>CM075808.1:103312021-103869070 GCA_037975025.1 Excoecaria agallocha | reverse complement strand
CAAGTAAAGGGTGAATGGTCAATGAAAGAGGAACGCTTATTGCCTTATCTGAAACACTTGAAAGTTTTGACTGGTCAGTTTGAGATTTGTACTTTTGGATATGTGTCTAGGGAGGAAAATCAGTTGGCAGATGCCTTAACAACCTTGGTGTCTATATGGGATAATCCGAAGAGAGTGATTATAAAGCTGGTGTTAATTTTGAGTTTTGATAGGCCATGTTTTGAAAAGGAACAGGTTATGGACATTAAGGTAGATGATGGAAAGCCTTGGTATTACAACATTCAGAATTACCTAGAAAAGTCAGTATTTCTTGAAGAAGCAACTGAAAAGGATCAAAGAATGATTCGTATGTTATCAACTCAGTTCATCACTGTAGGAGGAGTGCTTTATAAAAGACAACCTGATGGAATTCAATTGAGATGCTTAGATGAAAAAGAAGTAAAAAGGGTAATGAAAGAAGTACATGCAAGGTGTGTGGAGTTCATATGAACTAGTTAGCCTTGGTAAAGAAGATTATGAGACAAGGTTTCTTTTGCCTCATGATGGACACTGATTGCTCTAGGTATGTCAAAGAATGTCAATTATGCCAACAATATGTAGATCTGAGACATTTACCTATTTCTGAACTATGCAACCTCACATCACCGTGGCCATTCACTGCATAGGGAATAGACATCATAGGAATGATTGATCTGTCTGCCTCAAATAGGCACTGATTCATCATAGTAGCCATTGATTACTTCACTAAATAGGTAGAAGCTGAATCCTTTAAAAAGGTAGATGCATGGGACATGGCCAAGTTCATAGAGAAAAGTTTGATATGTAAGTATGGATTACCTCATCATGTGGTCTCAGACAATGGGTTACAGTTCTCGGGTGAAACTAGATAGATTCTTGTCAGATATGGGATTCAACATCACAAGTCTTCTCCTTATAGACCTCAAGTAAACGGAGCAGTCGAAGCAGCTAACAAGAATGTGAAGAGATTCTTAACCAAGATGGTGTAAACTTACAAAGATTAGACCAATAAGCAACCCTTTGTACTATGGGGTATAGGACCACGGCCAAAACTTCAACAGAAGTAATCCCGTTCTCTCTAGTTTATGAGATAAAAGCAGTACTGCCAGTAAAAATTAAGCATCAATCCTTGAGAGTTATTCTGGAGGCTGAGACACTAGAAACAGAATGGGCTAGGCAAATACTATCATAGCTTAACTTGCTTGATAAGGAAAGGATGAGAGCACATTATCACAACCAAGTTTATCAGAAGAGGTTGGCCCGTTCATTTGGAAAGAAGGTCAGGAAACACCCTTTGAATGAAGGAGACTTAGTGTTCAAACAAATGAGGCCCGAGAGTTTAGACATTCGAGGCAAATTCAGACCCACATGGAAAGGACCTTTCGTGCTTAAGAAACTATTATCCAAAGGCATTGTTATCCTATCAGATAATAATGGCAATGAATTTAGAGAACCTGTGAATGTCGATAGATTGAAAAGGTTCTATGGCTAGAGACTAAAGAAGAAAGAGAAAAAAGAAGAGAATAAATGCCCTGTGGCTTGAAAATTAAAAAATGGCAACCTTGCTAAAATTAGACACCTCGCCAGGGTGAAAACCAAAAAAAGGCATCATAGGCAAAAATTAGAGGTTGAAAGAAAATAGTTAATTAAGAAAATCCAAAAGGGTTGATTGGCGACAGGAGTTATGATGCTTGTAAAGTTTCATTTTAAGATTGAATAATATATGTCGTTGTGTTAAAGCCAAATACTGATCATGTATATCGAAATCAGAAATGAAATATCATGCATGTATTCATAAGTGTCATCTGTATGTTTTGAAAGTAACATTTTCTATCATATGTTCAATTAAAATAAAAGCAAAATCTATGAAAGTGTTTGATCCAATATATCAATATCATGTCTCTCTCTCCATCTAGGTGCCTCAGGTGAGAAATTCTGTTATCAACAGCTGAACTGGTGACCCACCACTTGTAAGAGTTAAAGGAAGTGAAATCCCAGGTGTTACTTTGGAAATGGTGGTCCTTACTGGAAGTTAAGCCCAAATCCTCTGTTAATATTCAGTCACAAAGTAAGTAGTAAAGATACATCTATGAAAACCCAAGGGTCACCTGATAATATCTTATCTACCCCCAAACTGGTGAACACATCGGGCGGTGACATAAAAAGTGGCTCGACGAAGTCCACAAAGAGGGACACATCCCGACTCAACATCCATGACCACAGAAACAACAGGTAGCCAAAGACACCTAAATCTGATATCTAAATTTATGGAACAACCAAGCCAGCCAATGGCATCCTGGATCGACTGGAATTCACGCTAAAGTCGCTTAGATGTGAAAAGCCTCATAGGATAAATCCATGTAGCTTTGACTCGAAAAGGAGGCTCGGATAGTAACTGTAACTTCTCGCGAAGCCATACCTAAAAAAAAGGAAAAAAGTTACTGGGGTGAGTTGGGTTCATCTCAGACAAAAGTAACGCATAAAAATGTGTGAAAATCCAAAAGGACGCATATTTCTTCTTCAAGAAAAGCTAATATGAAAACCCATAAGGGGCATGTTACCTTTAAAAGATAAGGACATAATTGGAGGAGCAAAGGGCTGCCCGTCAAGAAGGAGGAAGAGCCACTCTGAGCAGAAGCCTATGATGAAGGTCATATAAGCCTATAATGGTCTCTGCTACAATCAGGGGAAAGGGATTATACCTCAATGTATGCCAGCAACAATATCAAATAATCTATAGTCTACGGTCATGGAATTGCTAGCACGCGTCAACACATAGTGAGAAAGATTGCAAAGTAGCACCACACCGAAATGAAAAGTGGGGACATCATCGAAATCAGGCAACACATCTATAAGCCACTCTAGTGGAAAAGTCTCTCCTTGAGGCACCAGACCCCTAGCCTTGAAGGGAAGGACACCTAAGGCACGAATCATCTCTCTAGGATAAGTGACCATTGGAGAAGGTAAGCATGGTCGGATATCAAGATCGAACCTGAAACCCACCATGGCAGCAAATTCTTTAATTAAGGGGTATAACTCCTAGTGAGTGAATTGGAACACATGAAACCAAGGGTTCCAGAATCAAAGTGCAGCAAACAAAAGGTGATTACCTAGAGAGACTATTCTAAAAAATTTCAAACTCAAATAAGGGGCTAACAGGGGATCTTCCCAAGTTTTTGAGTCGTTCAGTAATCGGTGTAAATTTATAAGTCCACTAGTCATGATTATAGGGTTCCGAGTAATCTAAAAATGCAGAGATGATGGAAGAAAGTAAATAAATAAAGAGAAAGGCAAAGAAGGCAAGGAAAGATAAGAAAAAAGAAAAGAAAGGAAGAGAGAGAAAATTACCTGGTGGAAGCTTCTTGGAACATAAAAAGTCAATTGTACAAAATTTAAGAAAAGGGGCACTATTTATAAAAAGTAGAAAGTCACACCCGTCCTTTACCCCAGAGCCAGCCACTGCCAGCCCATCCCTCACCATTGAAGGCCAAAAGTCACATTTTTGCATGTTCCATGCATTACACGTACATATTAGAACATTTATTTTTATTTACATTTTGCAAGTAATGTAAAAAGAACGATGACCTGAATGTCTAAATTTTAAGGATTTATGGCAACTGGAGCACAAAAATCAATATTTTACAGGGAGTATTTCGAATCTCGGGCACTTATGTGCAATAAAATATAATCTAAATCTATAAATGTTATAAAAATAATGTTAAAACCTATAAAAAGAGTGTCAATAATATTTTAAATTAATTTTAGATAGATAAAAAACAAAAAATTGAGAAAAATGGCTTAAAAATCGAAGAAAACAGAGTTAAAATGAGAAAAATATGAAAAAAATAAAAATGGAGGACAAAATGGTCTTTTTGACTTGATGAATAGGATAGCCTGTACATCCTATCTGTCGCTAGGCGAGGGACAGCCAGCCCGTCCCTCACTCGATTCCATCAGTATAAAAGGGTTTTTCTTTCATTTTCCGTTCAAAACTCCATTGTTTCAGGCGAACATTTCCTCTCAACGATTTTTCAAGCATATCTTCTTCGTCTGATGTCCGTTTTGCAAACCATTTGCACCTATGGACTCCTGGGAGCTAGACGCACTTTAGGAAGCCTAAATTTCCTACCTTTTCCTATTTTTTATGTTTGCTCTTCTGAAGTAAGTCTAATTTAATATTCTTGTATTTTCTTACTTCTTTTTTTCAAGTTAGAATAAAACTTAGGCTAGTAGAGCTTAGTTCTAGGTGTGATAGGCACGAGCACTTGCTGTTGTATTTGTATTCAATATATTTTTTATGTTATATATGTTTTTAAGTTAGAAATATATAATATCTTGTAGTGTATGTAACATGATGTATATGACCTTTTGCATGCCACTTTATGAGCACTTAGAATCCATAATATAGGCAATAATTTACATAAGTTTTGGATGATTAAAGGCATTTCTTTTATCTTTTACATCAAGCAGAAATTTAAAGAATTTGCATTGTTTGGCGATCTTGATGGTTTGTGGCTTGTTGTATGCTTTTAAATTGGTATATGTACAGGGAAGCAATGCCATTCCTAGCCCAAATGCTAACGAATTTTTATTTCACTTTTTGATAAACACAAAATATTGATGCTAATACCTGTATTGTTTGGTGGCCTTAAGGGTTTGTGTTGTACTGCCTTTACTTTAAATATGCCTATTGATGCAGGGGGCAGTGCCATTCCTAGCCAGAATGCTTTAAATACAAAATATGTTGTTGGCTGTCGTGATGGCTTGTGCAATGCTTCAAATTTATATTTTTGTACAGGGAGCAGTCATATCTATGGTCGAAATATTGCTAAATTTTATTTCAAGAAAGGCATGCAAAAAATGTGTTTTGCCTCATTTTTCGTGCATGGTGCTAAAATTCCATTCTTATTTTGTGTGTGGTGTAAATTGAGCACGACCTAACACAATATATTTTGCAGGATGCCCTGCAGGATAGTACGTCCCCAGCCCTTGCAGCCAGTGCCATATTACATAACAGATGAGCAGGCTGCTAAATACAGAGTTCTGAGTAATGTTCAGTTCATAGCTAGCAGGTATATGTCCAGGCAGTTCCTGGAGGAGTTTGGTTTGCTAGAAGAGGTTGACAGGCTGTTAGCTAACGTCAGATAGATAGATTTCTTCGCTCCAGCCTAGGGGACATATGCAGGTGTGACTCAGGAGGTATTGGCCACCTTATGGTATAGAGGATACTAGTGGTCTAACACACGAAAGGGGGCAGTATAATTCAGAGCTTTAGGTATGCCATTCAGTATCACCAGACACCGATTTGTAGAGGCTATAAAACTTCCCTTTGGACCAAACACGGTCACACCTCCTAGGCTAATGGACAGAGATAGATGGAGGGCTGTCACACTATCTAGAGCTGTATATGATTCGAACAAGGAGAAGAGCACGACGCTATCTTTTTAGATTTACAGGTATCTATAGAAGGTCATATCCTCTTCTTGGGGGCAGTTTACATAAACAAAGAAATACATGTACGTTAATGTAACTATGTATACATGTATGTAAATGTAACTATATATGCATGTATATAAATATGAATAGGTATGCATGTATGTATATGTAAATGTGTATGGATGTATGTATATATGTATATATCCATGTATATGTATATGGATATATATACGTATATGTGTATGTATAGATGTGTATGTAAGCATATGTATATGTCGATGTAAGCATATATTTGTACGAACATATAATGTATGTAAATGTATGTACATGAATATATACATATGTATACGTGAATGTATGTATGCAAATACGTATGCATGTACATGAGAATGCACGTCAATGAACATGTATGCATATGTATGTAATGTATGTATATGCATGTACACGAGAATGCACGTCAATGAACATGTATGCATATGCATATAATGTATGTATATGTATATGTATGTATATGTATATGTATGCATGCAAGGCATGTATATGTATATGTATGCATGTAAGGCATATATATGTATGCATGTAAGGCATACATATGTATATGTATGCATGTAAGGCATGCATATGTATATATATACATGTAATATATGTATATGTATAGGTATGCATGTAATGTATGTATATATAGATATATGCATATAATGTATGCATATGTATAAGTATGCAGGGGATGTATGTATATACGTATATGCATGTATGTATGCGTGTATGTATGCCTATGTACATGAATGTATGCATGCGAGTAGGTATGTATGTGTGAATGAATGTATGTATGAGTAAATGCATACAAGTGTGCATGTATGTGTGTATGTGATGTATTATGGAGAGTTTGGGATACATATACACCACTGAGCGTTTCGATGCTCATCGCGTAGTTTGTTGACTGCCCGCAAGTTATGAAAATACTGACATTTCAGTGGCCGGTGTTGCGAGAATAGTCAAGAGCAGGATAAAGATCAAGATAAGAGTTAGATTTGGCATGTATATATAGGTACGGAAAATATAGTAATTGTATAGGCACGAGATTATAGCATGATGTATGGTCGTAAAATTATTGCGACACAGTTGTTTATATAGGTAATTATGTTATAAGTACGGTAACAAGTATTGCAAAAAAAATTTATACTGATTCATGTATGGGTTTTAACATCCCATTACCGCGCATATTGTACAACGGTATAAGGGTGTTATACCTTAGGCTGTGGCTCTAGCCCGACCTCCCAAGCCGCCAGCATTCAGACTACCATCAGGATCATCATACCAGCGAGCATTAGGGCCAATGTCCTCACAATGATTGATCATTTATTGTATTCAGGGAGTTATACGTTTTGATGTATATAAAACAGGATTGTATTTAACTTATTTTGTTTTCATATGTGTTATTCATATGTCGTATATTATTTATGCTTTCATGTGCTTAGCAAATGAATGAGTGTAAATGCCATGTAATTAATGATAATTTGCAAGCAACTATATCATCATAAAATAAAGTTAATAAACAAATAATGATAACTACAGCATAATGATAATAAACAATAAAAAGGAGTTAAATTCAATAACTAGTATATTGACATTCAATGTCTTTTATATCAGGTGCTCAGGACCCCACCAAGGGGGCAAACATTTACCTCTTAAAAAACAATCTCTCAAAGTGAGAGAAAACTTTGATATGGAAATGAGGTTGATATAAAGAGCAAAGGATCGCCGAGCAAAAGACGACCACGATGGATTACACCACCCTAGTGATATCTCACAAAATATCCCTGGTGGGTTTAACTCTAGACATTCCAAAAGATTTCCCAGTGGACCAATACATATCTACCATGAATGTACCCAGTGGAGCATTAACTCAGGCAAAATAACCAAATCTTTTAGAAAGAGCAATCAACAGGATAGCTCTAACATTCAAGTACAATGAAGTGTCTTGACTCTGCATGCCCCAGGCGTTAGTCATGACATGTTGTTAGCAATTTGATTCTGTATACCCCAGATGCTAATCAAATGCAATCAAGTCAACCTGATTCTACATGGCTCGGGCGTTAATCAAGGAAGACCTTTTTTTTCTTGTTCCAATTTTGCATGCCCCAAGTGCTAATTGGACAACTGGAGACTCATCGCCTTTATTGGAGTTAGTCTTAAGCCATCTCGATTTTGCATGCTCTAGCCACTAATCAGACGCATTCAAAATAACCTGATTTTGCATGCCCCAGGAGTTAATTAGAGTTAATTAATTTGTTTCGATTTTGCATACCCCAGGCGCTAGTTGAACAACCAACATAGCATTAACACATTGACAAGCTAATGTTAAATATCCGAATTCAGGGTTAACGCATCGACAAAAGGATGATAACTAACAATCAAGAGACTCACTTCCTCCCAAGGCACATGTTGCAATCAGAGATTCGTTGTCTCAAGTATGCGTCTTTTCCTTTACTCTGAATTTTAGCTCACTTTAGCACTAGTGCACCAGCTCCCCAAAATTAGGGGTAGCTGTAGATATCGTGACTTGAGGATGCCTCAAGTATTGCTAATAGTGAGTTCTGATCTCAGAGCTCAGATCGTAGATTTGTCACTTTCTCTTAAAGATTTTCACGATTCTCTAAAAAATTCTCAAAACTTTTACTAATGTTTAACAAAATGGGCAAAAACCCTATTTTTGGACAGATAGTGTTGACAGACGGTCGTCTGTCACTTGAGGACAGCCGTCTATGGGTCATAACCTTTAGAACAGTGTAAAATAGGGGCATTTTGGGAAATCTGGGGTCTAGTATGAAGGACGGTTGTCCCTCACTCACATACACCCATCTCTAGGTCGAAACCCAATTTTTCCCACGTTTTCCTAGAATTTCAAAAGAGAAAGATTTTTAGATAGATATTAAGTCTGAATTTTAGGGATTTGATCTCCTAATCTAGCGATTTTTGAGTTGTGATTAGGTTAAAACTCTATCTTAGGTATATAAACAAATATTTTTAGGGTTTTAAAGGGGGAATCATCATTATTTGAAAAAAAGCCATTAGAGAAGGAAGAAAATCAATTTATTTTCTCTCTCTAAAAGCTTTATGCCTTAAAATTCTTTACACACACAAAAAATTAATTTCATACTTCTTTTAAGAATCAAGGAATACGATTCAGAGCAGAGATCTAGACTTTAAAAATCACAAAGTCAGAATATCTCCTGAGTATAATATTCTAGGCTCATTTATATTTTCTCTTTGTACCATTTATCCATTCAATTGTATGTTTATTTTGATGTTAAATTGACCCATTCTAATTTTTGAAAGCTGAGTGACAAGCTTATTTTGTTAAAATATGATTCGTTGTTAAGTTATATGACATATTAAAGGCATGGTTATTAAAAGGATTCCTCCATTATTGTTTCTTTGAATTTCCTCTTTCTAACATATATATGTGATGTGTTTCATGAATTTTAAATTCAATATTGGTGTAAGTTTTAATGTTTTGCCACACTTTAATATGATTTGGTGTCTAATTATCATATATCTAGGGCTAAAATATGTATTTGTATAATTTCCTGCATTTTCTTTGTTGTTCTGCAATTTTTGCTCTGTTCTATAAGTGAGGGACGAGAAGAAGGTATGAGGGACGACCATCCCTCATCCGAAGGATGGGACATCCCTCGCCTCTTTTCTAGCCGTCCCTCGTCTTTGTTCAGGCCACCCCTCACCTTCTTTTGGCCGCCCCTGGGGTTTTTTTAACATTTTTTTTATGTATATTAAGGTTTTTTTCATTTGACATATTTTTGTTACTATATATGCACTATTGTACCTATAATTATTTTTTTGTAAGTGTAAATTATGTAGGTATTTTATTTTCGGTGCTAATTAATTTGTTCATTTATTCTTTCGAGTAATTAGTATGATTATGGTCATGGAGGATGTATGGAATTTGCATGAAATGCCGTGCTCTCGTTCTGGTCACCCTCTTCATTCGGGTCATTTCATTTTCTTCCTTTAGTAAATTATGTTGTTATTTATTTGTTTATTTTTTTCGTTTTTTTATTTTGGATGTATTTATCATTTTTGGGATGTAATAAATAGTAATAAATGATTTTCTTACACGTTCAGCGATAAAATTTCACTTAAATTATTTTTACTAATTAATTAGATTTTCTTTAATAAATATGGACCAATGTTCAGTTTTTAGCCTAAATTCATGATATAATAAAAGTCTTTTTGTAAATATGCATGAAAGAACCAACGTTCCCAAACTAATTAACAGCCCGTTTTGTGTATAATATTTATCTATCTTTCTTTCGTATATTATTCTTTCCTCTGGGACGATTTGCTTAGGTAATAACTTAAGTAGGACTTTATTTATTGTTTTTTTATTTGAATGGGATATTTACTTAAATTTTGTTGCTTGCATCGCATGAGAGAGGAGAGTGGATTAATATTTAAAACCCAACTATAAAATAATACATAACTAAGGTGTCTAATAAGAGTGATATTCCGAAAATCAATCTCTGTTTAGGTATCAAAAGGTCGAGAATCATTTTCTAACGTTCCGTTGAGTGGCGACTCCATGACACCTACCTTTTTAGGCCCATTAGTAGATGCCTTCATGAGTTAAATACCAATAATAATTTGGGCTTGATCCTTTTTTATTGCAAAGTAGCCAATTTGTGATTAATAGTAAGCCTCATTCGATCTCGGATCTTAAAAGTGAATCTCTGAGAGTAAACCCAAAAAGAAGGGCGGGCTCCATCATACGTCACACCTAGCTAAAGGTAAATGGATTAAGGCAATAGAAGAAGAAATGGCATCTATGAGATTGAAATAAGTTTGAGAACTGGTTAATCTACCTGAAGGACATAAACCAATGGGAATAAGTGGATTCTCAAGGTAAAGTAAAAAGCCGATGGAAGCATCAAAAGATATAAAGCTCGACTAGTCGCTAAAGGGTTTAAAGGAATTGACTGTGAGGAGACTTTCTCACATGCTGTAAGATTTGCGTCTATAAGGTTAATTCTAACCTTAGTGGCTAGTTTAGATTTAGAGCTACATCAAATGGATGGAAAGATTGCTTTCCTCAATGGAAGATTAGATGAAGAGATCTATATAGAGCAACTTCTAGGTTTCATTGAAAAAGGAAGCAAACATAAGGTTTGCCAATTGAAAAGATCAATTTATGGCCTTAAACAGTCTTCAAAATAATGGTATTTGAAATTTCATGAGATAACCATGTTGAATAGGCTCAACACGATCGATGAAGACCATTGTGTTTATCACAAAAGCTCTAAAGGCAAATTTATCATTTTGACTTTGTATATAGATGACATACTAATAGCAGAAAATGACATAGAGTACGTAAATGAAATCAAATGTTGGTTGTCCTCTCACTTTGAAATAAAAGATATGGGTCAAACATATTACATTCTTAAAATTAAAATTTTAAGAGATCGTTCGAGAAGGTTATTGTCTCTCTCATACGAGACACATATCAATAAAGTCCTTAAATGATTCAACATGCAAAATTACAATCCCGTTGATAACCCTATTGCCAAGAATTAGTTTCTTAGCAAGAGTATTGTCACACCCTTCACGGAACAGTCATTTTCGATGCGAAGCTTAGTCAAAAACGGTAAGTTTTTTTATTCTACCAAACAGATCAATATACTTTAACTACCTTACATTAATTCTGAATCAATTGACAACCACGCAAAACAATTAACACATAAACAAAATAACTTCACGCCGAGAACTCACAGCAAATGTTCATCCAACGATAAACAATAATCGAAATACAATCAAAATACAATTTAATCTTTTACCTTAATAGTCTAAGTATATACATGCCAAAATACAACTCATTCTTATACAAAATCTTCTCTTCCGATCTAGCTCCATTATGTACTATGTCCTGCAATACTTCATAACCTATATGTAGTAAACACTACATGCTGAGTACTAAATATGCTCAGTGGTGACTACTAATCTAAGAATTTTCCAGAATAAAGCATAATTACATAATTTATGCTACTATTATTCTTATTTCATTTAACACTTTCTCTTACTTTAATTAATATTAATTTATTATTAACTCGCACTTTGATGATCATTGCTCTTTTGTTTTCAATTTTACAACTTTACTTTACACTATCTTCTAAGGTGAATCGTTATCAGATTTACTTTTACCTTACTTTATTCATTACTATAACTTTTACTTTTACTTTCGTCTTATCTTTTTAATCACAGAGATATAATTATCATTTCATTTAGCAATGTGTATTGGTACTCTTGTCTTTAATGGTACCAAATTAAACTATTTTATTTCTTAGTTTATTGTCCAATTATTTAATATGTATTCTAATTACCCTTCTTGATATATATATTTCTTTATTTTTCTTTAACTTTTAACTAATAAATACATTACTAATTAAAGGTTTTTAAGCTTTATTGAAAAGTAATATAGCTATTTCGGAGTACTTTACAGTCAGAACTTTCTTTCCTTCTTTTATACCTTTACTTATGTTCAAATATTTGCTTAAGATTTATGTCTTTTACTTTTTCCTCATTGAATAATTATGTGTCTTTTATCGTTTTACTTTTCATTTAACTTTTCTTTTAGAAATACCTTACTTAAGCATTAAGTTTCACTTAATGTCATTACTATCACTTTTTAACTTTAAATAGGAAATTAATATTATTTTCCAACCTTGTCACTTTTTCCAATAGTAATTGGTACAGGAAATATGAATTAATTAAATTTATTTTTTTCATGTAAAATAAAATACAATTTAAATCATTTTTCATTATAAAAGCTTGACTTAATCTTTATTTATTATTTTATTCTCATAAAATATTTCTTTTTCTTTTTCCTTATTAATCATATTTTTCGAGTAACTTTACATATTTATTTCAACTTTGCATTTTCTTCGAAACTAATCATTCTTCATTATAACTTTTTATTTTCAATTCATTTAAGTAATACTGATTTATTCATTTCGATGAGCCCCTAGTGCAATATAACAAGATTCTCAAAAAAGATACTCGGGACTGGACCCAAAGGTCCCATTGAACAGATAGAGAAATGATCTCGGAAGATCAAGTCTCACAGAGCAGAAAACAAATACACTTTCACTTTCACTGAAGCTATGGAGATCAAATATCCTACCATAGCAAAGCAAGTCACCATGACTTGTACCGCGGTACAGAGGTGTCCCTATAGCTAGCCAATTATATCATAAACAAGAATAATATTTCCTGCTTATTGCTAAAGGCAAAATAATTAATTACATTTATAATAATTTTTAAACATTTAAAAATCTTTAATTTCTTTCTTTTATTTATTACTACACTTTATTTCTGATCGAACATACTCTTTTAATACTTTTGACTCTTCACTAACTTTTTGTCTTTTCTTTTACTTTATCTTTTCAAGTCACTTTTATGAATTATTCTTCAATAATTCACTCAAACACTTGGGCTTTTAAGTCTTTTATATAAATTATGAATTATAGCATTATAATTCACAATTCTCTTTTATTCTTTTTATATAATTCTTTACGAATTATTTTATAATAATTCAGGGGTCGACTTTTTATGATTTTTTCCTTTCATTTTACTGTCCAAACTTTTCAATCATTTGATGTGCCAACTTATATTTCGTCGGCTAAATATCTTATAATTATTCACTCTTTTAATACTTTTTATTGACTAATTTATTTTTTGATAAATTAGTCATACATTATTTGCGACTTTTTACGCCATTATGAATTATATTAGTGTAATTTAACATTTTATGCCTTGAAATGCATAATTTGACCTTTTCACTTCTTTTATACTGAAGCAATTTCCTTCGCGTTCATTAATAATTACGTACTTATTGGTTGAATTATTTCTTAATAATTCAATATTTTAGGTGAACATAATCAATAGTTTATTTCGAAAATATTCTAATAAAGTATAAAAATTTCATAAAAATTCGTGTACACATTATTTTATAATTTTTATTATTTTCACTCATTTTATGAATTATTCACCAATAATTTATTATTTTTATTATTTCCATGACTTAATAAAAATTCAAAAAATTCATCGGTTGACTTTTTATTTTATTTTCAATGACTATAATTTAATTTCATATCAATTCACCATTTTCAATATTTTTATGCAATTATTAACTAATAATTTAATTATTTTCAATATACATATTAACATTAAATTTTAAATAAAATCACAATAATTTCAATAAATGCCAATAAAATTTATTTAAACATTATTTATTAGTTATTGTCATTTTTTATCAAAATAATCACTTTAATCACTATAAATCACAACTTTCATTCAATACATACACTATACATAATCTTAAAAATTCCCAAATAATTTTCAAATATTCTCTAAAAATTCATAGATATTAATTATCATGTCTACTATTATTTTAAGCAAACATATATTAATTATTTGCATTTCTTTCACTATTTTCTCTATCTATCATTTTCGGGCACCAACATTTTTCATCTTAAAAATTTTATTTCTTTCATTAAAACCTTCATTTTATCTTCTTTCATGCTTAATTTCATTCACCCTAACATAATTTCATTAATTAACAACTTTAAAATTTTTTAACCTAATTGCATCAAAGGAATTAATTCACAAAAAAGGAAAATCAATGGATTTTAGTCACTTACCTTTTTTCTCATGCTTTAGTTTCCTTATGCTTCATTTTTTTTCACTTGACACAAAGCAAAACTTCATTCTTCATCACCATCTCTCTTGGCCGAATTTTCCCTTCAACAAAACACCATGATTTCATTATTTTTAGCTCAAAGTAACATCAAATCCAACCTCTATGCACCCAAAACTATGAGAAAACACCAAAGAACCAATTAAAATAACTTAATTTCTTAAGTTCCATCTTACCTCTTTTTCTTTATTCATTTGATTTCTTGCATTTTCTTGCTCAAATTACTTGATTGAGGTTACTAGGGTGAGCTAAAGAGGTGAAACTTTAATTGTTATGTTGGGAACTATGAGTGATTTGAAGTGAAAGAAGAAGAAATCAAAGAAAGGAGAAGGAGGAGATATTTCGGCCAACCAAGGAGGAAGAGAGGAGACCAACAAAATCTGGAGTTTTCTCCATATTTTCTCTCTTTATATACTCCTTAATTGAGCCTAATTGTGGGCTTAATTGATGAGCTTAGCCCAATTATTAATTTAAGCCCATTTTAGGCTATTAAAGGCCCAAACCAAAATCTTCATCTTTCTCACTTCAAATTACTTAAATATTGATTCCATCATTCTTAAAACATCAAAATAGGTAGTAAGTAAATTTTTGGCTTAATCGAAGTCCGTTATCGGTCCGATTCAAACTTATCGGTCCAATTCGACAACTACCGGTATCACCAAAAAATTCAATTCTTGTCACCAAAATATTTTACATAAAAACTCATATAAGTGTGCAAAATCTGGTAATTTTTGGAGTTTGTTTACTATTTTTAATTATTTATGCAAAATTAAGTCCCCTTCCCTACCAAGAAAATTGATTTGCTATCTTTTTCATATTTTTGACTTTTGGATGCCCATTTGACCTTAATTTCACTTTAAATTTCAACCCCGAACTCACTATGACTATTACTTTCCAATGGTTCAATAAAATATTTTTGACTTTCGGGTATCCTTTCGGGCCAGAAAAATACTATTCACTTTGAAAAGTACTATTTACGGCTGACCCGGTGTCGATGCCGTTACAAGTATATGTCTTGAGAAGCCAGATGAAATGGAACGCATGAGGAACATTCCATATGTTGTTGCTATAGTCTATTAGATGCAATATTGTGTATAAGACTTAATATATGTTATGCAATAGGCATAGTAAGTAGATATCAGTTCAACCCAAGTGAAGCACATTGAAAAGCAGTGAAAAGAATACTTAAATACCTCAAAGGTATCACATATTATTCTCTCTATTATTAAGGTAAGGATCTGCAATTGAGATGATACACAGATGCTGACTGGGGAGGAGATGTGGATGAGAGGAAATATACTTATGGATTCATTTTCTTACTTGACAAGTGTGCCATTTCATAGAGTAGCAAGAAACAAACATGCATAACCCTGGCAACAATGGAAGCTGAGTTTATTATTTCTTTAGCTATAGTACAAGAAGCAATTTGGCTGAAAAGTTTTATGGATCATTTAAGAGTAACTGCTTCAGAAGAACTGGTGACCGTCTATAGTGACAGTCAGTCATTGATAGCTTATATCAAAAATCCAAAATTTCATAATATGATTAAGCATATTGACATTAAGTATCATTACACGAAAGATATAGTTGCACAAGGAGAAGTAAACTTACAGTATATTTTCACACAAGATATGATAGCAAATTCACTGACTAAACCTGTATCAATAGACGTGTTTAAGAAACACATTAGATCTTAGGATTTACATAAGATTTGAGTTGTACTGTTTTATTATGTAATCCCTTAACATTATTATTTAAGAATAATAATAAACTTCATTATTTGGTAATACATGAGTGTGAATATTTATATGTGAATATTTACTGTTATTTATTATATGATTGAGCATGTCGGACATAGAAGTAGCCTACTCACACAGGTATTTACCTTAGTTTTGACAATAAGTTGATAAAGACTAAGATAAGGTAATTTTTGAACATATGGTGAACTCGAGTGCCTGTTCAAAATAAAAGTGTCGTTTTGCAAAAAAATACAATATTAGTCTTATTAAGATGCAAAATAAAGACATACATGAGATTCTATGCTTTGGATTGGGATCCAAACTAAATTAAGTGTAATCATATGATAAGTTAAAAGTAACTATCATATTTTATCCTGAAAGCCAGAAGTAGTCCTAAAATAAGATGACTAAAGTTGGATGCTTTGGTACATCGCAATCTTATGCTTCTGTATGGTGTTGAAATATATTTTGCAAGACATGTGCTCTTTAAAGGAAAAGAAAGAACACCATAATACATTTTTCATACCATGTATGCTAATGTGACCAAGAGATGGAAATTTCAGAAGTGAATTATCTTAACTTTCCCTAGTGTGAGACTCTATTGGATAACAACCCTTTGAAACCTTAACTTATCCCTGAAGTATGGTTCAGTGTGGCTAGCTTAGTTAGTCTCCAAAATACTATAAAATAATTCAGCTCAACAGATCTAATTAGAAAAGCGAGTTAAATCATGATGGATGGTATAGAGTAAAAGGGGAAGATAGCCTTTCGATCACATTTAATGATTTCGTAGTTCATCAGCATGCCTATTATAGTCTCTATGAGTAAAGATATAATAGTGAATACGAAAATTATTTTATGAGATCACGAGTTAAAACGGTAAATGTGAGAAAATAATCTGGGATTGAGCATAAGTGAAAAAGAAAGATCTTGCTTTCATTTTTCGAGATGCTACATATCCCTAACAGGTGTGTAGCATTAGTGCTCTCGATGTAAGATGGTCATACAATCTATTTGTTTGTATGACTAGAGATGTTAATTGAAAAACATTCCACCATGTGTGAGTGGGAGATGATAGAGTTTAGGTGCGCTCATGACTCTACTAATAATTATCCTATTTAGTTTAGGATAATTGATTCCTAATTAAAAAAAAAAGTAATAAGAGTTAAACTAGGGTTTTAACTCTACATACCCTCTATAAATAAGGGTTTAGAAAATCTAAGTGGGGTTACACTCTACACACTCTTCACAAAAATATTACTCTCTATTCGTCTTTTTCAATATCTTTCCAAAAGGCATTTAGGTTGTGGATTAGTCGATTTGTTCTTAGCGTGCATGCTCGTAGTCGAAAGCTCATGTCAGTAATATGAAAGTAAAGATCCCTTACTTTCACTTATGTCAAAAGATTATACGCTACAAGAAGTAAATGCCTTATAAACTATATTTTAAAAAATACAAACATAAATTAGGAGTTGGCTTGAAAAGTACAAACATAAGTTTACAGAGTATATTCCATTACGTTTTTTTCGCTTTTATTTCGCTTGACCGATAATGTTCTGATTGCAAGTGGAATTCTTTGAAAATCAATACATTAGTGTTGATTTTGTACCATCGTTGCTTCAAGGGCTTTTTTTTTTTTTTTACGTTGTTTTGTCCGCAATACTTGTAAACTTAGTTTCAGAAGGTAGTTAAATTTTTATCGTCACCGACAATAATGTCTTTTCCAACATTTAGCCAATCGCGGATTAGCAACAGATTCTCATCTTATGTCCATTTAGCACTAGTGCGGCCATTATCATAAGTTTGAACAGAGTCATTATTCAAACTGGGGATTGTCTAAGACTATATTGATAAGTAAGAGATGTAAATTCATTCTATTATAGAATGATAAATTAAATATGGATGTACTAATTGATATATTAACTGTGTTATTAGAAAGAAAATTAAGCTATAATTTGAAATACCATATATATATATATATATATATACACACACACACACGGAACAAAGAAAATAAAATAAAATAGATAAAAAAAAAAGTAAAATAGAATGATAAATAAAATATCGATGTAATAGATAATTAACATATTAGCTATCTTTTCAGCTGTCTTGCATCACTTAATATCTAAGGTGAATATATACTGTATTATTTATTTTTTATATTAGCCTAATATATTTATACAATGAAATGTGAATTCCTGTGATGATAAAAATTTTAGACTCTTGTGTAATAGAGAAGTTTAAATTGTTGCATATGTGTTAATAGGGAATATAATAAAAACATGCATTAGCAGTTAGCACCCCTAATCTATTTATCCATATCTAGCACCCACTTGACAAATTTGTCTCTACATTTTTTTCATATTAAATTACATATATATAACTCTATTTTCGAAAGTAATGATTTGATACGTTGAATGTATATATATAGATATAATAAATTAATAATAATATAAAAAAATAATAAAAAAGAAAAACTATTTAGCACAATAATGATATTGACTTGCAGGTACTTTAATGAAACGAAAACGACATATTTATTCATATTTATTATAACAACTGGAATCCACTTAATAGGTGGCATCCACTCATTTCTAGTGCTCATGGATCAATTTATTTGTTAATTGTTTTTTTAAGATGATGTGAATAAAGGATTTCTTGTCTCAAAATGATAGTTTCACTTTTTTTTTTTTCTTCTAAAATATATTTTTTTGAGAATTAATCTGGTGTGGGTCATGTTAACGTGCACTGCATTTAAACCATTAGATTAAAAATGAGTTTTTGATCTAGTGGCTTAAATACAATACTCACTCAACATGCACACGAACCACATCAAGCCTTTACCTTTTGCCGGTCTTCCAATGTGTGGTGCAGGATCCTTTTCCGTCTAAATGAATTCACATAAAAAAAATTGTAAATTATTTATAATTAACAAATTTTCATTCAATTTTTTTCTTAAATTGACTAAATAAAAATATTTATCACTGTAAATTTAGTTTTGAAGTGAAAATAACCTGCGGTGGAATATTATGGAAAATTAGATAAGACAAATTTATTTTTTAATTCAAGTTGAGATGAAAATCAAAATAAAAAAAATGTATGTAAATGACAAATGCAAAATTAGTAAGGGATCGTGATTTGAGTAGATGGTGTATCTTTTTTAAATGAAAATCATAGACTTATTCACCTTTTAGCCAAATAAATACTATCGATACGTATATATAATAGTATCTTCCTTCGAGCCATTACAACTTACACTTATCGACATTTATGGATAATTTAAGCCACCGTATTAATTTTTCATGCATCTATATTTATTCTCTTAAATAATATGGAATTGATCTACTATTAATTATTTTAAGATGATGTCACGTCAATATTCAAAAACTCATCTTCATCCACCTTTTGTATTATATCTAAATTTTACTTTTCGAAATGATTTGGTATGAATAAAAGTGAAATTATTATTTTCAAATAGAAAGAATATATATATTTTTTATTTTATACATTTTTTAAGTGAGTGGCGAATCAACATTTAAAAGCCTTGATGTGAATAAAAGAAAAAAAAGATGGTAATTGTCCGTTTTGATAATATTTATTTCGTCTACAGTATTCTGGTGCATTCATGAACTTTTATGATCATATTCTTTTCGTTCTTTTTTATTATTCACTTTTGTTATTTTCACTACGATTAAAAAATAATAAATAAATTTAAAGTTAGTATTAAATTATGTGATTAAAACTAAATTATCAAATTTGATTGATTTTAATTTTATTAAAAAAGAAAAATAAATTAAAAAAATAAATTAAATTACATTAAGAATTTAAAAGTGATAAATAAATAAAATTTGAATTTTATTTAAAAATAACAGATAAAAAAATAAAAAAAATATTATATATTTATTCTTACTGTTCTTTATAAATTTGAAATTTGAATTTTAATCTCTCTCTTCACTAATATCAATTATTTTGTCAGTTGGAATCCACCTGTAAGTTAGCATAATTTACTTTATAAAAAATACATTGTCCGGTCTTTAAATTTATAATTTTTATTATATTTTTAAATTTTTATTTTCGTCCATATTAAATATATAATTATTAAACTATTTTAATTACCTTGAGTTTTTACTTTTATTTTTATTTTATTAAATTTTTATTTATATTTAATGTATATTAAAATAAAAATTCAATATAATCAAATAAAAATTTAATTGTAAAAAATTATATAAATTCATAATAGGGACAGGTGTTAATATCCAGTAAATTGACTATGACAAGAGTGCTGTAACCGGTAAGAGAGAGGAAGCCTATGAGCCATTCAATTGCATCAGTCGAAATACTCTCACCATTTCCTCTAATTTGATAATTTTTAAACATTTATTTTATTTTTTTCGACTTAATATTTTTTAAATTTTAAAAATTTAAAATTTATGTTTTTTTATTTTAACTTTATCCATATAAAAAAATATAAAAATACATAATTGTATACAGTTGATAAAATGATGTATAGTAATTTAAAATAAAAATTGTATAAAATCAATGCTACTTAACGATTTTTTTAATTTATATAAAAAGTAAAAAATAGTAAAGTTAAGTGAAATGGAGAGAACACTTTTTCCTTTTAATTCAATTTAATATGAGCATATTTTCGATAAAAGGCTAATAAATTAATGAATGATGATTAATCTTTCAGAAAATTAAATACATGAATGATGTTTCTTCATAAAATAAATTCTTTTATTTATTTCATGAAATATTTTTTTTTCATTTATTTAGTGCACAATATGTTCATAGTTTTTTTTCCTATTATAGAATTTTTGGAAAAAAAAACTGTTTTTGATTTATTTAGTATGAGAGCTTTGATATATTTCCAATTCATTGACTTTATATGAGTTTTGAAATCCTTCCAATTCCTTGACTTTATATTATTTATAGAGAAATAGGTTCATATGTTATATAATATAGTTAACTTTTTCATTTATAATATGATTGATTAGTTAATTTTCTAATGGGTCGACGGGCCGATCCAGCTTTTGTTAAAAACAAAATTACTTAAATGCTCCTTTAATATATAATCTTAAAAAATATATATAATTTTTAAGAATTTGTAGAAAAATTTTATGAAATTTGTCCCTTGATGCCAATTCCAGTTCGGTTCCTGAATGAAATCTTTATTTAAGTACTTATTATTATCGACCAAATACCATTTTTTATTTATTGACTTTTAATATGTCCTAATTAATACAGAAATATAAAGAATATTTTGTTTTTTAGTTTTGAGTATTTTAATTAAAATTTCTAAATTTGATGAAAATAAAAATAATTTTATATTTATAAGACAAATAGAGAATAAAATAAAATAAATGATACTATTTTATATTATTTTTAAAGGTCGCTTTTGAAAATTTTCCTTTCAGAAAAATATATTTCAATTAAATATATCCAAATCAACATATGCTGATAGGATATTTCCCATTGCTTTCAGCAGGCTAAATGTCTCATTCATCATCTTAAAAGTTTTCATCGTGAAAAGTACATTTTAAGATTTTAAATTTGAATTTCAATCTTCCTGTTGCTCAATTAATTAATTAGATACTATTTTTTTCGTTACATTTTAAAAAATTATTTTTTTATTTTATTTTATCTTATTTTAAATATTTTTAAATTTAATAAATAAATTTATATATTTATCTCTATTTATTATATATTTTATTAAATATTTATTTTTGTTATCACTTCCTATTTTTAAGTAAAATTAAATAAAAAAATATTTTTATTAATAAATATAATTTTTTTATGAAATTAAAATATTTTAATTATAGTAAAAAATAAAAAATTAATTTTTAAAATGGTATTTTGATTAAGAGAAAATTATTCATAATTAAATGTTCATTAAAAGAAAAAAAAAGTATAATCTTGAGAAAATAAAGTATAGCCCAATACTTTATTCCAATTTTGCCTACACAGTATAGTACAGTAATAATGGTTAATTGTCTTTTTCCTTGAAGGGCAAATTAGCAAAAGTCGACGTACTTTGATAGACTGATAGTTCGACATTTGTTCAGATTTTTCTATGTACTATTAACATTTAACAAGGCCCATGCCACCAAAATTAGTCCCACTAAAACAAATTTTATTAGTACTTGCTGAAATTGTTGTGCCAATATAATCAACTCGTAAAGAAATCTACTTTTGGAATTATAGATTAAATAAAGCTGATAATAAGATTCCAAAAATTAAAATTAAAAAGCGTCTGCATGGCACGTTGTTTAAAATTAATTTCATGCATGCTCCATTAATTCTAAATTTATTTGATTTCACTTTTTTGAATAAATTTATAATTACTGAATTACGAAGTCGATCCATGCTTTTAATTAATGTCTGAATGTGCGAGACAATAAAAGGTGATATTTAGCAAATTTTTAAAGTGTTTGTAGTGTGTTAGATTGAATTTCCAATAGAATTTGAAATTTTTTTTATTAAAATAATTTTCTATGCAAATATTATTCAATTTAGATATTTTTTTTGTAATTTTTTTTTACCATCTGCTAATTAATGCATGAGTGTGATAATGTCGGGTGCAATAATTGAACCCCCCCCCCCCCCCCCCCCCGTTGTGCAAGCAATTTCTCGAATTTTATTGTCGTGAGTTTTCAAGTAGACATGGCCATTCAGTTAAGATTTTCTTTGTAAAACGAATTAACCATAACAAAATTCCATTGGAATGATATCACTATTTATTAGCCAATTTTTAAATACGAAATTAAATATAAATGTTTCCAATAGATCTAATAATTTAAGAGACCTAAACGATAATGCATATATATATATATATATATATATATATATATATATATATATATATATATATATATATATATATATATATATATATATATTCAAATTGGGCTTTTAGATGCAAGCTCTCTTGGGCCTAAACGAGCTGTATATAATAGTGGGCCTCTGTATGTGCTGTGTAAAATCAAAATGGGGGCCCATCTTATGAGCCTTGGATTGCAAAGACAGAAGTCTCCTCAATAGTTAAGCTCTGTCTTATTAACCTTTGAATATAACTAACCTAGCGTGAGCAAACAAAAAAAAACTGAAATTTTGGTTGATTGAAAAATCGATTCGATTTTTATGTTAAACTAACATATAATTTAATTTTAAATTAATCAAACTGATAATTTAAGTTTATGATTTTTACTTTTAAAAATCGGTTGTGAACTGTTTACTAACAGTTAACCGATTTATCTATATTTTAAATTTTACAATTAAATTTTTTTAATATTTTTTTAATTTATAAATATTATAAAGTATAATTTTCTAAAATATAATTATAATACATATTTTTAGTAAATAAATATTGAAATTATTTTATTATTATTATTATTTATATATTATATGTGCATAATTACTACTATGTTGTTAGTTTCATATTGAATATATTTTATTTTTATAATTAATTAATTTTTTTATTTTTTTAATGGATATTATATTTAATTTTTATTTTTAATTTATAAAACATTTTTAACTATTAAAAATAATATTACAAATTATATAATTTATTAAATTTATATATTAAATTTTTTTAGTGGTTAACCAATAAATCAATATAAAAAAATTGATAAAAAATTGAAACCAATATAGCAATTAATCAAAATTAATAAATTGATTAATCAGTTTCCGCTCACTTCTATCTTCACCACTTATACAATTGCAAATGGCATATTAATAAAGGCACTCATACCATGGTTGGGGAATGAATTTGATAATTTAGTTTTGAATATATATATATATATATATATATATATATATATATATATATATATATATATATATATATATATATATATATATATATATATATATATATATATATATATTCAAACTTCTGAATTAGATATACATGTTTCTATTTATAAATTGAATCAATATATATACATATTTTTTGAAAAGAAACAAGAAAATTTTGTTTGAAAGTATTTCAGAATAATCCACAAATAAATAAATAGTATGTAAGTGCATTAATATTGTTTTTCTTTTGAGGCCTACAAGATATACAAGGTGTTAACATGTTATAGTAGGTGACCTCAACATGGCCAAAAATTAAATACGTCACCGTAGCAAATGGCCAATTATTTTTGCTTGACCATCTCTAAATCCTAAAATCCTTTTAAGGAAAGTTATTGCCCTAGAATCTTCCTGAAGAAAAGCGAACTCCACCTAAACACTACTTCCTTCTAAGGAAAACCCTAAAATTCCTTCTTTTCTATTCACCCACAAATGAAAAACAAACTTTTTCATTTAATTCTTTATTTAACCTGTAATTGTGCTAATGGCTTGATTTATAAGTTTGTTTATAGATAAATATTTTATTTAGTCCACATCTCTTCCAAATTTCAATCATCTTTATCCTTTTAATACAATCAAATTACGTCACCAAATTATCAATTAAAAAAATAATTTCAAATTAAAACTTTTGATGAATTTGATATGATTATGAAAAAGACATGAAACCTTCATTAAAAGGAAAAATGCTGTATTATCATAAACATAAAATATCAAAAAATATTTATGAACCGTTGATTCGGATAGAGTTCAATGGCTTTAGACACTTGGAGTTTCGAGACTCCAAGAAAAAGGAGAATGAAATAACGTAAGACTAAATTTGGACAACTGTCCTAACACCTGTAATCCAAACCAATTACACTGTCTCACTGCTTTACACGTGTCCACCCAACTTCTCTATATTACATCTCTTCAACAGCACTGCAAACTAAGTTCAACCGATAAACACTGAGCTGCATTTTATTTCTGAATTTGAAACAAGAAAATCAAGAAGTATAAGAAGATGGCAACTGTGGGGAGAAACCTAGCAGGTCCACTGTTGTTTCTCAACTTGATCATGTATGCAATTGCTTTAGGGTTTGCTAGTTGGTGTCTTAACAGATACATCAATGGCCAAACTTACCATCCAAGTAAGTAACTTTTTCAACTTTTACAGATTAGGGTTCGAATTCGAATTCGCGATCTTACAGCTCTGCTAAATTATCAGGTTTTGGAGGGAATGGAGCAACAGTTTTTTTCTTAACCTTTGCTATATTAGCCTCAGTAGTGGGGATAGTATCAAAATTTGCAGGTGGAAACCACATTAGAGCATGGAGAAATGATAGTCTAGCTGCTGCTGGATCTTCTTCATTAATGGCGTGGGCCATTACTGTTCTAGCATTTGGGTTGGCATGTAAGGAAATAAACCTAGGAGGGCACAGAGGATGGAGACTAAGAGTACTAGAAGCTTTTATGATAATCTTGGCATTTACACAATTCCTCTATGTTCTGTTGCTTCATGCTGGTGTTTTTAGCAGCAGTTATGGCCCCGGTTACCGGGAAACTGAGTATGGCGTGGGTGCCGGTGGGGAGCCCATTCCCAAGACTGGGACTCGGGTTTAACCTACCCGACCCGTTTTAATGTACCGATTTGAAAAGTTTGTGTTTGTGTAATGTTTGGACTTGGCTCTTTTTTTGTGGTTTACGTAAGGATTAAAAGTTGTGTTTAACATGTAATTTGTGGGTTGCTTACTCTTGCTTTGCCTGTAAATTAATAATTATTATTTACTATTTAACATGAGCATACAGTTTACATTAAATAATTAATAAACTTGGTTAATAATCATCTTTCTGTATCTTTTTATTATCTCTTTAAACTAACTAATCCCTTTAAATTTGGCAGCCAAATTACAACAAAGAAAGAAAGAAAGAAAGAAAGAAGGAAAGATGAGTCATTTAGAAATAATGTAACTAACGGTCGAAGCTCCTATGCGTGGTGATATATTTGGTTAATTAATTTTGATTTAAGAGGCTAATTTTAACATTTAAGGGGAAATTGGGTCTATCAAAATATGAGGGGCTTCGAAGAGCTTAATATAGGCAAACTGAAGGGCTTATGTTGGCCTTTAAGTCTATATTAGGGTTGGTTACTAAGTACTCCTTAACACAGGTAATTAACACAATAGCAAGTCACAAATATGTCACAAATATTTTGGGTCAGTAGAACGAACCAAATATTTTGGCCCCGATCCACACTCTCAAACATTATTAGCCCCGATCCACATCAAAACATGTCATTTTTTAATTTCAGCATCAGTTACTTCACTATTAAATCATTTTGTGCTAATTTCTATTACATGAAAGTCATATTTATTCCAAAATACATGCTTCAATATGAGCATTTCAAAGTGGAATTCTTACACTTTTACCTCAAGTAAAAATTGTGGCATTTTTATAGCTTTACCTTAAGTAAAGATTGTACACCTGAGAGACATGGATAATTAAGATTTGAATCCAATTCGCAGCCCTAAGAAATTGCCAATTTTAGCGATTAATTTCGTATGATTTTGGAAATTTCCTGAAAACAGTGAGGAATACAAAAATTAAGTTAGTTTGATTTAGTTAATTAATTATTCAGTCAATAACCAATTAATGATCTAAGAACTGCTACTTATCTCGTTTGGTTTTTTAGTATTTTAAAAAAAAATTCTTTGGATAGCGAAATCAATGTTTGGGTAGTTACCTAACCCTAACCTAGGTAGCGAGCGTGATTATGAGATATAATATCAGCTTAGCATCCGCAGCTATAGAGTTCCAACCGGAGTGGGCTAGCCTTTGCTGAAGTCCCAAGTAAAATTTGATGGATTCTATTTAGGTGTCATTGTTAATAACAAATTATTTATATTATAACATTTTTTTGACTAAATGTTTAAGTTATCTCACTGTATAATACAATTCAAAAATTCAAAGGTAACAGAATGGATTGGTTTCTTTGTTTTTGTTTTTTTTTGTTTTTATAAAAATACTTATTCCTTTTATTTGTGTATTAATATATGAGCAAATTGGAATAATTTATTTTGTTTTTTTCATTATCATAGATTATATTTTAATAAAAAAGAATAATACGATAAACAAGTGGATGAGAATTTTGTTAATTGTGTCTCCATTTTTTCAGGATGCACTCCGTATACGGTTTGGCTTTTGTTTATTATATTTCAAAAAAAGGATAAATATTCTCTATTTTTTCCTATTGTTTGCTTCCTCTTTTTGTTTGTTATTTTCAATTGAACAGATTTATCAAGTTCCGTAAGTTTTTATTATATTTTGTATCCCTTTTAAACGTGGCTTTTGATTTTTAACTAGGGGTGAGCAAAAACCAAATCAAATCGAAAAATCGAACCAAATCGACCGATTTTTTTAATTTAGTTTTTTTGGTTTTCAATTTTAAAAAACTTCGGTTTTTCTGTTTGGTTCGATTTTTGAAGAAGAAAATCGCATAGAAACCGAACTAAAATTTATATAATTATATATATTTTTATTTTTTAATTAAATAATTATTTTATACATATAAATTATTTTATTTTTAGTTGTAAATTATATGAGTACATTTATCAATTATTAATATCTATTTTTAGGTGATAATTTAAAATTTTGACGATTAAATTGAAAATCGATTAAATAAAAAAATTTATTTAATGATTTTGTTGTATTATTTATTATATATTTTGTGATTATTTCTTTAATTTGAACTTTAATTTGTACAATTTAGATGTTTTTACTTTATTATATTATAATTTATAATTTTTAGACACAATATTTTTTATTTTTTTAAAAAATAATTTTAAATTTTGATTTTTCGGTTAACCAAACTAAACCACCGAAAATTTTGGTTCGGTTTAAATTCGGTTATTCTAAAATTTCGATTCGATTTGTTTGATAAAAATAAGAAAACTTTGATTTTCGGTTATTTCGGTTCGATTCTGTTATTGAACCAAACTGCCCATTGCTCTCCCCTATTTTTAACAAACAAATTAGAAAAATAATTAATATATTCTATAAATATTATTAATTGACTGCATTGGTCCTTTTATTAATTAACATAGAAAAAAATGATAACAAACATATAAAACATTTAAAATATCAAAATAACGATAAAATAAAAAAGCGTATTATTTTTTTTAATTTTTAAAAGTACGTTAATTATTATTATTATTATTATTATTTACGGACGATCAAATCTTGAGTTAAATAAGCATTTTATGAATAAAGTAAATGCAAAAAACACTTTTGACGATTCCCCCATTCTTTTTTGAGACTTCAAAACACTTTCTTTTGAAAAAAAGAAAAAGAAAAAAAAATCAAAATCCTAAAATGGCATCTATTTTAAATGCTCGGTTAAACACCAAGAAAACCTTAGCTATACCAAAAATAGTATGCAAACTTAGCTAAAATAGGGTTTAAACTTTGAACAGAAGCATTTTCCTTGCATCTAATTCTACGTTACCATTCGTTATGTGGCCCTAATTATGTTTAGATATTGTTGTTAATTTAATTGTGAAGTTAACTATTAATTCTCACGAAGGGACACATTAATCGGAAGTCAAAGCAGCATCAATTCTCTAAGTCCAATCAGCTAATCCTTTGTAAAATAATTAAGGATGAAACTTTTGAAGTTTTTGAGCTAAATTGAAGCGATAATATTCAGAGATGAAACCGCCCTAATCCAACGTGAAGTTTTTATTTAGAATATTGAATAAAGATTGAGCCGAAAGTATTATCCTCAAAATATTTCTACAACATAAGGTTATAGAATTGGGTTTAAAATTTTATCCAACTAACATATATGTAGGTTTTTTATTTTTTGAAAATGTGGCAAATTTTGTAAGTATTTAGAAATATAGTGCAATGTTAAAATTATTTAGAAATTTAAAATGTCAACAACCGGCAATAAGACTGTCGGTTTCTGTCAAAATAGAGTTCGCATAAATTAAGATTTCAGTAGCATAAATTGGCATAGACTGTACCTGTTTTTGTCAGATATTTAGCAGAATCAGATAGAATTTGACATCCTGTGTGCCAGTTTTTGACATTAAATTTTTTTATATATAAATATAGAATATTTTTTTAAAAAAAACTGTCAAAAATTCAGGCATTTTGTCATCCGTAAATAACTTTAACATAAGGAATATGAAATCGATTCAATTAATTTTGGATGAATAAGGAGATGAAGTGCGAATTTAATTAGATGTCTAAATTGAAATCAATTAGCATAGCATATATAACAAGTTGGATTTCCTCCACTTTGTAGCATTGAAGTGATTGAAAGCTTTGTTTACCCATACCAAAAAGTGGTGAAAGTGAAATCTCTGTTCCTTGCATGTCTGGGAAGTGGTAAGTGACCATTGGCATCTCAATTATTTTGTCACGCAATATTATTTATAAAAAAAAAAGAATCCTACCTTTTATTTATTTTATTGTTAATTAAACCCTCCTCTTAATTACCGAATAAAGTGAAATTAAATTTTTAAATTACGTCAGTGGAGCTTGAGATTAATGAAACTTTTCAATTATTTTTACTTTCTTTAAATTTTCTATTTTCTAGCTAAAACACTAAACAATTTCAAAATGAGAATTCTAAGATGAATCGGATAATAAAAAATAATTGTTATTGGAAGTTCAAAAAAATCGAATCAGACAAAAAAGAAATGTTTCTACTATTTGTTGCTCTCTTAATATTAATTTCGACTAAATTTATCACTTTAATATTAATTTCAAGTTGATAAATAACAGATTTTTATAAAGACGGGGTATGTCCACGTTGGAGTGAACAAGAAGCTTGATGGCAAAGGAGGCTCATTCCGATCAGATTGACAGTATAAAGACCTACAAATTAAAAAGGGTGCCAAAGCATTGACACTTTGATTTTTAAGTTAACAAAAGGTGGAAAACTCTTAGAGATAGAGCTATATTGCTCAAAGAGAGAAAAAAGGTTGTTTTTCTTAAAAAAAAAAGCCTGTTATTTATAGAGTTAGAGAAGTTTAAATAGTATTATCAAACAGTTATCATACTCTGCGGTAGGTATGACGTATCTTTGTAGGTGATGGCGATTAGATGGTGACGTATGTTAGATAACTTTCGTCTATTAAGGGAAGGTCTCGCCTAATCAGATGACCTCGATTTCTGTGTTTGACTTTCTAGCTGATAGGACTTTGATGAAGGCCGTTTTGGAGTCTTTGGATCGTTAGCCTTTATATTTTAGGATGTTATCACAATTAAATTTGCTCCTCTTAATGTAAAATTCTAAGTCCGCCCTTGTTATCAATAATATAATATAGATGGAGGATGGATAATAGGTTGGATGAAAACAATGTATGCCTACCCAAGTCGTGATTTAATGGTTTTATTTGGAAGTGATTGAAAGAACCAAAAGAGTTGACCAATTGACCAACATTTAGAGCATGGTCTTTGAATTGATGCTTAATGGTCAAAAAGCATGCTTAGAAAGGCAATTAATACGGCATCAAGAATTAGTAATTAATGAATCGAACCCAGCTCACGAAATTAACTTAATTAGTAGTATGTGATAAGGGAGGATAGGGATGAAAAATAAAAGTACGATTAATTAATAATTAATTGAATTAATTAATTTATCCCAAGGAAGTTTTCGGCATTTTAGCACTTTACTGTCAGCAAACACTGTCCAAGTAAAAGGAAACATTTAGGAGATTGGTCGGTAGTGCAAAACAGCCCAAAGAGATTAATTTGAAGTTTTGTTAATGCTTTTGTTTTTAAAGTGTTTGATGTGAAAGAATTATGATTCTATGGTGAAGTTGGAATTATTAAATGAGAAAGATAAGGTAATTAGTGGTAATCATGATTAATTTTCATTTTTAACCAAAAGAAGCTGTGATTAAGAGTTGAAACTTATGTTGCACTTTTTTTAGTCATACTGAAAATGAGTAAAGATCGCATTTCATGAAATCATTAATAACCAAACTACGGATAAATATTGAATTCTTATCTGAACGTTACTATTAATTGAAAATCAGTTATAACTGATAGATATAATTTTTTATAATGACTAGCTGTTACTAACCGTTAACTTTGCTTAATTAATGCAATATATATGAAAAATACTGTATAAGTACTCTCACTGCCACAAAGACAGATACTCTTATTATTATTGGAAGTTTTCTTATAAAAATTACATTAGATTTCTCTCTTTTCACGATAACAAAGTGTCTAACATTCATCACCAACTATTACACAAACTCACGACTATCATTTCTTTAAGAAATAATGCTGAATATTAACTATCCAATACATCAGCATCTGTCATCAAGACAAATAAATATGGGTTAATGATGGTTAAAAATTTGAAATGCCTAATAAGGCAAAATTACTTTAGATATAAATGTTAACACAAGAAAATTATAAATGTTGTGCTAAATAAAATAACAATTTAAAGGTTCTTTAATAAAATATTTTAGTGATAAATACTGATTATAATATATTAAAACATTTTGAATTCAAATTTCTTCTGTCTGTTATTTTATTTAAAGAAAATTTAAAAGATTTCTCCATCTCTTTTCACTATCAAACTGTTAATTAAAGGTATAAATCAGAGAAACTAAGATTATTTTCAACCGCATATACAGTTGACATCAGCTCTAATTTAATTGTAGCAATAAGCTTGCTAGAAAATTGGAGCTTTATTTTTTATTTTTTGGACCATCGCCAATCACAAACCAGTACGCTTCAAAGATAAATAAATAAATAAATTGTGTTGGCTCCATGCTACATTTTAATTTTGATGATTATCAAACTTTAAATAAATTCTAGTGTGAATTCTATTCTAAATATTTTTCTGCAGGAAATTTTACATATCATTCTGATGCAAATATCAATAAATGAAAATCATAATATTTCAAGATATGGATATACAAGAAGACATATTTGAAGATTGTCTTAGTATATAGGAATTTAAAATATTAAAATGTAAGATCAAATTGAGAATCAATTTGTCATTCGTGCATACATCTTATAAGTTTAAGTTTACATAAAAGTGTTTTAAAATTATTAAATAAGTTTTTAAGTCAAAACAAGTTTATGTTAGAAAATGGTTCAGAATTTTATTCGTCAGAAATTTATGTCATTAGAAATTAAATTAGAAATCTAGAGAGATTTTTTTAAAAAAATCTGTTTAGTACTACAGGACAAAATAACGGTTAGTAACGGCTAGTTGAGGGCAGAATTATCAATTTTGTTTCCCAATGATCATAAACGGCTATATTTGAATTTTTACACTTAAAAGCAAGTTTTTTTAATATAAATACAAGTGTTAGACCTCATTTAGAGGTTAGATATCATTTTGGAAATAATGCTAACTCTTAAGAGAAAGTTTACATCTTTTAAATCTCACTTTCCATCTTTGCACTTCATCTTTACATATCATCCTCAATTGATTATAGTTTCTGTTATAATTTCTAGTGAGAAATTTCTATTGTGAAAGATTGTGAGTTGGGTTGGCTAGAACCTAAGGAAAAATTCTAGTAAGTTTTTACATCTTTTTCTTGGAAAAAAAAGATTGTGGGTAGATATGCATAGGGTTGTATATTGGCTTTGACTCTTGCTCTTAAAAGAGTTAAGAGTATAGAAAAAAGCTCAAGAGTAATTCTTGAAGAGTGCAGGTAGGCAAAGAGGCCGAACCACTATAAATTTTGTGTGCACTCTATTTTTTTTACTATATTCTCTATCTTTTACATTTCTGATATATATTCTGGAACTTGTGTTTTTAAAATTCTGTAAAACGAATTTCTGAAACATTCATAACAAATCTAACACACAATTTCAGAATAAATATAAAGATTTTATATTGAGAAAAGAACTTACAAAAATTTGTTATTCTTATTTCCTTGCATATTTAGATTTTCTGTTAGAAAATCTGTCAGAAATCTACGCTTGCATACGATTTTGTTTCATTAGAAATTTGGTCAGAAATTTTAAAGACACCCAATTTACCCCCCTTTTGAGTGTCTTTCAGGACCTACATTTGGTATCAGAGCGGTTCTCTATTTCCTAAGGCTTAACATCCTTGAGTGATCCTACAAATAACCGAATCAAGTAGTTCTCAAATTACAACTCTATTCAAAAAAGGATATTCTGTCCATTGTCCTCCTATGTTCAGTGGTGAGAATTATCCTTTCTGAAAGGTTGTCATGAGACATTTTATCTAATCTCAAAATATAGATTGCTGGGATATTATTAAAGATGGATATGAGCATCCATAAAAGAAATCTGATGAGGAAGGAGCTTCAGAATCTGCTACTGTTCCTAAGACCAGAAAAGAGTTCACAGGAGTTGAAAAGAGAAAAGTGCAGCAAAATTCTAAAGCAATGAGTATACTTTTCTGTTCTCTACATACAAATAAATTCAACAGAGTTTCTGGATGTGATACAGCATAAAAAATCTGGGACAAGTTACAAGCTACATATGAAGGTACAAATCAAGTTAAAGATACTAGACTTCATATTCTTATGGTTGATTATGAAGCTTTTAAAATAAAGTCAAAAAATTTAATTTCTGAGGTAATTAATAGGTATGTTAAGTTAACTAATAAAATTAAAACTCTTGGCAAAAAACTTGATAAACATAATAAAATTACTAAGCTTGTTAGAGGTCTTACTCCTAGATGGGAAGCAAAAGCATCAATTCTATTAGATAAAGATCTTAGCACTTTAAATTTTGATAATGTTTACGGATCTCTTATTTCTCATGAACTTTATATTAAGTCTCAGGATGCAGAAAAGAAAAAGACATAAAATTAAAAGTTGTTGCTCTCAAAACAGAATTTGGAAGTGATTATTCTACAGGTGATGATGAGATGAAATTTATTACAAAAAAGTTCAGAAAGTTGTACAGAAAAGGCAAAAAATCGTACAGAAAATAGCACCAGAAATTTCTCCATCACAAGACAGAAAACTCATCAAAATTTGCTAGAGATGTGGTTTATTATGAATGCAACAAACCTGATCACATTAAATCCAAGTGTCCAAATCTAAAAAGAAAAGAGAAAAGATTTAAAAATAAAGCTATAAATGCTACATGGAGTGACAGTGAAGACTCAAACACAAGTGAACCAGAATGTACAAATTTTGATGATGTCGGTCTGATAGCAATTTCTGATCGTGAAGAGCAAAATTCTAATTTTGATAAAGAACAGAATATTGCTGCTGACAGAAGATCACCTGAAAATGATTCAAAAATTTTTGAGATAAGTAATTCTGATTCAAATTATGATTCAAATGAAAATGGTGATAAATATAAAAAAAAAATGCTTGAATGTTTTGAGACTTTGCATCATAAATATTGTATGCTTAAAAAGACACATATAGAAATAAAGAAGAAATTTGATGCATTTTGTGTGAAATATAAAAATGCAAAAGAAACAGAAATTAAATTAAAAATGAATATTCTGATTTACAAGGTAAATTTATTGCTTTGTAAGAAAAATACAATGTGAAAGAAAAACAGATTTGTGTATGTAATGAAAATTCTGATGAAAATCTGAATACAAAATCAATTCATAATAGTCATGCAAGTACATCTAAAAATTATCATAGAAATTATACCCAAAAAAGGTATAAGAAATATTCATCTGATAAAATGGTAATTAGCTCTTCTGCTACATGTTTTTATTGTTGTAGAAAATGACATATTTCGAAATTTTGTTATTATAAGAAGAATGCTAATTCTACCAAACATAAATGGATTGTTAAAAATTCTACAAATATGTTGACTAACCATGAAGGACCCAAAAAAAAGTTAGGTACCTAGAAATACTTAATTTCTCTGCAAATTTGTCTAAGGAACGCAAAAGAAAGAAAAACGGTATATGGATAGTGGTTGCTCTAGGCATATGACATGGGATAAAACTAAGTTTTCTAAATTAGAAAAATCTGAAGGAGGTTATGTCAGTTTTAGTGATATTCGAAAAGGAAAAATTATTGGAAGAAAAGAATAATTTTTGAAATAGATCATTATAGAGTAGAAGATGTTAAAATGAGAAAATTTATTCTAAAATGGCAAAGATATGAAAATATCTACTTGGTCAGCTTAAAAGATATTCAGAAAAAAAATTGGTGAATGGAATGTAAAAAATAAAGATGGATAAAGATCATATATTCATGGCATGCCAAGTTGGAAAATGAACCAGAAAAGTCATTAGATCAGTAACCAGATTCAGATGATAGAATTCTGGAATAACACGAAGATGCAAAAAATGAACCAAAATTTCAATAAAAAAAACTCATCAAAAAATGTACCAGAAAATTAGACAGAACAGTAAGCTGAGCAATCAACAAAATTGCCTAATGACTGGAGATTTTACCTCAAAGATAATTTGTTGATCGATCCTTCTGAAAGAATGATGATAAAAAGAGTCACGTATGAGTACTGTGGAACAAAATGAGTGTTTAAAAATAAGTTGGATGAGCAAAAAAACTTGAAATGGTGGCTCAAGTCTACAATCAAGAAGAAGAAAGACAGATTTTATCAAATAGCAAAAATCTTCATCGAGCCTCTCAAAGAATAAAGATTTTGTCAATTAAAAAGAAAACTTAAAATGGGTATGTTTGAACATTAATTTTCTCTCTAAAAAGGTGTGTCTCTTTTATATCTCTAAGAGCATATTTTATTTAATTTTTTTGCTTGAGATGTGATTTTTATCTTTGGTCTGCCAAAATCCATTTTTTTTAATGGATAGTTACGTGTTGAAGAGGTTAAAATTATGGTGCAATAGTCAAGATTTATGCAAATTATCTCTGTTATCCCTAAGTTTTATGTGTGTTGTCTTAAAATTATATAGGGGCATCCTGTCCTTTTAGTGTACTTTGGGTTCCCATTTTTTGGTAATTTAAAAATTTTCAACTCTCTTTTGTGTAATCATTATATGAACATGCATAACTTTTCAATGGTCAAATCACTTCATTGATTCTTTTAATTTTTGAATTTAAAATTCTCATTTACCTTCATAAAGTGACACGATTTCTTAAAATTTTATTTAAGTTTAAAAAAAATCATTTGGGATTAAAATCACTTATTTTGTTAAAATTTCCCAAATTGTTCACTTCTCTAAAACCACCTCTTTATTTCTATAATTTACTTCATCCTTCTCCAAAACCCAAATCACATTTCCTTAGGGTCGATCAAAAGTGATAGCAAAACAACATCCTCTCCGGTCTCTTTCACCACCACCGACACCTTCTCCGACGACCCAAACCTCTCGTTCCATCCAAGCTACTTCAGTTCCCCTACCTAAGCCATTCTTATCTCAATCCATAAAAACAAAACCTGATTCTTCAAAATACACTATTTTCTTGATTTAAATCAACCCTTGTTGCCATCTGAAAATTATAATTTAGGAAGAGTTGCTTCAATCTGCTTCAGATGTTGCATAATATAGTGAGAAGCAAAAATGGAAGAATTTTTTTTGAAACAAAAAATTTTATATTTCTCGGTTCGAAACTAAAGATAAAAGTTTCAAAATGGCTTTGCAAGGTACCATTTATACTGTTATTCATTTTTTTTAAACATCCAAAAGTACATTGCTATTAAAATTATGTTAAGAAATTTTTGCTTAGAAATCTGTATGTGTTTTTGAAATTCTGTTGAGAAAAGTTGTATGTTTAGAAATTTGTATATGAATTTCTAATGACGAATTATGCATTTGAAACGGTCATTTATTTTCTTTCTACTACCATACATTAAATTGATATAATATGTTAAGTGTTTTACTTTACAAAATATATATGCATATTGTCTTTTTTTTTATTTCTAATTGCTATTTGTGCATATTTTTAAAAGTTATAGGGTTCAAAAAATCATTTTATGCTTTTACAATTTTTTACATCTTGATTTTTGCAATATTACAATTTTCAATATATTTTTTACACATTTCAAGTCACACACTTTTTAAGTAATTAATTTTTTAATGAAATTTCAAAAAGCAAACTCTTTTTTGTGACAAAACATGATTGATTTTACAAATGTGATTTTTTAATCTTTGAAAAATGTATTTTACTTTAAAAAAAAGTTAACTTTTTGTCCTTGAAAATTGTGATATTTGATTATTCCTAAAAATTTAATTTTTTAACCTTGAAATATGTGCTTTTCACTTTATATTTTTTCTTTTAAAAATTTCTCCTTTACATTTCACATGTTACGTAATTTTTTTTTAAATTCACAAAATATCAAGTCTTTGTGTATTTTTTTTAATTCTTGATATAAATCTGATTTTTTTTTTGAAAAATGTGCTTTTCATTATTCTTTTTTATCTTTTAAAAACTTCACATTTCATATTTCAAATCCCATTTTACGTAATTGTTTTAAAATGTTTTTAAAATCAAGCTTTTATATTTTATCTATTTTCTGTATCTTTTTCATCCTCTAAGCTTTAAATTATTGCCACCAATGGAAGAACAAAATTGTTGACAAAGCAATTTTTTCTACTATTGCTATAAATCGTTTGGTCAATCTATTTTTTCGGCAAGTTTTACGATTAAAATACCCTAATTCGCAAGCCAAACATCAAAATCCAAAAATAAAAAATCCAAAACTTTAAAATCTATTGTTTCATAATCCGTTCTTGCCATTAAAAAAAATCAAATAGTGAAAAACTCAATCTCTGGATTACCCATCCTTGCTATCTTCATTTTTTTTTCGGACAATCTCGTTCAATCGATTTCGGTGCTGCAAAAATTAAGGATGGACATGTTTTTTTTTGTTTCACTTAATTTTTTTGGTATATTTTGGATAATTAAATTTGATTATTTGGGATGATTATTATTATTATTATTTGTGAGGCATAAATTTTTTTTAATGATCTTTGTGGATTTTTTTGGGTTTGTTAAAATTTTTGTGCACATTATGTTGTCTCTTCCTTTTGTGATGATGACAAAAAGGGGGAAAATGGAGAAAAATTGATGATAGAAAAAAATGGGGAAAAATTGGAGAGAAAAATGGATAAATTATATTGTACAGTTGATAACTGTTATATTGATTATTGCTCATGATTTGCTAAAATCCTGAAAATTTTCTTGTTGATGAAATATTATTTATTTGATAAAAATTTTATTTTCTGATGCATTAATACAATTTAATTCATAGTGATGCCTGACTTCTTTAAAAATCTTTCTTATAAAAAATTAAGTTAATTTTTTACAGAATTCATTGGCATATTTATTTTGATAAAATCTGAAGTTCTACAGGATATTTACATTTATTTTACATATTTTATTTTTTTTGTAAATACCCCATGCATATATTTAGGGGAAGCTTTATAGACTAACCTAGATAGACTTTTTAGTAGAGTTTATTAAGGTTTTGTCATCATCAAAAAGAGGTAGATTATTGGCTCAAGGCTACATCCTATTTTTGATGATTATCAAACCCTAAATAAATTATAGTGTGAATTCTATTGTAAATATTTTTCTGCAGGAAATTTTACATATCATTCTGTTGCAAATATCAAGAAATGAAGATCACAATATTTCAAGATATGGATATACAAGAAGACATATTTGAAGATTGTCTTAGTATATAGGAATTTAAAATATTAAAATGTAAGATCAAATTAAGGATCAATTTGTAACGCTCTCCTTTTAAAAAAATACCTAATATAATTTCTTTTAATAACCTTCTAGTGTCTAAATAATTTATTAAAAATTTTGGCAGTATAACGTCTAATAATTTAAAACCCCAAAACCTGCAAATGTCAAAATACACTCTCTAATTCAATCCTCCTTACACCCGAACTCCATTCAATCAACTCAACACTTCTAAATTCATCAATCATTCACATTCATCATACATCAACACATCTCAAATAGTATGCATATAAAATTTAATTTATATAACCACAACTTAACTTCAATTATGCTTACATAATAATTTATAAATCTTAATTATTTTACATAACCAAATATATATACAACCAAAATTCTTTGGTACATGCCACCAAATTCTACTTTCTTATTGTAAGTCTCCCTGTACCTGTCCCTGCGCGCAGCCAAATAAACTATACGCTGAGCAACATAGTCGCTCAGTGTTGGATGCAATTACATAAAAATTTCACTAACTAAATATTAGTAATTAATTTAACTCAAATTATTACTTTATTTTTAACAAATGTAATTTAATCAAGTTACTCAATTTCTATTTCTTTCCCTCCATTAATTAATTTGAATTATTATAATAATAAATTTTCCTATTTTATTTTAACTATTTACTAAACTTTATAAAATTTTGCAATTAAGTCCCTACGATGACTTTTTTCTTCAATTTGACTTCAAATTTGACTTCGTTTGACTTTTATTTAATTTTTAATGTACAAATTACATTTTAATCCTTCAAATTCCTCAAAAATAGTAAATTTATATTTTAGTCCCTAAACTTTTAATTGATTACGATTTTACCCTTTTCTTCATTTAGCCATTTTAACTTCCTTAATCACCCTTTTTGTTTCAAATTATCATTTTACCCTCGCTTAATTACGTAATTACTAATTTGCCCTTAATTATCATATTGATCTCATTTTTCATATTATTTATTTCATATTTATTAATGTGGCATAATTTTCATCATAATTACTCTTTTATTCCAGTTTTTGTGCAAAATTACTCTTTTGCCCCTAGGTGACACCAGTGGAGAACCACGAACTAGATAAACAGGACGTAAATACGGTATACTGGAGGGATCCCACCACTAGGTGCGACACCAAAACCCCAGTACTAATGCATATAATACGTCTATCTTATATCTCAGTCATTTTTTTATAACAATTATCTCATAGGCTCATGGTATCCTGCAGAATAAATTCCTATGGCTAGCCATACTATCCAATAGTTGGAATTACCCACTGTACACTAAGGGCATTATTAAATTTTATCTTTTTTTTACTTTTCTATGTTATTATTTATTCTTATTACTTTATTTTAATCACATTATGCTCCCAAACTTATTCAAATAAGCTCATTAATTGCACATTCATCACAAGAAAGCTTTATATCACAAGAATTTAAACAAAACATATTATTTTAATTATAGTTGTTATTCGGCCATCAAAGAATTTCCCACTTACAATTTATTCTTTGTTCCAAATTAATGCTATACTTTATTTTATGTCCATTTCAAGTCACTATACGATGGTAAATGATAATTACATATAAAAGTTTACCAGTTTTATCAACTTTTTACATTATGTAACTATGACATAATGTTCCCTAATAATCATTTTTCATTTTATCTAGCATATTTTTATTTCTCATGCACTAAATAGATTAAATAACATCAATTGTCCAAATTTCAAATAGTTTGCATTAAGGTACCTTTAGTACCCTAATTTGGCTACTAAGGTAAGTACTACTTAATTTTTATTTTCTTAATTTATTTAAGTCTCTAATTACTTATTTTAGCATATTATTGATTAATATTAAATTAATTCACTATTTTGAACCCTATGACATAGTTACATAATAGAAAAATTAGGGAAAATTCAAGTAAATTAGTGAAATTAAAGGTAATTTGCATCCACTAACCTCCAAATTGCTGGAAAAGAGCTGATTACACCTTATCCTTTCCTTTATCCTTCTAAACTTGCCTTTCCTTCTCTTTTTCTTCTATTAGCCAAAATTTACAAAGGAAGAATCATGAGTTTTTACCACAATATTAAACCATTTAAAGCTATAAATCAACTCTCCTAATCAATATCTACATGCTCATAAAAATTCTCCCACATATCTCATCTAATTCTCACAAAATCACAAAATTTCTCTTAATTTTTCTTACCTTTTATCTTAAAGTTCTTGGCCTCCTTTTGATACCAGCTTCTTACTGAGTTAAAGAGGGATAAATTTTGAGTCTAGAGTAAATTTTTGGGCTGAAAATCCAAAGGAATAAGGCTTGGTTAGAAGAAAATGGTGAGATGAGAGAAGAAATGGTGAATTTCGGATTTTCACAAGAAAGGAGGAGAAGATGGCCGACAATTCCAGAGATTTTCTGATATTTTGGTCCTTATATATGGTGTTTTAAGTGTAACAAAGGAGAGGCCAAGATTCATCTTGCAACTATTGAATCTAATGGCTTTAAATAATGCCACATGTCACTCATTCAAGCATGTAAACACATCCTACTGTCCTAAGCTTGCACACACATGATCATAGATTCATAATAATGACCTCAATAAATTATTATGGTCAGATTCATGTTTTTGACCCCTTAATTGACTCAATTTTGGTTTTTCACCTCAAAAATCGAGCTTTTGATCTGGAAGTCAGAATGCTCTGAAATTTTACCTAGAGTGTTACAATATATTAAAGAATATATGTTAATAATTTCAGCTCATTCCGACTTTGTTTCGATATACTTTTAGCTTTGATGGCTTGTGTAGTCTGCCCGAGATCAGAAATTATGGATTTGCCAGAATTGCTATTTTCTAGTTCCCTGAGTGTCACTACACTATTTATGACATATATTTAAAATATTAAGTCAATCAGAGATCTCTAAGGTCTCCAAATATTCAGTCAAAATTTCTAGTCGAACCTATGCCGACTCAAGAAATTTTTCTTTGTTTACCCTTTTGGAGGCCTATTTGACCTTAATTTTCACTCAAATTATATCACCGTACTCCATTTAATATGTACTTTCATATTTTATATTAAATTCATATTGCCCAATGGGTCACCCATTCTTGGGTTTCTCGGCTCGGGCACGATTAACGGTACTTTTTTTTTCTGTTCTACTCAACTCTAATTACTTCAAAACTCAACCTAAGTTAAATATTCACACTTTACACATGTCATGCATGAAAATTGTAAATATTTGGGGGCGTTACACAATTTGTCATTCATGCATACATCTTATAAGTTTAAGTTTGCATAAAAGTGTTTTAAAATTATTAAATAAGTTTTTAAGTTAAAACAAGTTTCTGTTAGAAAATAGTTCAGAATTTGATTCGTCAGAAATTTGTGTCATTAGAAATTGAATTAGAAATCTAGATAGATTTCTGAATAAAAATTTGTTTAGCATTGTAGGATAAAATAACAGCTAATTAAGGGCATAATTGTTAATTTCGTTCCCCAATGGTCATAAACGGCTATATTTAAATTTTTACACTTTAAAGCATGTTTTTTTAGTATAAATACAATTGTTAGACCTCATTTAGAGGTTAGATATCATTTTGGAAAAAAAATCTAACTCTTAAAAGAAAGCTTACATTTTTTAAATCTCACTTTCCATCTTTACAATTCATCTTTATATATCATCATCAATTGATTATAGTTTCTGTTGTAATTTCTAGTGAGGAATTTCTATTGTGAAATATTGTGAGTTGGGTTGGCTAGAACCTAAGGAAGAATTCTAGTAAGTTTTTACATCTTTTTTTTGGGAAAAAATATTGTGGGTAAATATACATAGGGTTATATATTGGCTTTGACTCTTGGCCTTAAAAGAGTTAAGAGTGGAGAGAAAAGTTCAAGAGTAATTATTAAGGAGCGAAGGTAGGTAAAGAGGCCGAACCATTATAAATTATGTGTGTGCTCTGTTTTTCTACTCTATTTTCTATCTTCTACATTTCTGATATATATTATGGAACTTGTGTTTTCAAAATTCTGTAAAACGAATTTCTGAAACATTCATAATAAATCTAACACACAATTTCAGAATAACTATAAAGATTTTATATTGAGAAAATAATTTGCAAAAATTTGTTATTCTTATTACCTTGCATATTTAGATTTTCTATTAGAAAATTTGTCAGAAATCTACACGTATATACGATTTTGTTTCATTAGAAATTTGGTCAAAAATTTTAAAGACACTCGATTAATTTCTCCCTCCTCTTGGGTGTATTTCGGGACCTACAAATTATATATGTGTGTGTGTTTATTTACTATTTTCCCATTATAAAGGGAAGAGAGAAACCTATCATGAGGCACAAAAATTAGGTCCCAGTGCTAATATTCCTGTAAGTCCCATTGGACAAGTTTTTATGCCCTTTTACAGGTATGGTCAAAGTTCTTGAGGCTTATTTTGACTCTAATGCCAGATTGGTTCTTATTATTTAGTTTATCACATCACAATTTCCTTTTTTTAATTTGTTCAATTTTTTTTTTCTTGTTACCTTCCTTGATGGATACAGTCAACGCCATATACAGAGACGAATCCAAAGTCAAAATTATACCTCAAAATGGTTTGTGACTTGGGTTTTGCTACGTCTAATAAACTCCCAGCTTACCTACCTGAGTATTAATATCCACTACCGGCTTTTCAGAGCCTTGAAACTCCAATTTGCCTAATATTAGAATCAGTTTTATTGTTAATATATTTTAAATGAATCAAAAATATTTATTTAAATTCGATTTCTAATTAAGCCATTGATATAATTTTATGCAAGTAAAATAATTTGTATATTATTAATTAATTCGAAACTTATTTGATAGTGTTTTACCTCTTAAGTTATTTTTTACGGGATGCTTAAAATAACTTAAAAGGCAAATTAAGAACATTTTAGGACAATTGTTAACCGTTGGAAAAATCGGTTGGGCATTCAAGATGGGACCTGACACAGTTTGATGGATAAATTTTTAATTAATTAATTATTATTATTTTTTTTATAGAGTGATAACTATATCAGACAAATTTTGCCTAGATCCATATAATTTTAATTTAATTTCAAACCTAATTCGTAAATAAGCCATATGATCCGAAAAAATTAAGTTGGATCGGGTCAATTTTTATGAGTCAAATAGATTAAGTTAATACATATGATTCATAACTCAAATAATGAAATATGTATTTATTTTTGGATATTTGCTTCTATAATTTAGACGTGAATTGTGAAAGTTGTATTTTTATTATTTTTATAAGTATATTCATATTGCATTTTATACCATTTTAACTGCTGTCAATAGTAGTTTGAAATTGCATCTAACACAATGTGACCCAATGATGGACAAATCAATTATATTGAGTGGTTGCATGATTTCTTGTTATTACAATAATGTGAAAATTTATTTTTTCCAAATTATTTGATTTAGCCACTATATGAAGTTTTTTGTCTGCATAAATGCTTTTAAAGTTGGTCTTTTTGAATTTTAACATTATAATATTTTAAATATTTGAATGTAATATTTATAAGTTTAAACTTTGTGTTATCATAAAACAATAATTGTTCAGTTTGAAAAAAATATATATATATCAAATGGATTGATCCATGACCCGTTCAATCCATTTACAACCTAACTCATTTATAATTTATTTATGACATAATCCATTTAAATCCGATTCAACTCATTTGCCGAATATAGTATAATAAATAGTTATTTACCACTTGAATATTGAACATGAAAAAAAAAAACAGAAGGTAGGAAATACACATAAAAAAGAGAAGAAAATTTCTCACTTCTATTTATGCAAATTAATTTCATCGTGAATTAAAGGAAAAGGAAGAAGAATATTAGTTTTTCGATTCTTGAAAAATATAGTTTGGATTTGTACAAAAGGTTTTATGCTGTGAAGTTATTTTTCATACAGTTGGTTATTTATTATAATGTTGCTATATATTATGATGACTTGATACCTAAAATATCCACTGAACTTATATTTATTTTCATAATTAATGTCTAAATTTTTATCGTATTTAGATTGTCATCTGAATTTCAAATATTATCATAGATCTCAACTTAAATTTCAAATAACGATGATAATTTATCACTTGAATATATAAAAATATTAAAGAATATCTATTATTATATGTATATATTAGTTGAATTTGAGGTGGTAAATTATCATTATTATTTAAGTTTAAGTAGTTATCCAAAATAATACTTAAAATTCAAATGATGATCATTTAAATACGATAAAAATTCAGGTATCAATTATAAAAATAAATACAAATTTAAATGGTATTTTAGATATCATAATATTTTATGTTTCAGTCGTAAAATATGAGTGAATAAAGTGATTTCTACATTAACAATTATAAAACATTTTTGTATTATTTGACAATATATGGATATTTTTGCTTTAAAAATGATTTAAAAGACAAAATATAGTATGAGACAAATGTTAGTAAAATAATGCATTTTCTACACCCATAGTTAATCACCTTCACAACACTTTTATGTAAATTAAACAGTTGTCCACCAAACAATTAGGTTAATGTGTACTCAACAAATGATTTTTGTATAATTTATTAATTTACATAAGTATAGATGATCCAGTACATTTAATTATGATTATTTCGCATACAGAAATATCTAATTATGTTTTTTATAATACTAGTGATATATAGATAGACGAAGAATATCCTGAATGCTTTTGACGGTTTGATTCGATAATTAGATTGAGTTGGGTGATTAGGATTAATTAATCCATAATGACAAGGTAGAAGAACTCAAGTTGCATATATATTAATAGATCAATCAGGATCTTGCTTCTTGCACGAACAAATATTTTTCTTGGTCTAATTAATTAGATTTATAATCATGGAATCATCATATCCAAGCTAATCTTGCACGAACAAATATTTTATTTAGTGTGATTAATTAGATTTATAATCATGAAATCATCATATCTGATAAAGTTTGATTCATCAAGACCTTAAAATGAGTTAATGGCCGCATGATCCAATTATCTGGTAAGTACCTGTAAGAGAGTTTGCCTAGTTAGACTGGGCATAAACACTCCAAAAATTAAGTTAGAGATTTAAAGAGATAAATCTAAAGAAATAGCCTCCAAATTTTCATACGTGAAGCCACTATATATTGAGTTATTTATAAGAGGTGTGAGAGTGTACTTTAGTGCTTGAAATATGGCTACTAAGGTGTGAGGATAGATGAACGGCGACATGACATGTAGCAGGTTAAAGGTATGGATTCTGCAGTATGTTAATAAATTGATTGAGACTAAATGTCCTACTCATGGTGCCTTTCAATGCCTACTTGTCACGCGTCAGACCTCTTTGTAAATAGATTTTGGATTTTGAGCTGAGATTTGCTTAAACCCAAAAATAATTCAATATTATCAATATGCAATCTAATCTTGCACGAACAGATATTTTACTTAGTGTAATTAATTAGATTTATAATCATGGAATCTTTTCTTTTTTGTAAAAAAATGCAGCTGTTAATCAAGATCATGAAATCATTCTTATTAAGGCATTTATTTCTAATTTGATCTACAGGATGAATGCTATACCGCAACTTTAGTGAACCATAGTCCATAGGGATCCACTTGCTAGTGAGTTTCTGACTCAGCTAAAATATCATCAATAATTTAATTTTTTTCTGACTGATTAAGGTTGCGTTGAAATAAAATACTACTCTTTCCATCCCTCCCGGATCAAATATAACTTTTAAAAATTATTCATTTAAAATGTCATTTTATAAAATTAAGAAAATATTTACTGTATTTATTCCATATATTATTCTTTTATTAGTATCAACATTGCATTAATGTTTTAATTACATTTTTCTTTTTTATATTTTCTTCGCTTTATTATCTTCATTAAAAGTAAGAGATGATTTTATAGTCTTTTTAAAGTATTTTTTTCATAAAATTAAATAAAAATTAACGATTATTTTAATATATGTAAACGAAAGAACATTTACCTTGAAAACCATCCATATTGCTTTTCTCACACAGCACTATACGTTCTTGCAAAATTATTGTTATTATTATTAATGTTGTTGTTGTTATTATTCTTAATCTGGGTTAAAAATCTAAAAGAACTACTCCAATTAAATAGAATTTGAATTAAGAGAGATTTTGCTTGGTTCTTTTTAATTCTTTAATTTTTAACATTTCAGATAAAAGTTATTTTTTTAAAATTATTTCATTTAAAATGTTACTTTATAAAATTAGGACAATATTTATTATATTTATTTTAAATTTTTTCTTTTATTGGCATGATCACTAAATTAATATTTTCATTAACTTTTATCTTTTTTTACATATTTTAATTCATTATATTTATTTTTATTAAATATAAGAGAAGATATTATTATTTTTTAAAGTATTTTTTAAATAAAATTGAGAAAAATTAATAATGATTTTAGTATGTGGGAATGATAAAAAGTGGCAAGCGTGAGGGAGTAATGAATATAAAATACAAGAGATGGCAAGATGACAACTACCCAAAAAGCGAATAATCTTGTCCTGAATTGGTCCGTGATTGTATTAATAAACAAATCCCATGATAAAATGTTACGAAAAGAAATATTTTATATTTTTTACATTAATATTATTAAAAAATATAATAAACAAATCTCATGATAAAATGTTACGAAAAGAAATAATTTATATTTTTTTACATTAATATTATTAAAAAAAATATAAGCTATAGTTAAAATCTCAAAAATATGATATAGTACAACATGTTAACTAAATATTATTTCATCAGTTAATGATTAAGTGTTCATTTTTTGTATTTTACCAAAATAAAAAGTCGTTAATTACCTGAGTGTTTTAGGTGTATAATTGAAATAAAATATCCAAATGTACTAGATTTTTTTATGAATGGACACCTAAAGTGTGAACAACTTTTTTTAATAAATTGGACTGGGCACTTAATTGTAAATGGATGAAATATAATTTAAGAAAAAAAATCAGAAAACATATATTATATCTAAGTAGGGATGATCACAGGCCGGAATGAGAGCAGAAAATGGCTCCCTACCTACTGCCTGCCTAGGGGCGAGAATTTCTCCTTCTCACGCCCGGTAGAATTACGGAAGAAAAATTCTCACGTCTCCAAAAAAAATTATTTTAAAAAAAAAATTCAATTATAACTAAAACATAACATTTAACAACTAATTATAATTAAAATACAATATTTAATAATTGAAAGATCTAAATTTAATCACAAATTAAATTAATATAAATTTTAATAATCGACCAAACTAAAATTAAATACTATTTAAAACTAAATTATAAAAATATATTATTAAATTTCAGATCGGAAGGATTCTAAATTGGAGAATATTTTTCCCCACCTTTGCCTCCATAGATAAAATTTTTGAAAATTTTTCGTTTCATTCAGAGAAATTCTCCATCGAGACGGAGATTTTCCGACTCATGGTCATCTCTATATCTAAGTTTTATGATTGTATTAATAAATTGTTAAACTAAAGATAAAATGTCATAAATAAATAAAACAAATTATATTTTTTTTGTACATATAATATTCTAATGCTAACTGGTTATATGAATAAAATTATAAAATGAGTAGCAAAGTGAAATTTCGAAAATGCGAGGAAGTTATGTAAATATTATAATTAATTAAAGAAAAAGTTAAGGAAGCTTTATCTAGAAAGTAATGAGCATGCTAAAAAATAAATTCCATTGTAATGAGGAAAAAAACAAAATGAAATTAGTTAACAAATGCCGATTCTAACCCCACAACATCCTTAGTGCTTTATCCTAATCTACTCTGAAAAGACATCCAAAACATACAGAAAAACACATCAACATCTAATCGATTCACTTAAAAAGCTCAAAGTGCACAAATATGCTTAGCTGTTCAACAAGTTTAAACAGAACAAGTATTCTACAAAATGACTAATATGCCCACATGCTTAGCTGTTAAACAAAATTAGATGTAACGCCATTTATTTATCAGTACTGGTGCTTGGGGAAAACCGTACGGAACACGGATTATTAATTGTTTAATTTGAGATTAAATAATTGTTCGGGCTTTGAAAATGATAAGGTGACCGAGGAGTTGATGGATTTTGACGCAGCTATATGGGGACACATTTGCAAGGAGATAAAGGACAAATGTTACGAAACCATTAATCTTTGGGTTTAAGGTTGTTTCATACTGTTTACACATTGCACAGGTCTATTATTTACTATTTCCAATGCGGCTGTGCATGTTCTAATTATGACTGGTAAGTAACCACAATAATATAGATTTTTTTTTTTTCAATTGCTCTTTTTGAAATGTTTAGAAATTTCTTTGCTAAGTTCAACCTTATCATCGTGTGACACTTTTTTTTTTTGACAAAATACCGATATAACATCAACAGTTAATTAAAAAAAATAATAAAAATAACGAATTCATCAATTTTATAGTGATATTTTTTTAATTTGTAAATTTTAACGAAATATTGTACAAAAATAAATATTAGAAATTAAATTTTTTTTATCAAAATTTAAAAAGTGAATTGTTGTATAAATTTAGTTTAATTGTATTATATAGTATTGTCTAATTTAATTTAACTGCTTGTGTAATTTTATATTATATTATATTATAAAGTCATTACTAAAATATTATAGGGCGCGAAGTAGCAAAGCACACCTGGACGTTCATTGCGTATATACCAACTCATCGGGCATGACAACTTAAATACCACTTCTTCCATAATTCTCCAATAAAAATTAATTCCAGTTCCAAATGTCAAAAGGGGATTTTATCTTAAAATATATCAGTAATTCATTCATAGTTCATCAATTTAATTTTTCATAGTGATAGCTTTTAAGTTTATAACAAAACTAATTAGAGACGGACCCATCATTATGACCTTTTTTTTTAATGAGCCTTGAAAAAAAAATAACCATCTATTTCCTCTACAAATCTTGAAAAAAAAAATATTCATATAAATTATCCGTTAATCTAAGTTATAAATATTCCACCAGATATAAGTCATAAAAAATATCTTATATTAATATAATTACAAATAAAGAAAGATTAACAGTTAATCACGGATTAACTTAATGACAAAATTTCATCCAAAACCATCCATTATAATTTTAAAAAGCCTACGAAGTCGTGATTTGTTGGAATAAAATAATAAATTAACATGTTAAATCATATGTTTTTTAATTAGTTTAATTAATTTTCATGATGTAAAACATATTCCATTGCCTAAAAATAATTATTATTTTATTTCAGCAAATTAATCATGTCTTAAGCTTTGCATCCTTTCAACAAAAATCACGTGCTAGGGATTCGATATCAACAAAAATTAAACTAAAAGTTCAATGATCTAATGGCCACAAATGTGAAAGTTCATATATCCAAAAAAACATATCCAAAAATATATTTTGCGTCTATATTTTTGTTCTAAAATGCAATGATTTATATATTTCTTTGTCTTCCATGTATTCAGCCATCTATATTATTATTTTTATAATTAAGGGGAGAACGAAACTTGAACTTAAATACCTATAGGAAAGTAAAATTCTACAATTCAAAATGGTATAAGAATACAAATTGAATTTGTCATGTAATTAAAATAATAGAAAAATTTATTTCAAAAAAAAAAAGAAAAAAGAAAAATTTGAATAGTTAAAAATTGATGCTAACAAAAATTTATTTTCACATTATATCAATCTAGACTGAATTAAATAATATCAATAATTATATTAAAAAATAATAAAAAAATCATAAAATTGAAGAATTTTTATCACAAATTTAAGTTTTAATATTATTATTTTAAAAATTAAAATTCAAATAAAATTAATGTATGAAAACTATATATCCCGATATTTAACACAACATTTTCTCTACAATGGCAACACCTGTCCCTAAGGTGACGTTCAATGATCAAATAGTATGAATTTTTTTTTATTAACAGCGATGCCCAAAATGGAATCCAACAAATAGTATTTAATTAAGGTTTAATGGAGACTACATGGATCAGTCTCCTTAAGAAGAAAGCGAAAAGCCCATCTGGTAAAACCTGATTGGTCCACCAGTAATTTTCATCTTAAAAAACTCCACCACCCACTTTAATTTTCTATTTTATTTTTATTTGCTAAATCTTGGATTATGCTCTAGGGGTTTGAGTAGTTGTTGTGTAGATGCATAAGCCCTAGTACATACGTGGCACACAAGCATGAGTTTACTCTTTCTTTGGCATCAACAATTAATTAATTAATTTGCAATCTAATTAAAGATTTGATCCTTGGTAGGACATGTCACCCAATGCCTTGACAATATTTTGGATTTTCCTATGTACCCTTGTGTGTCACATGTCACATGTGGTGGCATGTACAGAGCTAATTAGCCTTTTTTTTTTCCCCATTTCTAGAAGATTTTAATCAAGAAATATATCAAGGCCACTTGATTTGGTTTTACGAGAGGGGTATAGAGGTCAATAATGGAAAAGATGATGGTATCTTTGAGAGATTATAAAGTACAAGTATGAGGAGAAAGGATAGGGATGATTTGATAGTGACACTAATTAATTAATGTACTACTCTAAGTGCATATATAAATATGCAATAAACGCTGAACAAAGTGGCATAGAATTTGGAAGACAAAGCTTACTTAAGACCTTAAAAAACCGTATTAATTAGCTTTTGTTGTTTTCCTCAATTAATTAGTTGATGTCTTGGGGAGTGATGGGAGGGCAATTGAGCTCGGTTGGACTAATTGATGAAGGCTGGAGAAAAGGTCCTTGGACTGCTGAAGAAGACAGATTGCTCATTGAATATGTTAAGTTACATGGCGAAGGCAGATGGAACTCTGTGGCTCGGCTTGCTGGTAATTTTATACTTCTCTGTATCTCATTACGCTTTGGTTCTTTTCGAGTCTAACTGAGGTTTAAATTCGTAAGTTTTTGTAACGAGTGTAGCTGAGGTTCATATTTCGAATCTTGTAGGATTGAAAAGGAATGGGAAGAGCTGCAGATTGAGGTGGGTGAATTACTTGAGGCCAGATTTGAAAAGAGGCCAAATAACCCCACATGAAGAAAGCATTATTGTTGAGCTCCATGCCCGGTGGGGAAACAGGTAATAATATAAATTAACTAATCATAAAGCTTTCTTTTTAATTAATTATATTTATCGATTTAAAAAAAGTAACTGACCTCGAATATTTAATTAAAATGACAAAAACAGGTGGTCCACCATCGCAAGAAGCTTGCCTGGAAGAACAGACAATGAAATTAAGAATTACTGGAGAACCCATTTCAAGAAAAAGGCAAAAATCTCCTCAGAAAACTCAGACAAAGCAAGAACTCGTCTCTTAAAAAGACAACAGTTTCTACAACAGCAACAACAGGAACAGCAACAACAGCTGTTTCATCAGCAACAGCAACTAAACCAATTAGACATGAAAAAGATTATGTCTTTGCTCGAAGATAACGAAGCCAAAGTGGGATACCAATATGTGCCTCAAATGGCCACGTATGTGTACCCTAACGCAGCAACTCATGAACAGCAAGAACATAGCTTTGTATATGCTATGTTCAATGCCAATAATAATGGTTCAGTGCCTGATCAGGCCAGCACCGATGATAATATTCTGTGGGATGGGCTGTGGGATTTGGATGATGTTCATGCCAATTTTGGTGTTGCTGCTGCTAAACCTGCCATGCATAATTTAGTAGATCCCTTTTGTTAAATTTTTATCTTTTTTTTTTTAAGTATATTTTGGAAAATTAGTGCTTAATCCTGTTCTGCCTAAGAAAATCTAGGTGTGAAACTGGCATCAAATGACAAGGCTCTTAATCTGGAGCTTTGGACTGACGCTCAAGGTTTAGACTGTAAAATTTTGGTTTAAGACCAAAAAGATCTAGAGTATTAATTCTCTTCTTTATCAGTAATAAAGTTTCCCCAATTTGTATCAGATTTCCAAATCTTGTCTATGCTTTGATGCGATATATTTATATTGCGGATAAGATCAGCAATATACTAAAATTAATCCTGCACTCAATGTGATAACTTTCAAAAAAGATATTAATTAATATCAAATTAAATTATTATTCATTGCTTTATTAAAACATTTTTTCATTAAATGTTATAGTTATATAATTTTTATACTATTAATTACTTTTTACATATATAAAAATAAAGTAAAAAATACACAATTACTATTTTCTAAAATTTGAAAATTGCTACGTGATTACCGGAACTGAAGGAGGAGGTATATAATCAAAATTTATGATTAATTTTTATTTAAATGCTGTAATCATATATATATATATATATATATGTTGTCTTGCATACAGGCTTGGAAAAGCAAATTAGTGGAGATACTGAACTGTCAAAAAAAAAAAAACTTTAAAGAGAGAGAAACTAAACGACAAAACTTGGAAGAAATTTTGATATTGGATCCTCAATTATTCATCGCATATCAAATAATATCATATATACTATGGTATGTTATATGATATATATATATATATATATACACATATATATATATATATATATATATATATTTTTGAAAAAATTGAAGTAGGTAACTCGAACTTCCGAAATCATCTTAAATAGAAAAATAAAGTAATTAATTTCGCATTCCAAGGTTTAAATTTTGGCTTCTCGTTTTAATATATCCTGCTGTCAAAAGCATTAAAAAGAAAAATTGTGGAATAATTTGAATCGACCGACGTTGATTAAATGAGTTTTTAACTCTTTTATATATATTAGAGTCCAGATTATGTATGGCAACTTTGTGATTAGAATCTTATAGATGCAAAACATAAGAATAAAAGTTACTTTAAAAGAGATAATTTAACAAAAAATAAGCGTAAAGGAAGGATGAAAAGAAGAAGTTGCCTTGTAAAGGAAGACATAAAGAAACACATAAATCATTTAAGCAGAAGGCAAAAAAAAAAAAAAAAAGAGATTATGGAGTACTTTCGATTTCAACTTAATTAGTACAATCCGTGCTGGCCTTTATGGCTTTCTATATATATATTTTGCCGTAATGCTCTTTTGCATAAAGTCCAAATGACATAAGCAAGTGCTATTTATTTCTATCATTAATCCCACATTAAGATTGGAACTAGATTCTCTCATTTGTCACTTGTATCTTTTCTTCGTTTTCCATCTCATACCCTTTTTGCATATTCTATCACACTGATTAACCAACTATACTGTATACTTTTATAATTTCACATATATATAAACATTTTCCTGCATTTTTATTATGATTTGGACAATTTTTATAAATCAATTTAAATTTAAATTTAAATTTATTCTTTTACACGGTATCAGAGTCTCTAAGATCTTTAAATTTTTCACATGTATTTGTCTTGAATAAAAGGGGTATATTAAATATTTCATATCGGTTAGTTATTTTTTAATATTTATACTATATTTACTTTTTATTATAGACAGCATATATGTTAACAAAAGATTATAAAATACCTATCGTACCGATTTAGATATAAAGATTTATATGTCTTTAACAAGTTACTTTGTGGGAATCAATTCGTTATTTGCCTTAATCTAAGAAATTGCAAAGGAACTATTTGATGAAAATGACTTGGAAATATTCCTGTTCTTGAATAATTATAAACTTTCTTTTCTTGCGGAAAACAACAAAAACACGTCGCGTTTTCTTGTTTCTTCTTATTTATTTTATATATATATCCTCCAAACAAATTAGAAATGAAATTTGAAATTCAAGTTAATGAATATATTTAAGAGAAAGGAAAAATATTTTATCTCTTCCTAATCTGATCATGCATGGGCTCAAATACCTGTCCGACCCGATTACAATTCCGACTGCATAAACTTTTTATATAAAAATTCATTATAATCCAAACTCATTCAAAACCTGTTTGGCATAAATAATAAAGAGGAAATTATATTATATATTTATTTAAAACCCAAAAATGATTTTAGGCCAGATTTAATACTTATAAAAGTTTTGAAAGTCCAACTAAACACAGCCCGAGCCCAACTCCAGACAATTCTGCTGGTTGTAGTCGGGTCGGTTCGGGTCAGAACTGAAGCCGAAGTCTGGGTTTCCATAAGCTGAGCTGACCCGCAATTCCGGTGAAAATTTCCCGCCAAATTCAAACCGAACTGAGCACCTGATGATCCCACTCCCTGCGTTTAAGACATTAGCCTACCGTTACTACCATTCTGCAACTCTGATCTCTCCAACCCAAAATCTTCTCCATTTGCTTCAGCTTTCTATAGGCTTTAATTCTCTTGATATCATCTTGCAATGCCATTCTCGAATAGTTTCTCTGGGTTTCTCTCAAAACCCCATTTTGGCCACCAAACTTATATCCGCTTATGCTGTTTGCGGTCTCCCAACTGAGTCTCAGCTCGTTTTCAACTCGCTCCGAGAGAAGAGTGTTTATCTCTGGAACTCGCTGATTAATGGGTATGTTAAGAACCAGGCGTACGGTGAAGCTTTTCGTCAGTTCTATCAAATGTGTCCTGGAGTTTTGCCGGATAATTATACCTTTGCTACTTTATCAAAAGTTTGCAGTGAGATCGGTGACCTCAATTCAGGGAGAATGATTCATGGGAAAAGTGTAAAACTTGGAGTTAATTTAGATATTATCGTTGTTAATTCTCTTATGTCTATGTATTGTAAATGTGGGCATTTGAGAGAATGTTTGAAACTGTTTGATGAAATGCCAGAGAGAACTGTGCGTTCTTGGAATGTTGCAATAGCAGGATTTGCAGATTCTGGGGATCGTAATTTCAATAAGGAAATTATAAGATTTGTCAGAGATATGCAAATTGAAGGGTTCAAGCCTGACGCATTTACAGTTTCAAGTCTTCTGGTTTTGTGTAGTTATGATATTGAGAAACCAGACCATGGAAGGGAGATACATGGGTTTATGGTGAGAAATGGGTTGACTTGCAGTTTAGCTTCGGGTTCAGATGCCCATTTAGGGTGTTGTTTGATTCATATGTATTCCAATAGTGGAAAAGTTGAAGTTGCTAGGCGAGTGTTTGATCAAATGAAAAGGAAAAATGTTTATGCCTGGACGGCAATGATAAATGGTTATGTACAAAATGGAACTCCAGAAGAAGCCCTGGTTCATTTTTGTGAAATGCAGGTGAAAAATGGAGTACAACCGAATAGTGTATTGCTAGTTAGTGCTCTCCCTGGTTGTAGCTCACTTGCTGGTTTAACTGGTGGGAAACAAATCCACGCATATGCAATTAGGAAAGAATTGAATCATGACGCACCTTTATGTAATGCATTGATTGATATGTATTCTAAGTGTGGTAGTTTGAGTTATGCAAGACGAGTTTTTGAGGTTGAGTCTTTTTACAGAGATGCAATCTCTTGGAGTTCAATGATATCTGGTTATGGATTACATGGAAAGGGAGAGGAATCTGTGGACATATATGATAAGATGCTGCAGGAGGGTAATAAACCAGACATGATAACACTAGTAGGGGTTCTTTCTGCTTGTGGCAGGTCAGGATTGGTAGATGAAGGCCTTCGCATCTATAACTCTGCAGTAACAGAGTATGGAATTAAGCCAACAGTTGAGATTTGCGCTTGTGTAGTGGACATGTTAGGCCGATCAGGCCAGCTTGGAGAGGCATTAGACTTTATTAAACGAATGCCTACGGAACCTACCCCAAGTGTCTGGGGGGCTCTGGTTAGTGCATCCATAATGCACGGGAACCGTGAGATGCGGGATCTAGCTCACGGGTTTCTCCTTCAGTTAGAACCTGAGAATCCCTCAAATTATATCTCTCTCTCAAATTTACATGCTTCTGCTAGCAGATGGGACGTTGCAGCTGAGGTTAGAACAACAATGAAAGAAAAGGGCTTAAAGAAAACTGCTGGGTGCAGTTGGATAAGCATCAATGACACAACTCATTGTTTTTATGCCACTGACAAGGCACATCCCTGTTCCAACTCAATATATGAAATGCTGAATGGTCTTACATTGTTGATGAGGGAAGCTGATCATTCTCTTGATTTTTCGAAGAGGATGTGTATTAGTGATAATTGATCATTAGACTTGGATATATGAAATGCAGCCACTTATAATTTGTTGGTCCACTAAAAACATGCTCTTCTTTATATTTCCACAATGAAAAACTGGGGGCAACTCCAAAACAAGACATTCCAATTCATGGCTAGTAAAGTGTCTTTTGAAGCATTTTAGGTTGCCAATAACCAGTCGCTGTCTAAAGATTCGTGTCTACTAAAGATTTTGGACGTTAAGAACCTTTCCTTACTAGCATGCGTTGATTCAAATTTTCAAACTAGTTCAAGTGCCAAAATGAATATTCCTGATTGTGAGAAATTGCTAAATGTTTATGAGATTTGAAAGATCAAGTAATAGCTGAATGCCAAAAAGGAAATGAGTAGCTTTTAAACGAAAAGTTGTTCATTACTTTCTATTGTGGATTTCTTCATACAAAAATTACAAAGATGCCCGTACATTTTATTAGGGGAGATGAAAGAATTTCAGAAAAAAGGCAGAATAAAAGTGGATGGAGAGGATACCATTCATTTGGTACCTTCATGCTCAATGACCATTCCTCAGCCACCTGGATTTGATAATTTCAAAAGCCATGAGCAACTGCACCTTTGGCAATCAAAACTATACCAGCACCTCTTGACCTCCAATGGAAGCATAATAGAAGAGCACCGATGCTCTATAAACATTGATCACATCTAGCAGAGGATTCATCTCATTCAACAAGCAGTTTCAAGCTTTACTCTGGGCTGAAATAACTGCTGCTAACTGTTGGCACCACATATTCTCAGCCAGCCGATCATTCAAGCAGCAGCCAGCATGAAAAGGTTCCAAGTGGTCCAAATTATCACTTCTTGTTATAAGAAAACAAAAATTCTATAATTACCTCTCTTCCTCAGATTCTCTTTCTCGCCGGTAAGCATAAATGGAGCTTAACACCAGTCTTCCAATCCTTCTATTTTTTCGAGCTCTTCTACTCATAATTCTCTTTCTTTCCTTATCAATAACGGGTTGGGAGGGTACATTACGAATCCATCCCAAAGGCAGTAAAGCTGCAATGAACTGTATCAAAATTCCCACAGGAAGACTTGAGTAATCACCGGCAGTAATTCCCATCAGGGAAGCTAAGCCAACACCCAAAAACCCACTTAAAATTGATGATAGACACAAGGTAGAAGCTACAAATGAAGTGAGCGATCCTTCACAGCCTTTTGGACATAAAGCTGCCAGTAATACTGAAAACGGAAGAAGCTTAAATTGTGCAAGAGTTTCTGCTAAGCCCGAAAAACAACAGACAAATACCTCACTGGGAATTCTGAGCTTAAGATTGATCTGTCTCACCAGAACAAAATCAAGGAGAAGAGAAGTCGCATATAGAAACTGGACTCCAGCTATTAATTTTCTCATGGACACTTCTTTCCAGTAACGGTCATAGAGCACAGTCAAGGAAAGAAGCATCAACTGTCCAATTACTCGTGACATTCCAACAACCGCGGGATCAAGATGTAGACATTGCGTTTGATAGCAAAAGATAGAACCTGAGAGAACTGGGACTGTAGCGATGGAAGCTACAACCCAAGAAAGAGGGCGAGAGAGGTTGTCTTCACATAATGCCATTTTAAGATTACCAAGCTGCTCTTTTATGTTTTTCCAGATTGATTTGTTTGCAACATTTTGCTGCAAAGGTTGTGCTAAACCAAGAGAATGCTCCCTAGTTGTTGATGAAATGGCCAGTTGAATAGACAATAGACAAGCGAATATGAGAAACATGCTTTCCGGTGGTGCTTTCATTAAGAACAAACCACCAAGCAAGTTTCCTAGCACTCCACCTACAGCTGAAGCCATAAACGCATAGGACTGGAGGCCTTTCATTCTGTGCTGTAGGCCATATTCAGCAACAAGAGCATCCTTAGCAACTTCTGTAATCGATGCACCAAGATTACTGAGAAGAATAAGAGCCACAACAGCAGGAAGAGCTTTGCGTGCAACTGGAATCAATGCCAATGGCCCCCAAGATAAGACCTGCAACAAGACTGAGGAATTGATTCCGATTAGTATTTCATTAGTTTGGTATCAGCTGAGCTCAGTATGTCTTATAAATTAAAAGGGGGATTTTGTCTGGTCACAGGGTTTGCTTTTAGCTCTTACTCTAATAATCAGCTTTTTAGTTACTATTTGCACAGCATGTTTAGTTTTCTATCTCCCTGATGCATCTTGCACCAGAAGCACGATATTATCAAGTCATCTGGAAAAATTTGCTAAAACTACAGCTAATTTCAGTGCGTGGATGCAATTGCTGTTACTTGTTGGAATTAGGATGCAGTGTCATAATTAAAAGATTTATATGAAGTAAGAAAGTACAAAAGGCATAAAAGGGGGACAGAATGCTTTAACTGTGTTAAGCTTGCCTCTAAATCCAGGCATCGACCATTTGAAAATATAAATTTAAACCCTAACTTTTTCCATACTTTGGCCTGTGCTAGGAGGTCTAAATTACAGAGAGAGAGAGAGAGAGAGAGATTGACACAATAAACAATTTTTTTAAAACAATTCAGCAAGCCTTTGCAAGTTGAGGATCAGTGATGCTTGTCACTGTGGACCAAATAATATATACTATTATAAGGAATCTGAAATGTGAAGCTACGTGTAGTTTACAGTACCCGTTAGCAAAAGTTACAGACAAGGAATTACAGGAAAAGAATCTTAAAGTGTGGCTAATGCAAGGGAAACATCAGACAAATGAAGCTATCCAGACTCATCCAAAGCAGAGGATGCAGTGTAACAGTAACATAACCAATTGAAATAAATAGTATAAAGAATTACCTAAACTAATGTAGAGAGAGAGAGAGAGAGAGAGAGAGAGAGAGAGCTATGAACATGTTAAAATGACAATGAAAGTTCAGTAATAAAGATACAAGGGACAACATAAAACGTAGATGCAAACTAACCTCCAATGAGGATATAAGGTAATCTACGAGAACCACCAATGTAAATTGTATCAGAAAGAATTCCATAGAGAGGCTTAGCCACCATGGGAAGGTTACCAGAATGCTGAACAAGCTGCAATAACGAAGGGTGCAGATTAAGATAATGAGCCATATGGAAGTTAAGAGCCAACCATGGAAAGCACCTAAAGCCCTGCATCCAATACCCAAACCCACACAATAACCCCATCTGTTGGCTACCCACTTGGGCTAAACTCCTCTTCTCCTCATATCCCCTGCTTGTATTACCTCTTTGGGGAAAAACTGGGCTTGGGTTTATTACTCCAAAGAGATGGGTTCTGGGTTTTGCAGGCTTGCTAAGAATATTAGGAATTTGCTTGCTGAAAGAGCATTGAATTGGTTTCAAACGAAGGCGAGACAGCCTTGGAAGAGATGAACAGAATCTTGAATTTTCTGGAATGATGGTCAAGATTGGATTTTTAACAGCAGGGTATGAAGGAATAATCATGATTTTAATTTTAAGCTTGTAATACAATAATTATGTAAATAGTTCACCCCAAAGAAACAAACTTTGTTAGGAGGCGTAAGAGGCAGAGCAAAAGGAAGCAAACCCAGATTATGAAATGCTGAAACAAGAAGAAAGGATATAATAATATAGGAAGAGAATGATCTGGAAAGATGGAGGCAAGGCAAGGGTTTTGTACATGGCAGAGTACAAAGAGAGAGGGAGAGAGAGAGCAGGAGAGTATTCTAGGTATCCTCTAGCCCATGATACCATGTTTTGTTGGTATTCTAATAAATTTAGCAATGGAGGATCCGCGGGGTCCCATGGGGTTTCAACTTGATGTATAAGAAGGGGCGAGGATTTCATTGGAGAAATAGGCTTATGGAACCGGGACAATTGCGGCATGTACACCGCTAATTTTTCTTTTTCCTCTCACCTGTTTCCAAATATTTTGGTTAAAATTGCCTAATTGGATCTCCGTCTTTTCACATGACTCGATTTCTCTATCAATTACTGTCCATGTGTTCGGTGGATTCAAGATTTATATTTCACTAATCACACTTATAGCAACAGCACAATGTATTTTTTAATTGAGAGCTGGAAATAATTTTTATATTTTATTAGCTTCTTTTGGCATTTACTGATCAATTTGCATCAATTCTATTTTATAAATGAAGTGTCATTTCTGCGTTAGCTTAGCAAAAATTATTACCAAACTTAACCATTTAGGTGCTTAAATGTGTATTAAGCCACCTTATCATTTTCTAACATTATATTTTCAACGCATTAGAATTAATATTGTTAAACATTAATATTAATGTGATCCTTAGAAAAGGAAAAGGAAAAAGCAGTTCTAAATGGCAAGCAAAACACTTCAAATTGTAACAGTTCTAAAGCATATAGTAAGTTCTGAACTAATTAATAATTAATTAATATTATATATAAAATAATTGGAGAAAGGACGCCTTCAGGCTTTAGCTTCATTCCTGAATTAAGAAAGGAATTCTAGGCACCAAATAATGTGCATTACGTGATACTTTAAGGCAATTATACTAAACCCATTCTTGAACTCGGAGACTTTACCTTCTTTTTCATTGATGACTGAACAGATTGTCCGTGAAGGACGTGGACACGTGCACATAATTCTTAATACGGAGACAATGTAACACAATCGATAGTTAAAGATGTCACATGTAAAAAGTCAATCACAGAACAGAAACACTTAAAAGGAAAAGGACATTAATTCAAACATTCACAATACATCCAGTTATAATTCATTCATTAACAATTCTTTGGGAGAATTCCAACAGAGCATATGTATCATCAGCCAATAAACTTCATGGGTTATTTATTTCCTTCTACAACAATCAACAGAGTGATGTTCTAACTCAGTAAACTGAGATGATGAATAGTAATTCATCAAAGCTAAATTTCCTAAACAAGCGAGCAATGAACAGAATGCTTATTGGAAAGGGACCTAACCAAGGGAGAAAATGATAAGAAAACGGACATTTTTCGTGAAAAGAGTTTCCTATCCTCTAAAAACGGAAACATAGAAACCTAAACAGAAAGGGGATACAGTAAATGAAGTGGCTTCTACTGAGAATCTAAGTAACAGAATTAAAACCCAAAAAGAATGACTCTGCAACAGCTTGCTTGGCCAATTATCTGCAACAATCTAGAGGAGCTTGTAGTAGCAATCAGTTCCAGAGAGAAGAATCTGGTAGCCTTTGCTACAAGGACACTTAAAGTGCACAACTAAGCAATCCCCAGTCCTCTCCACACGCACAGCTTCTTCAAATTCTGTCACTAAATCAGCCTGCACACTCCACATTGTCAAATGCAATATAAATATTCACAAAGCATCCAAGTACTCTTGAGAGAGAAGAAAACAAAGTTCCGAGTCTCAAACTTTGCACCCTTTGTTAAGTAAAATTAGACACAAGATTCAAATTTTCTCTTCATTTATTTCAATTTTATCCAACTTTCTTGCAAACAAGGATAGTGATTTTTATATTTATACCTTAGTTGTATTAGTAGAATTATCTGGACTGCCTTTATCTTCTTCTTCCTCTTCAGGCATGGTTTGATCAGGCAAAACTTTATCCCACCAATGACTCATCTCTTTCATGCAATCTCTCATTCTTCTCAGCCACTGTCATCATCAATAACAAAACCCAATTCAATTAGTCCCAATTATTTGAAAGAGCAAGAAATTCCATTAATTTAGAAAGAATTTAAAATCATCAAGACGGCATCTTTAGCCCAAATTCATGGCACGAAGAATCCAGATATGAGATTGACCGTCGCAACAGGCATTAAAAACCAAAAAGAAAGAACAATGTTTTTTAACCTTATATTGAGAAATTCCATCAGCAGCCATATCATTGGAAGTAGACGAGAGTGAAAAGCTCTTATTGAGCGATAGGTCTGATAAAGTCCTATTGAGATTAGGCGGCCGTGGCGGCAGAGAGGCAGTTCCCCTAGAAGAAGGTGTAGTCAAAGCTGTTGTCCCGGCGAACTTGGAGCTCTCTGGGGGCGATTGAGGAACCTGATTAGCAGCACAATCCGCACCCGACCCAGAAATAGAATCCGACCCGGACAGTTGCGACCTGTAAGGATCAGAATGGCAGCGACGTAAGATAGGAACGGAGCTAGTGTTTGGTTTCTTAATATTGATATGAGTAGTCGGTAAGCTGCAAGGTAGGGTAATTCTGGAAAAATCACGGAGAGGGGGAATGGCGATGGTGGTATTCTCTTGTGGTTCAAGAAAGAGTTTCTTGGGTTTTTTGGGGATTTGATCTTGGGCATCCAAGATGCCCGGAGCACAACAACCATGGGAGCAGCATTTATTTGAGGAGGAAGAGATGTTGGTGGCGGGAATAGAAGAGCCGGAGAAACCGCATGAGTTGCAAGGAGTGTGGTAGTGGGTGGTAGCTGTGGGGGCGGAGCTGGTTTTGGCGGAGGAATTGAAGCTGTCGAGGCGGAGAAGGGTGAAATCGATGGAATCTTCGGGAAGGATTTCAGGGTTGTTTTTGGCATTGTTGTTGGTGGGTGTGATAATTTCCAATTCTTGATCAGGTTCGCTCATCTTCTTGGAATTGGTTAAAATAATCTTTGATTTTCTTTATGGTTAGCTGAAAGAGGTACAGAAATGAGAAAGTGAAAGGTTTTTCAAGATTTATAAAGCCGGAGAGTTCGCTGCTGGTGCCTAAGTTATTCGGTACTATCAAACAGATTCGGGGGTTCACTTGGCGCCAAAGCTGGCAGTTAAAATTATATTATATAATACTATATATTTTTTATTCACGGGCATTTCAAGAAGCACGTCTAGCTCAGTCCGTAGAGCGCAAGTCTCTTAACCTTGTGATCGTGGGTTCGAGCCCCACGGCCTGTGTTTTTTCAATTTTCTATTTTTTAAGAATTCCTTAATAAGCCACTTACGCATCTTCTGCACTCGAATAACCTTTTTTCCCATTATGTAGTTTCGGTTTAAAGTATATTATTAAAGAAACGTACTTATAGATATGGCTTGAAATATATATATATATATATATTATAAAAGGAGTGGAGGAAGAGGGTATCATGCTGTTGGAATGCCCATCTAAAGACGCTTGAAATATATTACCAAAAGAACGTACTTGTAGATGATTAGGATCCAAATATACAACAAACATGAGAATTAGAGAGATGAAGATATTATACAATAAACATAAATCAGTAAAATACAGAGCTCAAATCTGGTTCAGGAAATAATGTCGTGCAGCAACATGCCAACACAACTCCCTTTTCTCTGTCGATTACAACCACTGTTTTTTCTCATCAGGGTTCCTTATGTACGAATCTAAACAATTTCTAGATGAAGCATGAACTCCATCTATGCATTTCTATCAGAGATCAAACATCATGGCGTTAAATCAAAATTTGCCTCCAATATTGAATGGACTTCAACCAAAGAAGACACCTTCAAATCTGGTTCTAGCTCCAATTTGGCAAAATCAGTTGAGCCGTACCTCCCCTTTTCATCAAGTAAGCACGTTAATGCTCCGGCTCGTTTCCCACAGACCATCTGTGAAATATCCAAATAACCAATCACCGTATGTTTCAGGACCTCATTAAAATCAGAAATCCACTAAATTCATCAGTTACAAGAGTGGTTACAGAACAAAAAAAATATATGTCCGCAATATGATAGAAAAAAAAAGATAATATTTAGTTAGAAATGTATAACTATTTTACATCACTTCTTGTGTCTGAACAAGCATCAGAGGCACTCAAAAAGCTATTTTACATCACTTCTTGTGTCTGATACAAGCATCAGAGGCACTCAAAATGTATTAAAAAAAACAAGTTCAAGAGAACAAGATCATGCTCACATCATCTTTAAGACTATCACCAACCATCATGACTTCATTAGGCTGAACCTCCCAAGTTGAACAGATATGCAGAAGGGGAGCTGGGTCTGGTTTATAAGGACGGAATTCCCTGCTTAAAGCTGGAGAAAATATCATCTGCAGTAAGAATATGCAACAATCAAAATTATAATAACACTTGTGGAGAAGTTGCTTGGAAGAAAAAAATATTGAGAAAAAATGAGCCTCTCCAAAGTACAAATGTCAACCAGGAGATGAAAGAGAGTATGTTTCTGCATCCATCTCAGTGTCCCATGTAAGGTCATTTGTAACAGGTACAGACCAGTACTCTGGATAAGAATACAACTGTAGTCGAAGCCAGGTAAACCATTGGCCTAAAGACAATTAGGCAGTGCTAGCTATAAAACATTCAAGGCTTCAAGCTTGAGGGAATGGGGAATGGTGGCAGGTGCATTTTATCTAAAAGACCTTGAAAACAATTTTCAGCAAGAAAAACAAACTCATGTGTGTTTTCGTGGGTGGGTGGGTGGGTGGGTGGGGGTTGTGTGGTTGTCGTGCAAGTTTAGCTATAAAGTTCCCCTCATAAACTCACATCCCTTGAACCACAGTCCAGATGACCACACGCTATATTTTCAATGAAGATAGGCAAGCATTGTTGGTTCTAACGGTAACCAACATAACATGCTACTTTACCACTCAATACATACATTGGACTCTCGTATCATATTGTATGAGGTTTGAAGTTTGAACACTTCTTGACCAAGGTTCCATTTGGCAACAGTAGGGTTCAGAATTTTAAAAAATTATAACATTCAACAATCTTTTAAGAATTATAATAAAAATAAACTTACCCCAGACCGTAAATGAAAAAGATCCACAGCTTCCTTGACATTGCGGGTAATTAACCCTCTCCTGGATGGATCAGAGAAAAGAGTAACCGTTATGTCACTTCGCAAAAATCCAACAGCAGAATCTGTCTCTAAACACCATCACATTAAATTTGAAACAGAAGTCAGTGATCATAACAGAATTCTATTTCAAAAATTAATGAAAATCCCAAGTAAAATTGTGACGGAATATGACTACAATTATCACATACATCACATAAGAAATATAAAATAATTACACACTAAAAAACGACCCAAAGTACCAAACTGTCGCAGAAGCAACAATAAATGAGCAGCAAGCGACGTGAAGGTAAAAATTGAACAAAAAGAAAGAAAATTTATCAAAGGAAAGATATAGGAATTGAATTTGACCTTAATTGCTTTGAATCAAGAAATCCACACAGCTCCACAGCGCCTGACCACAATTAATTCAAAAAATTGATATAAAATTTTAATGAACTCTCCCTAATCAGACAATGCCGCACAGTACCAACCGTAATAGGACTAACCAGGCATGATTTGAAGGCGCTCGAGGCCTTGGCGCTCGTATTCAACGATAATCTCGGAAGCCTTGCGCTGCTTGTCGGGAGTCCACTTTTCAATGTGGTGTAAGATATCGATTCCAGAAGGACTTTCAGCTTTGATTCTGTAATACTCATCTTCTCCGAGGACGGCCTTGTACATAGCGGAAAAATCGATGACGGGGACAGTTAGGGTTCCATCCATGTCGAAAACGACGCCTCTTAAGCGAGCCTTGGAGGTAACAGCCATGGTGGAATTGGAAAACGGAAAAGGGAATTTAGGGAGATTGAAGAGAGAAAATTTAGGGTGCGTGAAGAGGAGGGATCTGGAAAGGAGAGATTGCATTGAATTGATATGACAGAGGTTAATTGGACTGGAGTGGGGCTGCTGTGTCCGGAACTGATATTTCTGCTGTTTTCAGTAGAGAGAGACGTATTGGAAATGGGATTTTTGCAATTTCTTTTATTTCTTTGAAGGGAAAAGAGTGTGTTTTTTCCCCGAATTTTTGTAAGTAGGGCAAAAATACCATATGATTTTTTTTAATCGATTCTTACTCTATAAATCTGTTTATTTGTTAAAATTTATCCTCATTTTGAACCAAAAGTTCACGTGTCAGACGAACTTAACGGCAGCTAATGGAGATACAATATATCCGTATTTGCATGGCATTATCTCTTCTAATTAGTAACATTGCTATCTTAGTCAACATTAATAAAAAAAATAAAAAAAAATCTAACGTGGATGACATATAAGTTTTTTCTCCAACCTCTCTTTTTAAGGTACAATCTTCAATACCAACTATCATTATTTTCATTGCGGTAAAGAAATTCAAAATGAAAATGAGAGAGAAAAAGAGCACGGATTCTCAAAACTCCAGCACTGGTACAAAAAAAGAAGTTTTGTCGATGAGGTGTGGAGGCGATCAAATTGGTAGCTAAAACCCCTAAAAATGAAGGGAGTATTTTCCATAGATGCCATAAGTATGGGGTATATTCTAGATAACTAAACTAAGAGGGTTACAAATTTTTAATTAAGTTATAGATAAATAAGTTCTCACTAAATGAATGGAGTTTTATGATTAAGTATTAAATATTTGTGATATAGGAAGGTGATTGTAGGTATTTTGAATGAGAGATGGATGAAGATTATAACCCTACTTATGCTGAAAAAAATATGAAACTTCAACTATCTATTCAAGCATTGCAAAATGAGAGGAGTGATATGAGGCAAAAACTTATGGCGCTGGAGGCAGAAAAAACTCTTTAGCAAATCAACTAGAGATGTGGAAACATGGTGCAGTCGTATTATATATATATATAGTGCAGTCGTATTGGTTCGCCAGATTAGGGACATGAAACACCAGAAGCGGTATCTTCTTATTTTTGGGGTACCTCATTGCTAGGATGATGGGCTGAAAAATGTAGGGATGTGTGTTTCTACTAGTTTATGATTTATTGCATTTTGATGTTAATTATGTAATTGACTTATGGCCAATAACAATTGATGTAAAGGTCAATTTAACTTAGTTTTTGCAAGTGACATATGCAAAGATCACTTTTATTAGGTAAATATTGCCTTATTTTATATGTGATTTCTTTGTTGACAACTACTTGGTAACACTAATTAAATTGTCACATTATGTATCATGATTTTTTTTCTTTTGCAGATATACAATATCCTAAAACATAACAAAATGGATCAATATAAACTTGCAATCATGGAAGCATATAATGTACATGCTATAATAATGAGGAATCCTTAACAATACTAAACAAAATAATGCATACTAGAATATAATGAAGTTGAGGTTATATAATTAACAATCCAAAATATTCAAAACCATTTAAATGGCTGAATTGTCATAAGAGTTGCCATCCATATTAAAAATTACACATAAAACAAAATAGAATCAAAGTTTGTTCTTTGTAGTATGCTTCCTTCTCCAGGACAAAATAGAATCATAAATTGCAATTCAAATTGCAGGATTATCATGTCTGTTCTTTGTCCTTGCTTCCTTCTTTAAGACAAGTATATTTCCTATAGTTGCCTCTTTTCCTTTCCACTTCAAACCCATTGGCTTAAAGGGCAAATTCATGGGTTTTGAAGCTCTTATTTGGTCTCCAACAAACTGGATTCTTCTTGATTTAATAGGCTTTTGATGCATAAGTCTTATTTGCAATCTGGACTCCCTTTCATAGGGTATGGGCCTTTTAATTTGTTGGTCGAAATTATATAAAGACTAGTCCATAATTTATAGCATTAATGTGTTACCAACTTATCACCATAACAAATAAATATATCAATAAACAGACATTGTGGTCCACTTACCTCAGCCATAAATGCCTCTCATGTGCTAGATTTCATTTCTGAATTGCCTTTGTCTTTTGTTTATCTTTTTTATTTGTTACCATTGCTTTTAGCTAGCCTTTTTTTTCTTACCCTTTGTATATGTGAACTTCCTTGAGAAATGTTACTTTGACTTTCTTTGGTTTGTATGCCCACACCATTACCTTCTTGCTGAGCATTAAAATATCCATCTATGCCATCATCTAAATCTCCAATGGCAGACTCAACAAACACATTTTCAGATTTATTTATCGATCTAAATAAATTTGCAATATTGATAAAAATACCATGCTCATTCTCGATAATAGTAAATGAATCAGTTTCCATGTTAGAAATAGATCTAGCTCCAAAATCAGATCTAAATTCTATGTTAGAGGTAGCTCCAACTCCAGCTTCCATGTTTAAAATAGTTCCAACTCTAGCTTCCATGTTTAAAATAGCTCCAGCTCCAGTTGTCGATCTAAAATCTCTATCCACACCAACTGTAGAACTAGATCTAAGTCCATAATTCTTGAAGATAAAAAATAGAGTCAACCATCAACATCAAATAAATTCAATAGAGAAATAAATGAAAATATCCATAGAAAATATATTTCAAAGGTAGGATTTTAGCTGTTTGCAGTTTCTAACATTATGCCATTCAAATCCACATTTTCTACAACTAATCACAATTTTTCTTTCTTGATGCTTTCCAGATTCCTTTTCTATGGATATTTTTATTTTTTTCTCTTATTCTATTGACCTTCGGCCTGTAATAGCCCAGATACCGAACTAGTCAAAAATAATATTTTATGATGGTGAATAGTGATACTGGGGTAAATAGTACCTTCCGAAGTTGAAAAATATTTTATTTGATCATTGAAAAGAATAAGTCAACAGGAGCAGGTGGGTGAAATTTAAAATGAAAATGAGATCAAATAGATCCCCAAAAGTCAAAAATAAAAAAAAAATTATGATTTTGTTTTAAACGGTACTCTAGTTGACTGAAAGTTTGATTGAAACTTTAAAAATAGCAAATGATATCTAAAAATTATCAGAATTTTCAGATCTGTATTAAATGAGATGTAGAATCATATGGTAAGAAAAAATTAATTTTTTTGGTGACTTTGAAAATTGGATTATCGAACTGGTAAAAGTAAATCAGATCGAAAAATAGTCTTTAACTGACTCAAAAATATTCATGGAGCCTACTAAATATATTTTGAGGGTTAAAAAAGTATTTTTAAAAAGGTTTAAACTCAGAAAGTAAGAAAAAAATAATGATTTTAATTTAAATAGTAATCTATTGACTGAAAGTTCGACCGGGCTCAAGAATATTGTACAGACCTCCAAAAATTATTTAAATTGCATAGATGCATTAGAAATAACTTAAATTAACTATTATGAGTGAAAATTAAATTTTTTGATAGTTTCAAAATTTCGAGTTTCAGGCTGATTGACTATGTCATCGAAGTTAGTATTATACCGAAAAGATGTATAAATGGGCTAAAATTTTAACCACATGTTCTTGAATATACTAGTGCACACATGAAAAAATTTTAAGACATTTTGATATGCGAAACAAAAATTTCAGAAAAACGGTGAAAACCAATATTGAATTAATGAATGGGCTTAATTAGTGTATTTTAAATAATTGAGGACATGAAGGTCATTAAAATAAAGGTATAATTAGATGTATGTAAGCCCATAATAAGTAGATGTGTAGGGATGAATGAAGTGGTGCCAAGTGGCTTAATTTCAAGCCATTAGATCAAATAGTCAAAGACCTAATCTTGGCTATTTGTTTTATACGCTAGAAGACAAAATGGAAAAGTAGAGAAGACTCTTTAAATCTCCCAAAAATTCGCCACTTATCCTCCCTCTTTTCTTTAAAAATCAAATTTTACCATTTATGTACACTTTCACCATTTTTGCTCCATTCTTGCTTCCTCTTATAAAATCCTAAGCTCATATTTCATTCTCACACATAAAAAGACCTCCTCTTTAACCTAAGAAGGGAATTGCAACAAGGAGAAGCTTGGAAATTAAAGAATTAAGGTGAGAGAAAGTTAACTTAGTTTAGTAATTTCATGAGTTTTTGGTGAAAATAGTTGGGAATTTTTATATAGGCATGTAGAGCATGACTAGGAGAGTTATGTAGTAGCCTTTAATTGCTTTAAATCATCACATAAACTCATGTAAATTCTCCCTTCCATATTCGGCCTAAAGAATAAAATCAAGAGGGAGAGAAAGCTAAGGAAGGCAAAGGCAAAGGAGAGGAAGATTAGATGAATTCAAGCTAAAATAAGGTTAATGGATACACTATCCCTTAATTTTCATAATTTTTGTATGAGAATTTGCTTATATATATGTGTGATTTGTGTAATAAATTATAAATAATGTTATAAATATGAAATTGAAAGGTTAAATTGATAAGTGGAATGCTTTAATTGGAAGAATTAAATTGTAATGTGCAAATTGTTGTTTGACTGAATTAGGTGGCTGTGTGTGTGATGGTTTATTTTGGCTAAATTGTAAAGAAAATGTCATAAATTGAATGTGAGTGTAATTTTGATGTTATACTAATTTAATTGGAATTTTTGAAATTTAGTAAAATATTTTTAAGCTAAATTTTACGTTATGTTGTAGTGAAAACATTAGGTTTTAATGAAATAAATTGAATTTATTGCATAAATAAAAATAATCTTAACCAATTAGTTAATTGAGATCAAAAAGAAAAATAAAAATAATGAAAAATGACATAGTTAGAATGGGAAAAGGGCTTAAATGAAAGGAATCAAAAGTTTAGGAAAAAATTGTAATATTGCCAAATATTGAGGAAAAATATAGTTTAAGTGAAATAAAGGTTAAATTAGAAAAAAAATGAATAATGAAATAAGTATTAAATGAGAATTTATGCAAGAAATAAAGTTTAGAGATCAAATTGAAACTTTACTAATGAATACGGAATTAGTAGTGTAAAATATATGATTAGTGGCAATTCGGTAAATAAAATGAATTGAAAGGTATTTTCGTAATTTATGAAAATTTAAAGGATCAAATGGTAATTTAGTACATCTAGGGACTAAATAGTAATATTAGGAACAAATATTGAATTAATGGTATTAATTAAATAAGTAATAGCATTTTGATAAATAAATTAAAAGTAAAGGGGCATAATTGTAATTTGATGAAAATTTGAAAGATTAAATTGGTAATTTAATTATTTTAGGGATTAATATGTAAATTGTATTTGAATATATATGTATGATATATGTATACATGTATGTATGATTTGCAAGAATAATGCTTATATTATGTATGAATAAGTAAACATGTGAAGAGTATGATTATGGTTATTATAATAAATTAAATTATGAGTAAGTGCATGTAGGTGTGTACGTGTGTGTATGTGATTTATTATGAAAAGTTTGGGATACATATTCACCACTGAGCATTTCGATGCTCAGCACGTAGTTTGTTGATTGCGCACAGATTATGAAGATGTTGATATTTCAATAGCTGGTATTGCGATAATAGTCAAAAGCAGGATAAAGATTAAGAAAGGAGTTAGATTTGGCATGTATATGTAGGTACGGAAAGTATAGCAATTGTATAGGCACAGGACTATAGTATATGATGTATACAGTGGCGAAGCCAGAATTTATAATTAAAAGGGACAAAAATATAAGTCATACTTAAAAAAATATAGCATAAATACTATAAATAAATTATTAAATAAAGAAAAATAGTCATTTAACATATTTAAAAAAAAATACAATTGTCCTCTACAAGTTTTCATGCCTTGATAGCGACAAATAAAGATTTCATTATCAATAGCATTACATACATATTTTTCAGTATAAGTGATAAAAAAATCAGTCATTTATTGATCTCCTATTTTATTACGTAATCGATTCTTCACAAATTTCAAAGCAGGAAATTATCTTTCAATTGTTGCAGTTGCAGTTGCAACAGGTAAAACAAGTAATAAAGTGATGGGTTTATACACCAAATGATATAAAATATCATTTTTTGTTTGCACTATTTGTTCAGTAAGATCACCTACAAAAACCATTAATGTACTTATTATATTACAAATTAAATTTTCAAAACCATTAAAAAGCTATTCAGATACAACGGGGACCTTTTTATCCATTTAAAGAAAAGTCATTTGGATACTTTGTACTATATTTACTTAATTTGCTGGTACTCTGTAACAAAAGGTAAAACTTTATTTTCGATCTGTTGGTATTATATCGGTACTCTTTTTATCCATTTAAATTATCTGCAATTACAAATACATCAATTAAGCCAAACTGATACAACAGAATTTTTAGTGACATAATAAGGAAACTAAAGAATTTGGACCCATAGAATTTAGGCTTTTATCAATTCAAACAGATAATATAAAACCTAACTAAGTTAGCATTTATCTAAAATTTTATATGTGTTCTCTAAAATGCAAAAAACAAAGATATATAAAAGCAAATAAAATTGCAAAACTAAACTACTAGCTTTTAATTAAAGATAAATTTTTGCTAAACTCTTAGTTTTTTCTCAAATGTATCTGATTTTCCTTTAAAAATTCAAAAAATAATAAATTTTTATATTTTTGTTTCAATGGAATTGGGAAGATAAAAGGTTTCATTGAAAAAAAAAACTTAAAAAATTAGTTAAACAAAGGAATAAAAACAAAATTTTAAGGGCGGCAAAATTATTTATCTAATACATATATTTATATATATGTAAATATATAATTAAAAATTTTTCAAAAATTAAGGGGGGCAATTGCCCCCTTTCCTCTTTAAGTGGCTTCGCCACTGGATGTATGCTTGTAAATTATTGAGACACTGTTGTTTATATAGGTAATTATGTTATAAGTACGGTTACAAGTATTGCTATTAAAAAAATGTATTGATCCAGGTATAAGTTTTAACATCCAATTATCGCTTATACTGTACAGCGGTATGGAGGTGTTACACGGCCTGCTCACTTGCTTATTGATTGGTGGTAGTTCCATGGGAAATGCTTCATCAATTCTCCAACCGGTTTCATCTTATGATTGTAATTCATTTTGTATGATTCCCTATGATATCACCATGATATTTCCTTTATTGGATCTATTTTCAGGTGCTAATATGATTTGATGGCATAAGGACATGATGTTCTTGACAGATCCTAAGCTCTGCAATTGCACATCTTTTTGTTCAAATAAACTATGTGTCTATCTTCACCTTATGTTATCTCAAACCCATTATCTCTATTAAACTCTACCTTACAAATATGAGCAATCTTCAAATAATCATAATACAGCAACATACATTTTGGTGACCATTCACAATTTCATGTCTCAACCTTTTTCTCGTATTCCACTAGTCTATTCATAACCATAACTCTTATCTCTTCCATCAGTCTAATAATTGCCTTGTGTTTAGGCTATTTGATCCATGAATTGAAACTTTCAGTGATATTATTGTCAACCATGTCATTTTTGGATGTGGTTGAGAAATATGCCCTACACCATGTCTATGGAGGCTATTTCAATAATGTCTTGGTTGCTTCCACTTTTATTTTTCCTATCTGTTTCAGATTATCCTTAAATTCCTTCTCATATGTGTTTTATACACACCACCATAAATATTTTCTAAACTGTCCTTCTCTCTATATCTCACACCAGTTACTTTTAATGTATCTCACACAGAATTTATGACTAGATTCTGAAAGTTGTGTTTGTATTGCATCAATTAGCCCCTATATTGTAAGACAAGTGTAATGATTAAATGCCATAAAATTGTTCAACATAATGAATATACATTTGATTAAAAGAAATAAAAGTGGATATTTTCATACCTTTTACATATCAGACATGAAAGTCATCCCTGCTCCTTTGTCCAAGTTTAGAGACTCTCCAAGTAATTTAACAAACCAACCCCAGTGTCTTTTGTTTTCTTAGGGAACAATAACCCATATCTTGACAAACAGCTGCAGGAGCTATTCCTTGCATTTTTCTAGTAAAAATATGCCATCTAGACCTATGATAAGTCTACATCCACTTCTAAAATTCTGTTACATGGCCTTGAAACATACAAACATCCTAAAAAATACCCTTCTTCCTTTAGCCATTGCATCTTTACTAAATTCCACTATAACCTTACTTTCAGGATTGCTATCCCTGAGTTCCTGAGCATAAGCTTCCAAATAACTACCTTCAAGAGCTGTAAGAATTAGCTTTTATGCAGTCTTCAACTTGTGCTCTAAGACATTCACACTAAGTTCCTCATAAACCTTCGCCCTCAATGCTTTAAGCTTGTATCGTGGGTTGTTTTAAACCCTCAACCTAAAATAATCAGCAAGCAGCCTTGAGTTTACCTTTGGATTGAAATTGTAACACCCTCTGAACAGATTAATTGAACCATGCGATGACCTGAAATTTTTTTTTTAAAACCTCAACTACTCTGATGACTGCAGACTCGACCAATAAAAATTACTTAGAAATTAAGTATACTGATAAAACTATAATTGTCCACTTGACTAATCATCAAATAAAAATCCGGCAATATAATATCTGAAAACTTACCTAACCACCTAAAAATCAGACAATTTCCTCAGCCCTTCAAGGGCACCACAATACAAAACTAATTCCAACATGCATCTCACACAACCATTCTCATTATTAATCACATTACCTAAGATGATTCAATATTACATATTACATTCTAAAACTATGATAATACTCCAAAATAAAGAACAATTTACATTTAGATCGCTTCGCTACATCTATACACCTCAAAGGTGAACTGCCCAAATTAGATCTCCTCTTCAGATGGTTGAACCAAAGCAGCTGTCTAACCAGAAACAGGCCTATCCTGATACCTACACGGATAACAAAATCCGTGCTAAGCTATAAAGCTTAGTGGGGAACAAAATAATCTAAAGATAATCTTTACAACACATAACCTCGATTATATAAGTACAAAGTCTGATAATACAGCCAGTTAATACCTTTAATTTCCTTAGATCCAAGCTTTTATATTCAGCAATAAATTACAAGCATAAAAGAAGGAACATATTACTCATATAGGCCATAAAACTTAACAACTCAATAAGCAATTCATCGGTAATTGTTACCACAGAAAACGTTTGGCATAATTCCTTCATATATATACATCATTAAAACATAGTATGCATTATAAACTCACATTCATGTAATCATTAAGACAAACTTAGTAAGGTGAACTATAGGTTAAATATTATATACTTGACCCGTAACAGAGTTGTATATATATATATAACAAATTAAGAAACCAGCTTATATAGTATTAAAGAATCACATACTCATCAATATTGTAACCTTCTATTAGTTCTTATGCAAATTAGTTCTGAACTATAACATTTCTTATATTTTATACTTTTTAACTTATTTTCATATTAGTGCCCCTAGTACAAACCCGACAGAAAAATCTCAAACCGGATATACGGGACGTGGACCCCACAGAGCCACAACAGAGATAGAGAAATGACCCCCAAAGGGCCAATTCTCACAGAGCAGAGTACAGAGACAAAGAAGCCATGGTGATCAAAGATCCAGTCCATAGCATAGTGACTTGCACCGCGGTACAAATATCCCTATGGCCAGCGAATTATATCCTAAGCTAGATTTTACTACCTAACTCTTTCTAAGGGCACAATTGTCACTTGCTTTCAAAACATTTATCAAATTTCTCATCATTTCAATTCCTTTTCAATCCAGAAAATACAGTTTGTGAACCATCTTTCACTCATGTCATAAATTATTTCACAATAATTCAGTAAATTCTCTTTACAACATTCTTCAGTCATCAGAGGAATCTATTTTATACAAATTCTTTCAAATTACTTTAAACAATCTAATAACCATATGTGAACAATACTTGTACTAATCATGATAGTTCATACCTGACTATTTTATGTTCATAAGAATAAATTCATATACCATTATTTAGACTATTGATGCGAGAATCAACATATAAACACATAATCACTACAGAAGGACATACCTGTATGGTTCATCATATCCATCTCCCATGCTTCACTGTACTTAATTTAATCACCAAACATTCACACTCTAATACTATATTTGATACATACATTCAATGCATCACTTTTAATAGAAATGTATGTATATGCATATAAATTTCACATCATACTTACATATGTAACTATGTGATCTTAAATAGTCATATACTAAAACAACCATGTGTAAAAGCATCGTATTTTAATATCAGTTTCACACGATATCATAAAAGCATAAACATACCACTATATCTATTCTATTACAGATAATGATATTCCTAATTGTTATTCAAGTACCGAGCAAGAATTTATCAAGGGAAGTAAATATTTGACCTTTATACCAATAGCTTGCCACTATACTAATTACATTATTACTTACTTTGTATCATAACATTATAATTCTCACGTATAGTTTATTCAATTATGGGGATCAATAATTTAAATAATAGCTATTCAATACATTTGTTACCAATAGGATAACATAAAGAATTCTTACTAAAATTCTTGCATTTTTATATCATTAAGTTTATACAACGAGCTTTATTTCAAAACAAGTTCACATTTTAAAATTATAACTCCATCATCTAATAGTAATTCACTTTTAAACATCCTTAAGTAAATCTAATACTAATAACCCATTAAATCTCCACTTATTTCATAAACTCTAATTAAACTTCTATTATAATTTACATCTTAAGCCCATTGTCAAATACTAGCTCCTTAATCTATTAATAATTTTTAATATATAACCAATATTTACCAACCAAAATACTTATGATCAATGCTTATCAAACTTCAAGGACTGCTATAAGGTTAATTACACATTAATTTTATGAATATATGTCTTTATTGCTCAAAATAAATCAAGTGAACGTATGATACAACATTACCTCTCGATCAAAACAAGAAAACTATAGTTCCCCAATTCAGCCTACAAACTCAAAGTATGATCTTTTACCTAAAACCACTAATTTCCAGCATTGTTTTCTATTACAATCTATGAACTTTCCCCTGATTAACCTTTTAAAACTTCAACTATAACCTATTTCGAGATTACTTCCAAAAATTGATCAAGAAAGCATTACAAGCTTCAAGAGTAAAATGAAATGTTTTATTTATATTTCAGTAAATTCACCCTCAAATCCATTAAAACTAATTAAAACTTCACTTTTATTAACCAATACAATTCATTATTCTTTAGTTATATAACAACCACTTGGAAACAAATAAATCTCAAATTCTAACTGTTATCAATGTTCATTAGTCACTGGACATGGTGAACATGATCTTGGTAAGTATTCATAAACTAATCCAGTAACTTTTGTAAATCAAGCACCAAAATAGGCAACATAACTAAAATCTTAACCTACAGTTTCTTGTATAACCTACATAACTTTCTCATCACTTAAGAGACCAATTTCAAATAATGCTTCAAAAACTAGCTGTGACAATTCAAAAAGATAAATCAAAATCGAAAAGAGTTCTACTTACAGCTTCTTCTAACAATTAATGAATTATTAACAATAAATCCTTAATTCGGTCGTAAAGAATACAATCTATCACTATTCATACCATCTAAATCAAAACAGAATCTCCACACCAAATGAGAGATTACTGGATAATAGAATTCAAGAAAACCCATTTCCTAATTAGATCCAATTGGCCCATGAGAGCAAGATTAGAGCTAAAATACGCCGCAGCTAACCAAAGCCAATCAAAACGAAATTATTTACATGAAGGTTAAGTTTGCCAATAGATATATGAAATGAATGAAATTGTAACAAAAAGACAAATCTTTATCAATTCATAAGCCTTGAAATCATCACATAGAAATGTCATAATTTACCATTTATGTTAACCTTAATCCCTACATTCTATCAGTTCACACATACACAGAGGCAAACATTTATATTACACATACAATAAATTTCTCATTAAAATTTCAAAGTTTATTTAACTAAATTGAGGGAGATAAGTTCAGTATCCCATACCTATAAAGTGTTAAAAAATTAGCTTCAATCTACCTATTTCTGATCTCGCCGGAGACTCACCGGAGACTCGCCGGAAAGCTACCGAAGCCGTCCACCAGAAGATCGAGCCACTGGCAACGTCCCGGTGACACTCACGCGCCTCCATGCTGTCATTATTCATCGGGATCGGAGCTTAAAGATCCCGTCCTCACCATCGCCGATCTCCCTGCTGCCGGCGAGTGGGAAGAAGCGACAGCAATCGAAGGAATCGCCACCGCCCTGGAATCCTATCGGTGCCATCAGCTCCCTCAACCGCCGTTGAGAACCACTGAAAAAAGAGAAAGAAGCTACGGTGGTGATGGGGAAAAAATCGAAAGAAGAAGAAGACCGCAGCGCCGTCGGAGGGAAGGGACGACGAGGAGGCGGTGGCAGCCGCGCCGATCGCCGACGTAGGCGCCGTTGATCGGCGACAGCGCCTCCCTCCTTCCTCTCCTCTCTTTCTGTTCCCCCCTTCCCCGATCCTCACTCCCATCTCCTCTCTTTCTTTCTTTTTTTTAATAATAATAATAATAATAACAACCCCCATTTTCTCCTTTTTAAATGTTGACCCAAACCTTTAGTCAAAATAACAAAAATGCCTAATAACATTTACCTTAGCCTCCCTGCTCTATATATCTATATACACATAAATATCTTAGTCTTACTCAAACATAAATTCACACATTTAATCACTTAAATCAAATAATAATACATTGAGTCATGCAATTTTGACTAGGGTCATTTTTGGGACCTTACAGAAATAATCTCTCATGCAATTATGTTCAATATTTATAGTCTTCACCTTAAATCCCCCACTCTTTCCATCTCTTAAAAATAGGCAAACAAAGGGGCAACCCACATCACATTTATATCTTACCCTATTCTTATCAGATTTTACAATCTTTACACCATAACCATTAGACACAGCATACATGTCTACTACCTTTCTTGCCTCAAGAAAATCCCTAAACATTATATTACTTGTTAATTGTTTAAAATTCTCCAGTCTATCATTTATTATCCTTCCTTTAGCCTCTCTTATTTGCTTAAGAATTTCTGCATCACTCTCACTTTCACAACATGTGTCACATTCCTCCAGTGAATCTGTATCCCCATAATCCGAATCATTATCAGCCTTCTCACATACTTTTGCATGTATATCTTCATTAGCATGAGTATTATATGCTACATCCATTTTATCATCTAACTCATCATCAATTCCTGCTACATTTGCATCTTTGACCTCACCAACCCCTTCATCAACATGATCAAATTCTACATTGATATCTGAGACATTAGGTGCACTATCCCTATTTTTGTCAAAAGAGACACTCTTTCTAACAGTTTTGAACTTCCTTAGCTTGTTTTTAGCATGTTCTGAAAGAGGTAGGAATGACACGGCTTCTATCTCTCCTACATTAACAATGTATAAGTCTATTGTATTGAAATCACTAGACATTATCCTTTGCGGACTTCTAATGCCTTTATCACCATCTATTACATAAAACATCTCATGCCCTTTTTATATGGCAAACATGCCAGTATCTTACAGAGATTTATAATTGCTAATGTTTTTTATATGTACCAACTATATCAAAATAATACAAATGGTCTAGATCAATTTTGTTCTCTTGACGAATTTTACTTCTAAGGTAATCTAATTGAGGACCGGTTGCCCAATTACCCCCATAATGATACCATATGTCAATTGTTTATGCCATCCTTCTAAATCAAAAAGACAAAAAAAAACATGCAATCAGATGTAAACTATGCAAAGTAAAAAAAAATCCCCAAAAAATTAACAAATTCGTAGAAGATAACCTAGCCCATATCATATTTAACTAACTCCAAATGCAAACGGGTTTTTTTTTATTGACCTTTACTAGTTTGGCACCTGAATTCACAGAGCTAATTCTATTTTTTTTTTTGCGTTCATTTACATTCATACATTTCTTTGTTTCTTTGCTTTGCCCCCAATAATCGTCCAATAGAAATTTCAAACTGGATACACGGGATAGGGATCCTAAAGTCCCACATGTGGGGTGACCCCCAAAGGATCACAAACATGAACATAAACATGGTACTTGTAACTTGTGAACACATAACATGGGGTAGACCATTATCAGCCTACCGAACCGAGTTGCCATGACCCGAACCACGATATAAGCATCCCTATGGCTAGCCAACTATATCCTCAACTAGATTTACTGTCAGATTACTAAGAGCAATATTCCATGTTCTGTATTTATATTTATTCTTTACGTATAATTTAAAATCATCAAATAATAATTTAATTTATTATAATAACCATAGTAATGCTATTTACATGCTTGCTTATTCATACATAATATAAGCATTATTCTTACAGGTCATACATACACGTATACATATATCATACATATATAATTAAACACAATTTACATGTTAATCCCTAAAATAACTAAATTACCATTTAATCCTTCAAATTTTCATCAAATTACGACTATGCCCTTTTTCTTTCAATTTATATGCCAAAATACCATTATTTATTCAATCAATATCATTAATTCAATATTTGTCCTTAATCTTATTATTTAGTCCCTAGACTTGCTAAATTACCGTTAAGTTCCTTGAATTACGGTAAATTATGAAAATATCCTTCAGTTCATTTAATTTACCAAATTGCCACTAATTATACATTTTGCACTACTAATTCCATATTCCTTGGTGAAATTTCGATTTGGTCCCTAAACTTTATTCTTGCATTAGCATAAATTCTCATTTAATACTTATTTCATTATTCAATTTTTTAATTTAACTTTATTTCACTTAAACTATATTTTTCCTCAATATTTGGCAAATTACAATTTTACCTTAAATTTTTTATTCCTTTCATTCAAGTCCTTTTCCATTACTAACTATGTCATTTTTCATTCTTTTTATTTTTCCTTTGATCCCAATTAACTAATTGGTTAAGATTATTTTTACTTATGCAATAAATTCAATTTATTCCATTAAAATCCAATATTTTCACCACAATATAATATAAAATTTTACTTAAAAATATTCTACTAAATTCTAAAAATTCCAATTAAATAAGTATAGCATCAAAATTACACTTACATTCAATTTATGATATTTTCTTCACAATTTAACCAACACAAACACACATAATCACACAAATCATACATGTACATAAGCAAATTCTCATACAAAAATTATAGAAATTAAGGGATAATTTATCCACGAACCTTGAATTCATCTCCTCCACATTTTACTCTTACTTTTCTTTGCCTTAATCCATAGAATTACTTTTTCTCCATAAAAATCCTTAAGTGGCCAAAAAAATAAGGATGAAAATCTATTAATTTCTTGCTTTTTTTGCTCAATCTAACTACAAAATCTTACTCTACAACCTTCAATCCACCCATACAAATCCTTAAATCAAATTAAAACCTTAAAATCACTAACCTCAATTTTGATACCTAAGCTTTAATCCTTGATTTTTTCCACTTCTACCACTTAAATTGAAGACTAGAAGCTGTTATAATGTTGTAGAGGGGCTGAAATATAATAGAAAAGCTTGGATTTGGAGAGAGAGGCTTGAAGAAAATTAAAGAAAACTAAAGAAAATGGAAGAAGAGATTTGGCCAAGAAGAAAACCCAAGAAAGATGGTGAAGAGTGAAGAGACTTCTTGAATTTTTGAAGTTCCTTGGCCTATATATACTTGGGTTAATGGGCTGGATCAGTTCAACCAAAGTGGTTGGACCTAACCTAAGCCCAAAATAAACTTTAAGCCCATTTTGCATACTAAAATTATTTCTCTCTCTTTTCAAACTTAAATCAATTCTAAATCAATTTCATAATTCTTAAAATAATAAGTTAAACCTCCATGAAAAATTTCAGCTCAATAGGAGTTCATCTTCGATCCGGTTCACTCAAACTAGTTCGATTTGCAAATTTTCGGTGTTACCAAAAAATTAATTTTTACTACTAGACAATTCTAAATACTTATTAGAGCTCAACTAAAAATTTCTGCAACCTTTAGAGATTCTTTGCTACTTTTAAAGCTCCGGTCAAATTCACGATCAATCGATTTCTATTTAAGCTGAAGTCTTTTTGTTTTTTACTTTCTTAGTTCAAAACTTCTTAAAAACACTTTTTTAATCCTTAAAATATATTCATTAGGCTCCATAAATATTTTTGAGTCAATCAAAGACTATTTTCCGATCTAGTTCACTTTTACTAGTCCGATAACTCAACTTTTAAAGTCAACGAAAAATTAATTTTTTTATTACCATGTGATTCTACATCTCATTTAATGTAGATCTAAAAATAGAAATTTTTAGAGGTCATTTACTATTTTTAAGATCCAAGTCAAACTTTCAGTCAACCCCAACATTATTTAAAACGAAACCGTAAATTTTCTTATTTTTGACGTTTGGGGACCTAATTGACCTCATTTGTATTCCAAATTTCACCCACGTATTTTTGTTGACTTACTCTTTCAAATGATTAAATAAAATATTTTTCGACTTTGAAAAATACTATTCACCCCGATGTCACTATTTACTATCAAAAAAATACTATTTTCGACTAGCCCGATATTTGGAACATTACAACCTCAGAATAGATTAAGGGCTCATATGTCTTCAAAACAAAACAATAGCACTTTAATGAAAAAGGAAAAGCACAAAAGTTTGCAGACAAAGAAATAACCTTGTTCCCAGATCAGTCAAATAGATTAGTTTAGGCTTACACCCAATCGGAGGAGCAAACAACCCTTTCATTGAAGAAGCCCTTCCATCAAGAAAATCCAATCACCTCAAAAAACCAGCAAAGACCTAGAAAAAGACAAATCGAGATTTGCTATCATCTGATCAAGCAAAATTCCTCGCCTAAGATAGTCCAAGCAATCTTCAAAATTCATTTCGCCAAGAATCCAAGCTTGATGCTCGATCGATGCTCTATCATGAAACTAAAGTGCCATTCAAAAAGAAGTAAAAGGAGAAGATAAGGCATCAACCAAAAAGCAAATATGGATTCTGCAAAAACTTAAGAGGATTTTAACTTACTCAGGATCGAAATGAAATCAACTACCATTATCCCATGAGGAAAATCAAAGCAAGACTATCTCGATCGGACATATTTGAGTATTTCATAAAGCTCCAACACTTCGAGGAAGGTTCCATCCCTTTTTACTATAGAAAGGCTCGATAGAAGTTGAAAAAATAAAGGAATGCTAAACAAGAAAAGTCAAGCACTCTAAGCTATAAAATTCGAGCGCTCGATCGAAAATGATACTAACCTTCAAAGGACCTCACAACATTGAGTTATACTCCAAAGCTGATAAAAACCTCGAAAACAAGCTTCAAGTAGAAAAACCATTTGAGGAAAAACCCGATCGACTCACAAAAAGTGATCATGGGGGACTACCTATGTAGACATTGGGCCTGAGTCAGCCTCTGTCAGGGTTATCTAATGAGAATAATGCTATTTGAAAACAACCAAGAAACAGCAAGTGCTCTATCTTCTCTTGCACCAATATTTATTTTGAAAAAATATTTTTTCAAATTTCAAGGGGAAATGATTTTTTAAAATGTGCGTTTTCATTTCCTTTGGCAAATTGGGTGAAGCGATCTTTATTGAGGATCATTGGTTAACTCAAGAATGAGTCACGAGCTCGACTCACTGGTCAAGCCCATGACTCACCTCTGAGTTATGGCTTTGAGTGGAGGACTTATTCCCATATTAGCCCACAACTCACCAGCAAGTCACGGGCTAAGACCGTGACTCACTAGCGAGTCACGGCCTTTGGTTCGTGACTCACCAGTTTTTGGTTTAAAATGATTTTAATTAGGCCTACTATTTTTTTGCTTGTGAGTCACTGATCGTGATTGGGTTTTTTCTAGCTAAGTTTCCAGACTTTCACCCTACGAAATAGGGGATAATTTCAAAGAAAAAATCTTTGATTTCCCTTAATCCTAATCCAAAGTAATTAAGGAGGGACGAGATAGTTTTTGGGGATTTACAAGAAAAATCATTTTCTGGCTAACAAACAAGAGAGAAAAAAACTGGTTTTGGCTAGATTCTTTGCTCTAGTTTTTAAAAGAAAATGGAAGAAGAAGCATACTTACTGGTTCTACAAAAATAGCTCTACTAAAGGGAATGTAAGAGGTAAAACTCCAGCTCTTGTCTAGATCTAGGAATTTAATTCTTGCAAAAATATGTTTTATGTTTTTCATTTTCTTGGTTGCTTTGTTCTTGCTTCGTTCCTCTGTAAATATTTTGTGAATATTAATTTTATGTTTTCTTTATGTAAATAATGTGTAATTGGCATGTTTGTGTGTATTTTGATGAGTTATGAGTGAATTTATATTTTGTTTGTGAATTTAAATGAGTTTTATGCCTTCAATTGCCATTTTCTCTCTCTAGAACTCACTTTCTCTCACTTGATAAATCCATGCAAATTGTGCTGTTTGATGTTTTTAGACATTTTTTTAAGTTTATATGTTATTTGTAGGAAGTTTAGGGGTATTTTTTTATGAGTTTTGAGCCTTAAATTAGGTTTTGGAGGTTTGAGTTTCAGCTATGGAGACATTCAAACAATATTGGACTGTCTATAACTGACTCGCGGGCTTAGTCCATGAGTGAGTCATAGGCTCTGCCCATGCTCGCTCCTGGCTCAAGGCCGTAACTCATTTTGGAGAGGCTAATGACTCACTGGATTGGGGCATGACTTGCCCCACTCAAGGTCGTGACTCGATCCCTTTGGACCGTGACTCGACCTCTTTATGGTTGTAACTCACTCTCTTTCTAAGTGGGCACATGACTTACTCTTTTTCCTTTTTTATGCCTTTCTTTCCTTTGTTTTCTATGTGTTTTTCCTTTTTTGTCTTTTGTGTATCATGTAATTAATGTTAAATAAATCAATACTTATGTTATTTCTCACTTTGTTATTTTATTGAATTATATAATTTTATCATTTATTCTTATTTAATTAATCCATTGTATTTTCTTTTTTTTTTTGGTGTATGAATATTCACAATTTATTTGGAGGACCCTGGGAAAAGCAAAGGGATCTAGTCAGTTTTGAGAGGTTTAATTTACTTAAATATTTGTTTTATTTAAGTTATTTATATTTTTGGCCTGTATTATTATTCGAGTTGTAATAATTAGTAAAAAAAGGTATTTTGGCACAAAAACCAAGGAAATTCACATTAAAGGTTTTTTATTTAATTAATTGAGCTTTTATTAATAAAATGGACCAATTTCCTAGTTTAGTCTAAAATCACACAAAAATAATTTTTTGTAAATATGCATGTGGGAATCAATAGGCCCAAATGCAATGAATATCCCGATTTATATTTGTTTATACATTTATTATTCTAATTTCTTTGCAAAATGTTTTATTTGAGCAATAAATTAAAATAAACCAAATAATCCTTCATGTCGGGACCAATGTCCTTAAACTGCCGCGATTTATATATGTTTTTATCTCTTTCTATGTGTTTGTGTGTTTATTTTATTTCTTTAACTCGTAATGCGTGAGAAAGAGATTGAGATAATCAACCATAAACAATCAATTATATTGTTATTGACCAAGTATGCGATTAGGGGTGAAATCCGAACTATCTTTGATTTTTAGTTTTACAAGGTAATAGAATCGCTTTCTCAATGTCTTATTGGATGGCGACTCCATAATACACGCCTTGTGATGCTCAATAGACATCTTGTAGGTTAATCGTTAGTGAATAGATAGGGATACTCTAATACGTTGTCTCATGCCTTTTTGAGGCTCGAGAGCATCGCGTGTTAAGTGGAATCCTTGTCTATTACGAAGTGATTGGCTTTCACGAGCTAAACGAGCCTTGATCCGATCTCGAACCCTAAAAGCGGATTTTGAGAACAAATCGGGTGCCTATGGGGTTCGGTGTGCGTCACAGCCTAGCAACGAGAAAAGCAAAGAAACCTCTATTTAGGCACCTCTACTCATAAATCCACACAAAGACCAGAGCAGAGCATGGAAAAATCGAGACAAAATTACTCTGATCGGTCATACCTGAGTCTTTAAATATCCCAGTCTTATTTAGACAGATCGGTTATCCATAGTTTGCTCTACCTCTTTATCAAGATAAACCCTAATAACAACCAAAGGCTAAAGAAAATAAAATGATAATAAATTGGAAGGTAAAAAGAAGCATTAACCGACTGACCAAATGAGGCTCTACAAATCACATTCCGATCATGCAGACATAATGAAAGCAACAATTTGAACCCCAGGAAAATTTTATCCTTGCTAACAAATCATTTCAAAAAGACCGATTGGTCTACATATGAAAAGCGATCAAGAAGACAAAGGAAAACGATTGCGTCCCTAGGTAACTTTGTCCTCTCATTCAACATTTACACTGACATGCTTCTCCACAAAAACTGAAAACCTTAGACTAGTCACCACACAGACCATTATCAAAAAGTTATTTCCAAAGTAAGGCAACCCTATCGCTGAAAAATGAGAACATGAGGCAAGAAACATAGAGAAAGACGGAAGCAATTTCGAAACCAGAACACAAGACCAAAAAATACGTCCAAACTCTCAAGAAAATAAAAAATGAGCTCTATAGAAAGGGCAGGTAAAATTTCCATATATATGTCATCTCTTTTGTAGGTATCTATAAGCAATTCGATCACGCGACATAAAAATGCCGCACTCTATCTGAACATTAGCAAAAAAACGCACATAAAAGTGCTAGACACAATAGAGAATTAAATGAAAGATAACAACGAAAGTGTAAAGGACAGACGCAAAGCAAGATGTCAGAAAAGCCCACCTACCAGAATGATACCAAGGCTCATAAAGTTCAATAAAGCCCCAAAAGAGGGAACCAAAATTTGCAAAGAAAATCCGAAAAAGAAGAGAAACAAAAAATCAAAAGGTTCGCCGAGAACCCACAAAAGTATGAAGTCAAAAGACTCAAAGGAAAGAAACCTAAAAATTGCTCTCAAGAGGGTGCATCCTTAATGTAACACCCTTATCATAACAGTATTTTTTGATGCGAAACTTAGCGGTAAACGGTAAAATTTTTTTTCAAACTTCAATCATTGTCAAACAACATTGATATAATTTAATATTTTATTCAATTTAAGAAATTTCGGCAGCACCATGGCTAGAACTTACTAGCCTCCTGAAAAATTCAAACAATCCACCCAGTCTCTCAGAGGCACAACAAATCATATATCAATGATAGTCATTTACAACTTATTAACTGAATTTATCAGAATAGTAACAATATTTATCATTTAACAAACATTACCTTAAATGTCGTTCAGTTCTATACTCTCACTGTCTAAGTATATACATGCCACAAATACTAAACATAAAAGTACAACTAATTTTCTTCATCTTCGCGTTCTGCTTCTCCGTGTATCAAGCTCCTTCAATACTTCAAAACCTGCACGCAGTAAACACTACGTGCTGAGCACTAGAAATGCTCAGTGGTGACTACTAATCCTAGAACTTTCCAATTTAAACATAATTACATAAATTGTACAAACTTCTATTCTTATTTATCAGAAATTTACTTTTAATTTCTTTCACACTATTTTCATTGTTTACCAACATTTTTTTGTAACCATTTTACTTTGTTTGTATACTTTTCAATTTATGTTACACTACTTTCTTTGTGATTCGATTACAAATTGACTTTTCCTTTTACGTTTCTTACTTCTACTTTTACTTATCTTTTGTCTTATACTTTTGCAATACTTGACGTAGTTGTCATTTCATTTAACGAATTACATGAATACTCAAGTCTTTCATGGCAAGTTCCTGCTCCTAGTTCCATTAGATAATTCAAATATGATTTCCATTATCTATTCTTTTAATTCACTTTAATCTTTAGGCTTATAGTCTTTATTGCAAAGTGATGTAAGTATTTTGGATCACTCTGCATACAAATCTTTATTTTCTTTTCTTTTTAAATGAAACTTTTTCATTTTAACTAAACAAGCGTTTGTCTTTTGATCATTTTACTTTTCACTTCCTCTTTACTTCCAGTATTTATTATTTAGGCATATTTTTACACTTAAATACAGTATTGTCATGTTTGACTTTAAATACATAATTAGCACCATTTTTCGAACTCTTTATTTTCTTAAAATAATAATTGGTACACAAATTACAAATTCAATCTCATGTGTCTTTTCATAAATATTTTATTTCTATAACCATTTTCATATCATTATTGCTTATTAATTACAACCTTTAGGAACAATTTCGGTTTTATCCCAAAGATTTCATTTTCTTTCAATCAAGCTCTTTGTCATTTATAACATTTACATTCAATTACTTTTACACTTTCGATTTATTCTTTTCAATATGCCCATAATGCAATATGATAAGACTTTCAAAAATGATATACGGAACATGGACCCAAAGGTCCCACTAAACAGATAGAGAAATGATCTCGGAAGATCAAGTCTCACAAAGCAAAAAACAGATGCACTTTCACTTTCACTTTACACTGAAGCTATGGAGATCAAAGATCCTACCCATAGCTAAGCAAGTCGCCATGACTTGCACCGCGGTACAGAGGTGTCCCTATGGCTAGCCAATTATATCCTGAGTAAGAATATCACTACCTGACTATTGCTAAGGGCAAAAACAGTCAAGACCTTTCTGAATGATTTTCAAACATCAATAATTTTAATTTCTTTTATTTTGCTTAAAACAGTGTATTTTGTCAATCGCACTCTTTTTAGTGCTATCGACTATGCAATAACTTTTTTGTTTCCTTTCCTTTTTCTTTCCGATAAAATAATTCACTATAAATAATTATTATTCTTTCAATTTTTAATTAATTATTTTCTCGATATATTTTTTTCTCATATTTTGTGAATTATGTCAGGATAATTCACTCTTTACTTTCTTGACACTTATTGAATTATTGCTTGATAATTCAAAAATATACTTTTACAGTCATTTTATTCACTTTTTGACTCTTAGTCAATCTCTTGCTCTTTCGGTATGAATTTGCAATTATTTGAAAATTGTAATACTTAATACGGGTTGTGAATTATTTATAATAATTCACCATTTTATTCGAATTATGAATTATTTTATAATCCGATTTTTTCTTTGAGTACTGTTCATTTATACGGTTACTATTCACTTATACAGTTACTATTCACTCATACAATTACTATGATTAATTTATTTACTATACTTTTTATTTTCTGAAAATTTATCATTTAATCTGTTCCTTTTCCTTATACGAAATGTACATTAAATTATATTAAATTATCGCTTTTAATTATTTATTGAATTATTTCTCAATAATTCAATATTTCAATTACGTATATTTCATATTTATTTTCTAAATTAATCCATACATCACATAAAATTCGTAAAAATTTATGTGAACATTGCTTTTTAATTATTATCGTATTTTCTTATTTCATGAATTATTTTAACATAATTCATCATATACCATACACTTAACAATTCTCTAAATTTTCATAAATTTTATTAAAAATTCATGGCAATTTATTTTATTCTTATTATCATTATATAACATAATCAACAAAAATTTTCTACTTTATCAATTACATTATTCAATACATATTCAAAAATAATCATATAAATTTCTATAAATTTCATAACAATTTATGGATATATATTATTTCATCTTCTATCAATTACGACTTAATTTCATTAATTTACAACACAATAATTCATTTCTTTAACAAGGAAATTTTTGATTCACAAAGAAAATTTCTTAATAAATTTCCTTAACCCAATTTATATACTATATTAGGCTTAATTAAAATTTAATTGAACAATAATAACATTAATTTCAATATTAATCAATAATTCAATATTTTTTCTTAATAAATTTAAAGGAAAAATTCAACAAATTAAGGAAAATTAAAAGATTTCATAGTCACATACCTTAACGGTCGAATTCGCTTCAATTTACTTAATAATTTTCTCACCGGACCGATCGCCGGAGCATCGCTGGAATCTTGCCGGTGACAATTCGACACTGTCACCTCGTAGATCGGGATCTCCTCTTTCATTTTTCGGTGGTCACGTGCCCAAATTCTTTCTTGGTTGGCTGGAATCTTGACTTGAATTACCCGTCAAACCCATTTCCGATCTATCGATCACCGGCGTTTGAGGAGCGATGAAATACACCGAAAGACTCGCCTCGTCGTCGGGAGTTGATCGGTGGTGGTGGTGTCCTCATCCGACACCTTGATTCGCCGGAACGAACAAAAAACCAATTTAAAATAAAAATAGGAAAAACTCGACGATCGAACCACCACAACAGAGGCCGGACGCCGGTGAGAGGGAGAGGGCACGCCGCTCGTCGTCGTCGCGGTGGTGGCCGGCGTGAGGGGTGGCCGGCGGTGTCCCTTCTTCCCTTCTTTTCCTTTCTCTTTTTCTTTCTTTTCCTTTCTCTTTTTCTTTCTTTCTTTTCTTCGTGGTCGATGACCACTGCTTCCATTTTACTTTTTTTTTTCTGTGACATGTTTCTTTCTTTCTTTTATTTGTAAGATTGTGGCCATTGGCCACAATTGCCGACATTCATTTCATTTTTTTGTTTTTCTTATTTTTTTTCTTTCTTTTTATATATATATTTATTTATTTATAATTTTACTATTTTGGTCCCTAAAACTTTTGCTATTACATTCAAAGCTCCTATTCACGTTAAAATTGATTTCATAATTTTTTATCATATCAAATATAAGCGGAACACAAATTTTTGGCTCAATCGGAGTCCGTTATCAGTCCGATTTAAATTTATTAGTCCAATCCAAAAATATCGGTGTTATAGAAAAATTTACTTTTTGCAGCCAAAATAATCTATATATTATTTTAGGCTTAACTGCAATTTTTTTTGTAATTTTTGGAGTTCGTTTACTATTTTTAAATATTTATATAATATTGAGTCAATTCCCCGATAATAAAAATTGACTCGCTACCTTTTTCATATTTTTGACTTTTCGAGATCCATTTGACCTCGGTTTCACTTCAAATTTCAACCCCGGACTCACCATGACCAATATTTTCCGATGGTCTAATAAAATATTTTTCACTTTCGGGTGCACTTTTCGGCCCGAAAAATACTATTCACTGTCGAAAAATATTGTTCACGGTTAACCCGGTATTGAGGCCGTTACACTTAAAATGCAATGGTCAAACTAACGATCCACCGATAGGATCGCGAGTAAAGAAATGGGATGCCCAACCTAAAGAAACGATGCTAACTGAAAGTCGATAGCAAAGAAACTAGCCTATAACATGGTTTAAAACTGTCATGTTCAAAGAAACAAATGAACCAATCAAAAAGCATAGTAGATCCAAACAACGAAACTCACAAAAGGTTAAACAATCAACCATCCAGGTATCAACTACCTAAAATGTCTGTCACTAATTTACAAAACATTGCACATTTTAACAAAATATAGTGACCTCTCAAGAGATTACCGACCGAGTTGAAACCTCTCACCACACAGCCTGATTTACCGATCGAGCATCGGAGGGGGGACAAATGATAATGCTCGATATTTTCTAACAAATGGGCCAACACAAGAAAAGGTCCAATACACTAAAAGGCCCGACTTGGCAGAAGCCTAGCGTCTCACGGCCCCTCGCGCACACAGGTAGATATGCACCAAAGTTCGCAAGATGGGAAGGCCAAGTTGGATAAGACAGGCCTTATCCTGTTAGAGGCTCCTGACACACGCCAATGTCTCATCCGTCACTTGCCACGCATCACATCGCTGTTTGCCTATTTTGATACTAAGATAGGCCTTTCAAGTGGTTCTTTTCACCACTATAAATATTAGGTTCATTTTCAAAATACATGAAATCTTGCTTAGCATTCTCTCTCTTTCTCTATCTGCAAGTCTAAAACTGGATTAACCATTGGAGTGCTCACGCTCGATTCGACCGGGCAAACCCTTCTTTTGCAAGATCTCTATCTCGTGAAACCCGACTGATTCTTATCTCATACTCTACAACCTACTTAAAGCGGTATTATTCTACTCGTCATACACGGCTACCCTTCTTACAAAATCCCCAGATATATCACTTATAATTTGGTATATTTATATATATAAATGTATAATTGGATTTTGGTGTAACATAGCATACCAAGGTATACTATAAAAATCTTTTTAGTTAAAACTGATTTTAATTTTATATGATTCAATGTAAATTTGATAGTAGTTAGGAGTAAATAAGAATAATTATTACTAAAATAATTTCAATTTAATTGATGAGGTGCACGTTGAAAAAAAATGAGATATGAATAAATAAATAAATAAATAAAAGAAGAAACAGAGAAAACCGTTACATTACATGAAGGAGAAGAAAAGAAAATGACCAATTATTTGTGTGTGGGGGTGTGCATCAATCGAGTTTGGGTCAACCCGATTAATCCGAAATTCGAAATAGTGAATTTACCATCACCCGAGCCGACCCTATTAAGATGTTGGGATCCTATCCGATTATTTTTGGGGCCCGAACCGAACAACCCGAAAACCCGATTTTTTTTATTTCATTTTAATTGATTAAACTGAAATTTTAAGCAAAATACAATTAAATACCATAAAATATATTTAAAAAATATAACAAACCAACAATTTTAAAATTACAACAAACATATATTGCATAATAAATAAAAATAAAATAATAATAAAAATAAACATCCACAAATAACACTAACAACAATAATAAAAATAAACATCCAAAAATAAATATAAAAAATCAAATTAAACATCCAACAATAACAAACATCTAACATCCAATAATAACAAACATATATTAAGAATGCCATCATCTTCGCGCTTGAATTTCTTCATGTCATTCTAATTTATAAAATATGAGAAATAATTAATTATAAAATTAAGAACAATAAAATAAAATTAAAAATATACTTAAATTAAATTAACTATAATTGTTACATACTTGATTAGCATTCAATCTATTTGTGCTGATCAAGCACAAAACATACTTAAAATATGCTCATGATTGTTATATTCAAAAGACTCATACTTTGTTCAAAAACTCATTCTACCTGCACTCTAACAAGAATTTTACATTTGAGAGATGATTTGCACCACTTTATTTACCAATTTTGCATTCAATTGCCTTATCCTTCAATTACCACACATTACACACGTGATTAGCAACTTAACCATCACTATCATAGTATAAAATTTCCAGAATTTCTTTAAAAGTACCTTCCAGCCAAACCTAACAAGTGACACTCTTCAAATTTTAAGTTTTACTTGCACTTATGCTGAACAATTCTGTTTTCCAAACAACCATTGCTACTTCTGCTCACTAGTACATAAAAATCAAAGTTCCTCCTTTTAAGCCAAACCAAGGTACACTTTTATTTTTCTTTAATCACTTACTCATTTCAACTATCACTAGTTTTAAAACTAACACCTACACATAGAACAGCCCCAACCCTTCACCTGGTCTATTCTCTATAGGCAAATATTACTTCACAAATTACTCCCATATGACAACATACTAACTCCTTTTATGTGAAAATTAATACTCACTTTACAACTTCACAGCTTCATCTAGCCGAAAACATATACTTCCCCATAACCTACTTCAACTAGCAAAACACATCCAAGTCGCACATTAATCTTTTAAACAAATAAAAACAACATAAAAAGAAAATCAATATTCAAGAACAAATCTTCAAATCAACTAATCTGAATTCATCATTAGAGTAATTTCCGAGTCTCAAACACAGCGAATTCATAAACTGAGCATAATTGAAAACCAACTCAATTTTAAAAGATAAACCAACACTTCAAGACATCAAAAACCGAACAATAAACACAAAGTGATGCTCTACTTTTACTTGATTCTGTTTCAACTTACACAATTCATATCAACCACAAGTAATTCCACATAAGTATTAGATAATTCCTCAAACCTTTATAAGCCAGAACATCGATTTCTTCAAGTCCATCTTTCACTCTATTGTATGTTCTTTTTCTCCTTATTTGTTGCGACAGTGATCACCGACCGGCGATGAGGCGACGGAGGCGGCCAAAAAATCTTAGGGCGGCGGAGACGATCGTGAATCAGTGAATCACAAATTTTAGAAGAGAAGATGAAGAAAAAAATTAGATTTTTTTTCTTTATATACTTAGTAAATAGGGTTGGTCGGTCGGGTCAGTTTTAGAAGGTTTTACCGAATCCAAACTCGAAATTTTCATAAATCTCCTACTCGAACCGACCCTACCTATCTGATTAACCCCATCTGAATTTATCGGTTCGGTTCGAATTGATCGGGTTGATTGGATCGGGTCGGTTTTTACACACCCCTATTTGGGTGAATTGCAAAAGTTAAGTGAAAAAAGAAAAGTCTACATTTGAGTGAGTAAAAATAGGACCACCACTAAAAAATAATATTTTTAGTGAAAATTTTAAAAATTGTATTTTTAAAATTAGAAATTTTGGATAGTAATTTTAAAAAGCCTTCCACATTTCTATATCATATATGTAAAAATCCCTAACATGTACTGAGTATGGTTCCCTGGTCCAACCTTGCAAGATTTAAGGAGAAAGATACTAAACTTGAAAATAGCAACAAAAATTCAAGACAGTCGTGATTATTCGGAGAGTTATGACCAAATTTCAGTGGAGTCATGACCGAATATTAATCGACTTGAATCGTTGAAAGAAGCAAGTTCCGATGGACTTACGTAAAAAAAAATTAGCTAAAGTCCGAAGTTTAGTATATCAGTCCAATTAAGAAGCAATTTCCGAATCAAAAGCACTGCGAATTAAGTTAGCATATCCTAATAATTATCCCTAATTTCTTAACAATCCCCTTCCATATTTATCTCAATAAGCATTCATTTTGCAAATTAAAGAACTTTTTTATATCTCCAAAGTTTGGACTTAATTTTTAGGCCAGCGTAAATAATGCCCCTTTTGAAGTTATAAATTGAAATTTGTAACATAAAATCTTTATTTATCAGCTTAAAATCACTTAACTTTGCGTCATAAGTTCACCCTCAACCATAAAACTCACTTGAGCTTGTATCATAAATTCACTATCAATTCCTGCTCATGATTGAACATCCAAAAAAGTTGTGGATTAAATTAATCCTGGTCCGGAGAGAGTGACCGATGAAGTAATTTTCTTTGAAGCATTGATAAAAAATGAAATATAGATTTAAGCCGAAGACAAGAGCTCGGCAGAAAATGTTTATAATTTGTCGACTATAAATATTATTACTATTCTGATAAATATTATATTTATCATAATTTTAGTAATAATTTAAAAATAACCTATTAACATTACTTTTCTCATTGGATAAAAAGTTTAATTTCAATAAAAAAAATATTTATTCTTAATTAAACTATTATTAGCCATTTAAATTTACAATTATCATTAGATAATCATAATTTTCAAAAATAATTATAAAAATCTGGAAAATTGATTCCCCTCCAGAGGTAAATTATTTCCCTACCAGTCCGCGAATCATTCTTGAAGAGATCAGAAGTTTATCTCATTTCTTTTGAAGTTATTTCTTTACAATTTGCCATCAGAGAATGCGACTTTGCTGCCCACCGCATAGCCGAGTTCAGTTTCTCTTTAGGCCCTTGTTTGGATAGGTAGAATTGGGAGAGATTGAGGCTAGAGTAAGGGAAATCTAATCCACCTTATTTTATTTGGGCCAAAATGAAGGATGGAAATTAAAGTAATGAAGGGCGAATGGGAGTAAGTGAGAATAAATAGTACAAAATTTTAATTTTTGTTCTTTAATTATAGAAAAATAAATCAATTTTTTTTTTCTATATTTTAGTGAGAGTACCAAATAATAAAGAGTAAAATAAGGTAAATTTTTTTTCTCGTCTCATTTCCTCTGCTTAAAAAATTTTTAAAACCTATTTACTAGAAAACTGTTCTAATTTTTTAGAAAAAATTTTCACAAAAAGTAAAAAATTAAAATCATATTTATTTTAGTCAATCTTTTAAAATAGAAAATAAAAATAGATTTTACAGTTTTTTAAAATAAAAAATATATTAAAAAATTAATAAAAAATATTTTTTTAAATTTTCTGAATATATATATATATATATATATATATATATATATATATATATATATATATATATATATATATATATATATATATATATATATATATATATATAATGAAAAAAAATGAATCTGTTTGATTGAGACCATTCTCTTTTTTACAGAAACTGACCTTAACAAAATTTATTCACATTCATCTCCTCATTTAATTGTTTGCTTTTTCTTTTTTGCCTTTTTCTATTTTAATTTTTGAATTTTATTATAAAATCTCTTTATTTTTAATTTATTATTTATCTCGTTATTTAAACTCAATCCAATTTATTAATATTTACAAATTAATTTTATTAAGAGTATTGATAATGTCCAAATTATTATTTGTAAGTTTGGTCTTGCAACCACATATCTAACTCAAGTTTGGCCATAAGTTTTTTAAAAGACAGCCCAATAAGGCCTAAGTCTAACTCTCTAGAGGCCTAGTGCACAGATGGACAAACAAGTACGAGAACTAGGGTAATAAAGTCATTTAGACTAACAAGACTCGACCTTCCATATTCCATTGACATACGTCTCTATTTCATTCATTATTTATTCAGTCTCACATCATTAAAGACCTATTCAGACATTTAGTTAGATTACTCAAATAATTCTAAACGTCTTCTATAAATATCAGGCCGTTACATTCACAAAATAGGTTGAATTCTCAATCTCTCTTTATATATACTCTCCCGATTCAAGTTACTTACTGACTTAAACTTCGAAATGCTCACGGCCGGTCTACCTGGACTTGCTTTCTTGCAGGACTCAATCCAACGTAATCTGATCGAGTTACGTAGATATTCTCTTTCCAATATGACATCCATCCGATTTCCATTAAACGGTTTTTTTTTTTATTAAATCTCAAGATTTATTAAGTATGAATTTATTTTTGTTAGATTTGGATATAAAAAAAAAATCTTGACAAAAAGAAAAAAAGGTCCGATTAGAATTTTAGCCCAATAATAATATTATTTTATTTCGAGAAGAAAAATGCTTATTTAGTCCAATTTATCGCACAAAATTGGCATATTTACATACAATAGCGGCCGCGTAGAAAATTTTCACCCCGTTAAGTATAACGCAGCACAAACAAGTTCCTGCAAGCTCAGAAGCTAGTTCTCCCATGGCCGCCACTTCGGCAAAGCAGCAACCATCAATCTGCTCCAACTCCTCAAACAAAAAGGGAAAGGGAAAAAGAAAGAGAAACCCGAATGACCCGGAACTCGATCGATTCGACTCACTGTCGTGGAACCCATCTCTCCCAGAAGACGATCCCTTCTCTTCCTTTGTGGGGTCTCACGAGCTCGAAGGAGGTTCTCCAGTTCATTCTCTCTCTATAATTTTTGAGTAAAAAAGAATTAGACTTTATGTTTTTTGTTGAGGAAGTTGGGAACTTTGGCCTGCTTGAACAGACTGCTAGAACTATGACTGTTTCTAATAATTATCTGCACATTTTATTATAAACTTGCATATGCATTGTGGGTTTTGAGGGTTTTAGCGTTCTGTTTAGCTATCTTTTTACAGCTTTACTTATAAAGATCATTTACACCTTGCATACTTCGACAAACACTGTTGAACCCCGAATCAAGTTTTAAAATTTGAGGCAACCAAGAGAAATGCTTAGAAAACATAAGGAATAAAAATATTAATGTTTCCTGTTCATGTATAAAAAAAGATTATTATCTAAGCTTTTGGTTTGATTTTAGTTCGTGTATAACATATAACATGATCAATTTCAACGTTTCTTTCACTGGTAAGGAAAATATATGTCATGTTTGGATTTTTTTTTTAATTTAATTTTATTTCCAAACAGTATTAATTACTGATTTGTAATATATAAGCTGATATCTGTTTCTTTTTTAATATTCTTCTTCCTTTATTTCTTTATCAATTGTAGGTTTTCTGTCACTTGAAGAGATTGATGAGGCTGATTATGGTTTAGAAATTCCTAAAGTTAGGAAGGGGAAAAAGAAGGTGAAGAAAGAGAAGCATTTTGATGCTATGGATGGAGTTGAAGATAAAGTAGAGGAGCAGAAGAAGAATTTAGATGATGAGAAAAACAAAAAGAAGAGAAAGAAGAAGAAAAAGAAAGCAAAGGAAACCCAGAAAAATAAGGAAACTGCAGCTGGTTAGTTCTCTTTGTATACTGAAGCTGAACCCTAGAGTAGCTTGATCTAGCCAGATTTGTTTTGGGCTTGTAACAAGTTTATGTGGTTTTTTGAGGTATGCTGGGCTGTCAATTTTTCTTGGTCATGCATGCTTCGAGCACTATAATATCTTCATGGCAATTTTCCTTGTTCGGGTTATTAATTTTGCTTGCATGTGAAATGCATGTGTGTTTCATGATAGCTTGGAAATTTATCAATCTGTGAATTATTTCCTGAATTAGATGGCATTGGCAAGGACAATGTTGATGGGGATTCTGTTGATGAGACTGAATTTTATGCATGGAATGAGCTGAGACTTCATCCTCTGCTTATGAAATCAATACACAGGCTTGGTTTCAAGGAACCAACACCAATACAGAAAGCTTGTATTCCTGCTGCAGCTCATCAAGGAAAGGTTGGAGAAAAGATTGTTGTCTTGATTAAAATTATTTTCTGACATTTTGTGCAGATAATTTTGGTGGGCTGGTGGTCATCGTTATGCTTTTATGTGACAGGATGTTGTTGGTGCTGCAGAGACTGGTTCTGGGAAGACACTAGCCTTTGGTCTGCCTATATTACAGCGTCTTTTAGAGGAAAGAGATAAGGCTGATAATATTTTTGAAATGATGGGCGGCGAAGCAGAAAATTTTGCTCCAAAAAGTGTTTTGCGGGCACTTATCATCACTCCAACAAGGGAACTTGCAATGCAGGTATCTTAACTTTCTACTTCCCTTTATTTGTTAACTGTCTTTTTCCCCTGTTATGATGAATTCTTTTTCTCTGTTCACCAGTATTTGGTTGGCTTTTAGTTGCGGCTTTAGTAAATAAACACTGACTAAGATAATTGGAGACTTTGAATTTGCATGCCAAGGACTTACATTAGCCAAACATTGATTCACAGTTTCTATCATGATTATTTTACTGATTTATTTTTTTCAGGTTACTGATCATCTAAAGGAAGCAGCTAAAGGCATTAACATTAGGGTGGTTCCTATTGTTGGTGGGATGTCAACCGAAAAACAGGAACGACTTTTAAAAGCTAGGCCTGAGATTATTATTGGAACTCCTGGTCGGTTGTGGGAACTTATGTCAGTGGGGGAAAACCATCTTGTTGAGGTAATGACCTGTGATATATCAATGGAGGAAATTGATGTTCAAATTTAATGTTCTTTCCTACTTATCCAAGTTGAAAGTTGAACTAGTTTTCCAGACAGATTTTGGTGTTATAGACATTTGATTTCCTAGTGAGACAATTCCTCTACCTTCCTCTTTTCCCAAGAACCTGTCAAAACTGTGCTATTAGTAATGTTTGAGGAAGTGAATCTATAATAAAACTTCATGCACAATCATTAACCACTAATCACTGGGAATTTGGAAAAAGCTTGTTATTTCAGCTGCAATAACATCCTTGCAATGGTACAACCCTGTGAACAATGACAAAGTACTCTGAAGCCTAGTCCTAATGACTAGTCCTTCACCAGTTACTTACTATAGAATTCGAGAAAATTCTTTTAAAATTTGAATAATCATCAATGTGTGTGCCAATAGCATGTCTTATGTCAGTGTTGTCTTTATTGACCTAGTAGATGAAGGCCCTCCATCCCATGGTAAGAGTCATTTTTGAAGAAAAATTTTGTCCTGTCTAAAATATCACTTTATAACATCAAGAGAGAATTAATTAAGACAATTCAACAATTATCTTAATACTTGTGCAAGAGCCAAAAATGACTATTACAATGGGACAAAGGGAGTAGTTAAGTTATGTCCCTTCACATTGTGTTGGCTGAAGCCAATCATACTATAGTAGCTATACCTAAGTTGTCACCTACCAGTCGCTACAATGCTATGGCTGCTATAACTGCTACCTTCTTTTTAGTTGTGAATTCAAAATCTTACTTCTTTTACATTGTTGGCTGTCCCTGCATGTCTTTGATCACAATTCTCTCAGCACTGCCTCCCTAGGAATTATGATTACATGGAATGTGACATTTCCCATTCTTGTAAATATAATGCAATTACTTCCACTCTCAAGCCATGTCCAGCAGCTTATATCAGATCACACCCATTAGCTGTACCACTGGCCAGCACCGTTTATAATTATAGCAGACTAGCAGCAATTAGTAAGATACTGTTAGAAAGCATTGAATTGTATTTTTTTTCTCTGTATGCTTCTTATCATAGTGATTTATTCCATAAATATTCTCTATACGTATATTCTCCAACCTCCTCCTATGCATTAACTTATTCAATCACATCCAATATTTCTTGGAGTTATTGAACATTGTTCATTCTTTTTTTTCCTTCGTATCTGCAGTTACATTCCTTGTCTTTCTTTGTGCTGGATGAGGCTGATCGAATGATTGAAAATGGCCACTTTCGTGAGCTGCAGTCAATAGTCGACATGCTTCCTATGGCCAGTGGCTCTGTTGAAGGGCAGTCACAAAATTCACAAAATTGTGTGACAATCTCGAGCTGTCAAAGGAAGAAAAGACAAACTTTTGTTTTTTCTGCAACTATAGCATTATCTGCTGATTTTCGCAAGAAGCTCAAACGGGGCTCGCTAAAATCAAATCAATCAATGACCGATTCCTTGAATTCTATAGAAGCTTTGTCTGAGTGTGCAGGAATGAGGCCTAATGCTGCCATTATTGATTTGACAAATTCTTCAATCCTGGCAAACAGACTTGAGGAATCATTTATTGAGTACGTAGTTTCCATCGCATCTAGTTTCTGAATCTGGCAGCTTAATGCATGATTCATTTAAGTGTTTATTGTCATCTACCATGATATTTTGAAGCTAATATTTAATTTCTATGTTTTGCCAGTGGTTAATCATTAGCCATATATCTGTTGTAGTGGATGCTTACTGGATCTAGCATTTTAATCTAGTGGCTAATATACTGAAGTAATTTACCACTCTGTAGCTTGATGTTTTGAAACTAATATTTGTTTGCTGAGTATTGCTACTGAACTGCTTGCCATGTATATGCAGCAGTGGGTGCTTAGGTGTTCAATAGTAAACCTAAACTGGGGTGGATACGAGATTGAACATTAAAGGTGGAAAACTTTCAATGAATAAATGTATTTCCTTAAAAATAAAATAATCTATAATGTACCTAAAAAATATTTCAATAAAATAACAATGTAATACTTAATATACATGTATAAGAGCTAGATTTGCCCATAAAAGTATTGAAAATGATATAAATTTGCTATTGAAATTTGGAACTTTTTAATACTTTAAAGGCATATTTGGCTCTTATCCCTGATACATGCTATTTTTAGTGTATTTTAAACAAATGAAAAACATTACATTCTAAAAAGAGAAAAAAAAATTACAGTTGCTTTTATTTTCATGGCTTGATAAAAAATCAAGAAATTCAGTTTTAAAATAATTGTTAAGTTAAGCAGGGACAAAATAGCAGTAATGATGGAAAAAAAAATTACAGAGAACGTTGTTTGGGGTTTTACAATTGAGGAAATTTTGATTATTTTTACTTAGAATAAATTTTTTTAAGTCTTATAAATTTAGGGTGCATTTTAGTTATTTTATTTTATTTTTTTTTAAGGTGAGCATAGTGGTAATTTTATTTTTTGCAAGAGTTAAGAAGGGCAATTGCTACCCTTCCTTTGTGAGTGGATCTGTCTCTGAACCTAAACTGTAGCCCCTTTCCTGCTTTTACTTTAATTTCCTTCCCTCTTTTGTTTGCAAAAGTAGGGGTGCATGTTTGAGGCATGATTATATTGCTTCCCTACATCTGATGGTATGATGCATTAGGAGCAAATGCTTAAGAGATGTTCTAGTTCAAGTTTCTCTATCCATTTGGATGAATTAAAATTTCTGTAGAAACACTTTTTTGATGGCGTTGAAATCTTTATTTAGTTAGCTGCACTATGATTGCCTGTAACATAGTTTAAATGCATACAAGAAAGTTCCTAGTGATTCGTGTTTGTTTCTTTGCTTCAGCTTCAAACCATGACTGTTTAAAAATCCTTGAATATTTTGTGACTGGTAGAGGCCATTGTGCAATCTGATTTAATGAAAAAAAAATATTAATTCTGGAGGAGTTCAACTGATTGGTCCTTATTGCATGGATGGGTAGATTTATATGAACAAATAGTTCATATGTGGACAATATTATCAAAATTTCTTTGTTTATCTTCCAGGAGAATATTGCGATGCAACCAATCAGCAGTTGGTTTTGGTTTCTGATGATAAATTCATGTGTTAACGGTCACTAATTTTGAATGTGTATTCTGGTTAAATGTTGGATAGGAGAACATGTAGCACAATGGTTCAGGCCTTGGATTTTGAAACATAGTGTGGTTAGCAGGATGCTTGTTCATTTTGCTCAAGTTTATTCTTTATGAAAGCACAGCATCTTTTGCCTCATGTATGCCCCGCTGTAGAATCTTTAATTTTCCTAAACTTGAAACCAGTTGCAACAATAAATGTTAGCAATTAGAGTGAGAGTGTTCATGCAATATGATGCAATAGGTAATACAATACAACAAATTAGTTTGTTATAGTGCGGCCAACTTGATAAATATGCTAAATACATAATGCCCTATGAGGTCTTTGGTTCCTAGTTGCTTGCATATAAACTGGCTTGCGTGGTTAATCTATTGTCCTATGATAATTTGATATATTGTTGGACATTAAATGATTCCTGGCTTTTGATTATGGCCTTTATCTGTTGCCTATCTCTTACTTCTGACTTTGTTGCTTTTATCTGTTGCCTATCTCTTACTTCTGACTTTGTTGCTTTCTTTCAAGAACTATTAATGGAAATCTCAATTAGTGTTTGTCTTGTTGTATGCTGGAATTTTTTTCTATTTGTAATTTTTATTAGATAATGTTGGTCTTGACTTGCTTGTCATTATGGAGTGCAGATGCAGGGAAGAAGATAAAGATGGTTACCTGTACTACGTATTGAGCGTTCATGGACAAGGTCGAACAATTGTTTTCTGCACATCAATTGCAGCTTTACGCCATATATTTGCCATATTGCGTGTTCTTGGCATAAATGTTTGGACACTTCATGCTCAGATGCAGCAGCGAGCTCGTTTAAAGGTTTGTCATCCCTTTTTCTCTTTGATTTTCATGTTTTGCCTGGTAATGAAATATATTTTAAGCATTCACGAAATTTAGGTTGTCCATGTTAAAGAGGCTATATTTGATAGTTTACCTTGAGGTGGACAGATAGAAAGTTATTGATAAAACACTCAAGAAGAAATCTATTTTTCTTTTTCTTTTGTACTTAACGACCAAATGCAAATATTGCTATCACACAGTTCCTAAAATATTAGATAGCCCTATGTATATGCAAAATTTCAAATGAGATAATTCAGCATTTAGAAATCAGATGATTTCTCCATATAGATTGGGCCATTTTTCATGTTTGTTGGAGTTCCTATATGAGTGACAGAGAAAACTATTAATTGATGTGAGCTTCCTGACACCTCACTCTGAGGTACATATCTCTTAAAATTCCATTATGGATTGTATTTCCATTATTTTATGACTTTCCTACTGTTTTGGGGCTCCATTTCATGGAATCTCATGCTCTTACTTCCGTCGTGAAAGCTTAGCTATTCTTTTATATGCATTCCTTGCCCAAGAGAGTCAGGTTTCTTGTGTTGTATGCTTATTATGTGCTGGAGATGGTCTCTGATTCATCTACGGATTACCAGAACTCGATTCATTGAAATAAGAGTTGGTTAGAGACCAAGCAGCAAGTTGAACGCCTATTGATTTTGCTTTGTCTTTAAGGCTATTCATTTTGTTGAGCTAGGGAATGTTTTGCTCATTTGTTTCAAGCTCTTTCCCATTGCAAAACTACGCAGAGGTTTTTTGGCATATTAATCTTCTCTTAGTTACAGGTTGATTGGCATATTAATTTTCTACCATACACACACACACCAACCAATTCTTCCTCCTCCTTTTTTTTTCATCTGAAGTACATAATAATTTTGTGTTTTCCTCTCCGATACTTATCCACTTTCCCATCTTATATCTGATGCAGGCAATTGACCGTTTCCGCTCAAATGAACATGGTATACTCATTGCCACTGATGTTGCTGCAAGAGGCCTTGATATTCCTGGAGTTCGAACTGTCATTCACTATCAGCTTCCACATTCAGCAGAAGTAATTAAAGATTGGGATGCTTTTAATGTTAATTTGATCAAAGCTGCTGGTTTTTTGCATTCATGTATTTTCTTGTTAGGTTTACGTACACAGGAGTGGAAGAACTGCTAGAGCCTATACTGACGGATGCAGCATTGCTCTAATCTCATCAAGTGATGCCTCAAAGTTTGCCTCCTTGTGCAAATCTTTCTCTAAGGTAGCGGCACTGACAGAAAGCTGTTTAGCATTTTCAAATTTGTGTAATTGCTTCCAAAATTGTGCATCTTCACTGTCCCCCATATATATATACAGAGAGATAGATATATTTCAACTCCTTCCATTTGAGTTGTCTTTGATGGAGAAGCTAGATTCTGTAAAGTGCTGAGGATGTTAGTGTGCTAGAGTAGATTCTGCTTTCACGAATTTGACAAATCACTTTGTATTTCTTGCTTTTCTAAATCTATTTCTTAGCCTAACTTGTAAGTTAGATGCATGTGAGGTTCCTTTTTCTCTTCATGTAGGAAAGCTTTCAAAGATTTCCCCTGGAGGAATCATACATGCCTGAGGTGATGAGGCGTTTGTCTCTTGCACGTCAAATAGACAAGATAACACGGAAGGACTCTCAGGCAGGTTCTTTTGCTTTTTTTTTAGCCTCATGTAAACTGCAGTTATTGTACTGTTGTATTTTACATTTTAGGAGATTGGGGTTGATCCTGTAAAGATTTGTGTGCTTCCAGACAGTTGTTTGAATTTATTGTCAATTTGTTGTTTTCCTTATGATGGACATACTTATATTTGGAGTTTAATCTAATATTTACAGCATCTTTTACGTCTTTTTTGCTATCTAGTTTGCATTTTCTGTGATTTTGTTTCACTTGTGATTTATGTTTGGGATTGCATTTCTTTTGTAATTTCTTACGTCGTTAGGTGTGGAAGGTTCTAGTCCTGCAATATCATGTCTGCTTCCTTCTTTAACTCTTTTGTCCATGCTCTTGCTTCAGGAGAAGGCAAAAAAGACCTGGTTTGAACGCAATGCAGAATCAGTTGAGTTAGTTGTGGAGAAGGATGACAGTGAGGATGAAAGAGCAAGCAACCATAAGCAAAAGAGGATCACTTCTATGCAACTGAACAAATTACAACAGGTTTCATCAACAATTGATAATCCTTGTTTTAACTTAAACTTTGGCCAATTAATTTCCTGAATGGCTTTATGCGCTAATTCTTTCATAATTGAAATTGCAGGAGCTGAATATGATGCTCTCACATCCACTGCAACCAAAAACATTTTCGCACCGTTATTTGGCAGGGGTACCTTCACTAGTTTGCCTTCTTTTTATAGTCTTAAGTGCCCATGATGTCTATAAAAAGAAATGTACAAGTAATGCTAATATCTGCGCAATGTTATATTTTAATGGTAAAAACAAGTCTAATATTTCTTAAAACCCGCTGTGTCAGGGTTTAACTATGCTATTTTTGCTCCCAATTCGCAGCTGTTGCTAATTTCTTTGTATGGTTGTGATTCCGACCGTGCAAACACTTTTCAAACTTGAACTGACAAGTTGGTTTACCGATGATTTAGTTGTAACATTTTTCATATCGCATAGTGCTTTTCTACGAGATCCACAATATGCTTACATGATTAGTCCTCATAGAAGGAACATCAGAGGCATAGCACTTTAAGCTTTTCTATGAGATCCATAAGATTGCTTGCATGAACACTCCTTGGAGAGGGAACTCCAGTGGCATGACTTGTGAGCCTGTTTTCCTAGCATGTGCTTTTGCATTTAGAAGTCCTTATGGGACTTGATTTCAGTTGATGAAGGAATGCCTTTATGTCGTGCATCATTATACCTCTAAATGCTATATTATTAACTACAAAGCGTCAAATTTTCACTGCAGGCAGGTGTTTCATCTCTGCTGCAACATCAACTTGAAGAATTAGCCAGACAAAAGTTGGGCAGTGGTATGAATTCTGGTAACAGCAAAAGAAGGAAATTGGTAGTTATTGGTCAAGATTGTGTGGAGCCACTCCAGGCACTTCGAAGTGCTGGTCATGAGGTAGCATTCTGGATTGCAATTTGTTTATCTTCCATTTTCTTTTTCCTGTAGTTATCAGGATAACATTTCAAGATGCCATACTACTGAGTGTTAAATTACATATTACACAAGTTAGAAGCAAAATGCCAAGATATTAGCATATTTGAGCATTAGTGCTTGCATTGCAAGAATGATGTATAGCATGTTGCTAGTCATCTTTTATACAGTGCTGGCTATGGAAAATTTTTCTGATGGGGCTAAGGATGTGATTTATTCTAATTAAGAGGATGTAATAGTTCATTTTCTTGGTCCTGGGAATGCTATTCCGTGTTTTCACACAGTTCTCGAAGCATCGGATGTTTTTAGTATGCACCAGTATGCATTAAATAGTCAACCTTTAAGTGGTGCTAAGCTGCATATTCTTGTAAGATTATCATTATGATAGTAGTTCTGTAAAGTGATGATAAATTAAATCTAACCAGCATTGCAAAATGTTGGCGATCCTTTCTCGTATGATTGATGCATAAAAAAAATTAAATGAAATGATCAAATGGTTCAATTTATTCCATGTCCTTTACTGTGGTTCTCAAGTTACAAGCTCTTTCCTTTTTTCCTATTTTCCTCTATTCCTCTATATCAGGTGCGAATAGATGCAAAAGAGATGGCAGAAAAACGGAAAAGCATTGGAGAACTGAGGAGGAAAAGAAAAGAAGAGAAGAAACGTAAGCTTCTGTACCGTGTAGTGCATATTTCACTTCACTTCATTGGTTTTTTTCTCTTTAACCCCACAGTCTGGCTTGTGTAACATTCTTAGTTCTCAATTTCTGTTCCAGGATTAAGAGAGCAAAGGAGGAAGCAGAAGAAAAGGCTGGCAGGCGACAAGCAATAGAGCAAACCTTTTTTTATTTTATTTTATTGTTTTTGAGAATGGAACTTGGCATACTTCTTCAGAACAAGTTTGTGTAAAATGGCAATTGATATTAATTAATATTACTGTATAGCCTATGCGTTTGCAATGAAATGAGTTTTAATTCAATACAGTTTGACGTTGAATCTTCTCCGTTTACAATTTTATTGAATGGAAAATGCATCTCTTGTTTGGTTTAACGGAGACGATCAAAAGTCAGCAATGGGGATTACCTATTAATAGTTAATTTTACTTAATAAAATTTATATTATTATGAATTGTTATCAACACTAATGAAAGGTCTCAAATGTAAATTTCTATTTTCAATTTTTTATCAATAAATAAATAAATATAAATGAAAAAAGAAAACAAAGAAGGGATTTTATATATTAAAGATTTAAAAACTTATTTTTAAAGTTGAGATTTTTTTATTTTCTGCTTAATAAACAACAATCAGTAATTTTTATTTTAAGTTCTATACAAAAGTCTCTTGCTACCACTAACTACGAGTTAGTTTCATCCATATTTACTACATTTGTAGTTAATTTTATAATAATAATAAAAGAAATTGTTTTTTATAAAAATAATTGAAATTTATAGATATATACAATAAAATTATTTTAATCGATTTTTAGCAAAAAAAATATCAAAAAGTCTAGTTGGCATGTCTAATTACAACATGCCCGCGTAATATTCAGTATGGCACTACTTCAGCATGACATGTGAAAATTATAAATACTATTTTTTATATTCGTGTGCGCTGACGTAGCAAACATGACACGTGTAATGCTAACGAGGTGTCATGTTGGATGTCATGTGCGCATGTTTTGATAACTAAACATACCAGTTGGACTTTTTGATATTTCTTTTACCGAAAATTGATTAAAGCGATTTTGTTATATATATTCATAAATTTTAATAATTTTTATAAAAAAAAAATATTACTACTATAAAATTGATTACAAATTCAATGACTATAAATAAAACTAACCTCGCTAATTGCTGATTTTCAAAAGCTGTTTGAGATTCGCCAGCAGAAACTTGTTTTTCAAATTGACATAAGCGATTTTTCGTGCATGATTCGAGGTAATTATTTTGCTTTGTTTTTTCTTTTTTAATTTTTCGTTTGTTGCGATATTTTTTCAAGTTCAAATGCTGCCCATTGGACATGCAATCAAACTTACAATTATATATATTTTTTAAATTACATTTATACATTTTATATTCTTAATTTTATCTATAAAATTTAACAGTTGACTTTTTTAAAGATATCAGTTGACTTTTGAATACAAACACGAAGAGGCAATGGCGCAAAAGAAAATTAAAAATCACGTAAGCAGAGGCTGCAGGTTAATGGATTTTAGAATATTTAATTAATTAATTAATTTTTATTGTGTCCTAAATAAACAAATTGCAACATCATTTGCTTGTCAACTTTCATTTAAATATTTCCTTTTAAAAAGTAAAATAAAATAAAACCCTTTAGTCTGTATAGGCTTAATTATATGGTAGAATTTGCATAGAGATATTAATTCAATTTAAAAAAAAATACATAGATTCTGATTTTAATCTTGCTTACATGCCGTTTGACATTTAAAACAAAAAAAAAATTGGATTCTATGCCAACAAACTTGTCGTTAAGAATTAATATTACTTGATTATATAAATAATTTTATAATAATTTCAACAATTCTTACTTCATATAAACAAAATTTTCAGGATGAAATTAGTTCAAGTTCTTCTTTTCAATACTTATACAGTAGAAACTGACCAATTGCATACTAATATGCAAGGTTTTGAAACCTAAATAAAACCGATATGTTAAGTTGAAAACTGTTGCTGCACCTGTCCTGTTAAAGATAAAATCATAAAAATGTCAACACCCAATTACTAACCAATTGATGAACCGGCCATTTAAATTATAATTCCATCTATTTGATAGAGGTTTGGCTGTTCATATTCTATTAAATGTGTCAATTCATACTCTGTTAAATGTGTCAGTACAGCTAACAAAATATAACGTTTTTAGGTTGATTGGATTTGGTGGTGGCTGATAGGTTTAATTTGATTAGTGGCAGAGCTAGATCTCAGAATCAGCAAAAACATACATTATAATTTTAATATAAAAAATTTAAAATTAAAAATACATAAATTATGTTATGACAATATATTTTATTTAAAATTGAAAAAAAATAATATTTAAAATTAAATAAAAATACAATTTTTTAACAATTGTTTTCGATGTAATTTTATATTTTGAAACAATTGTATAATTGGCTCAATGTCAATACTATCAAAATTAACAAAAAAAATCATTTTTATCAGTTATTACTCAAATTACCTATTTTGTTAATTTTATTCGAGATCGGTGTTAAAATATACATTAAACTTATCAAAACATAAATAATCTATAAAATAATAAAAAAAACCAATTAAAGCAAAAATTAATAACTATAATAAATTAAAGTGATAAAAAATACTTTTTAATCTTATTTTAAATTTAAAATGCTTCAAAAGTTGCAAAAAGAAAAAGAAAAAAGAGAAAGAGAAATATGCATGAAAGTGAAAATAAAAAATGAAAAGTATTTTTAAGTTGTCAAAAAAGTTGGCATTTATTTTTCTATTTTTTTTAAATTAATGTAATTTTATTTTTAGATAAAAGATAGAGTATTTAGGTTTTACCATTTATTTGATTTTCTATTTAAATGGACTTGAATAATTAAAATTTATTTAATTTTCTATTTAAATGGATTTGAATTATCTCATTTTAATTTTTATAATTTAATTAAAAATTTTATGTAATTATTATTGAATAAAAATTTGAAAAGAGAAACTTAAAATAAATTAGGGATTTCCTCATGTATATATAAAGAAAATCTGAATTTGAGGGTGTGCATGTGCATCCGTTCAAGTAAAGGTGGTTCCGCCACTGAATGTGATGAAATATGAATCACACATGTCCGATGAGACTTGCTTTGTACAAACTTTTATCTGGAATAAATTTTGAATTTCATGAATTTTGTAGAATTATAAGTATTATGGATAATGATAATATTATTAGGTGACATATGAGGTGGCAAAATTTTTAGCCATGTCCTAATGAATGGTTTAAATGATTCTCTTTGAATCTCTTACACCGTTTTAACTTATCAGTCTCAGGAGAGACATGTGATATGAGGGATATTCTTTTTCTTTTTCTTTTATTTTTAATGTATATTTTATCCTTTTAATCTTGTCGTTTTGATTGCCAATTGCCTCGCTTCGCTTTGGTCTTCGATGCAAATTTCCAGTCCTTCGAATACGAGGCTGTGTGTCTTGCACCATACAGCATCTTCAGAAAAAAAAAAAAAAAATCGTTAAAAATAAACAACTGCGATTGTCAAGGGAAATTAAATTTCAAAAGCAGTTTGAGATTCGGGGTTAATTACATTCATGGTTATTCAATTTTAGTAATTGTAACGTTATGATCACTTCGATTTGTAATAAAAAAATAACTTAAATTTTATTTTGTAATAAAAAAAAATCACAATAGCAGAAAAATCGAAAATTCGGCTACCGGCACGTGTAATTCATGCAAGCAAATCAATACACGTAAATATTTTTGACACGTCATAAGATGACTGGATGCTTACATGACAATTAAAAAATTCTTTAATTTCATCCGTTATCATTAAATTTTGGGATTGTAACACTATGGCTACTATACTATGAATAGTAACAAAAAAATAATCTAACTTTTATTTTATAACAGAAAAATCATAAAAATCGAAAAATAAAAAATTCAACCATTGAAAAAAATAATTCAGTTTTTATTTTATGTTTCTAAAAATTAAAATATATTGTTTATTCTAAAAATTTATTAAATTTAAGCTCTACAATTACATTATACACATTATATTATGAAATATTTCTATCATATCATGCATGGCTATATCTTTTTCTAATTAGACTAAATGTATTACTTCTATGTCTAACTATACTAAATTTATTAATGTTATATTTCTATTCAAAAACCAAAATAAATTTATTAATATCTAACTATATTAATTTTTTTTTTGTAACTTTTCTGTTACAAAATAAAAATTAGATTATTTTTTTTTATAATTCATAATATAGTAATCATAATATTATAATTGTCAAACTTTAATGATTACGGATGAAATTAAAGAATTTTTTAATTGTCATGTAGACATTCAGTCATCTAATGACGTGTCAAAAATATTTACATATATTGATAAATTTGCATAAATTATACGCATTGGTGGCTGAATTTTTTATTTTTTGGTTATTATAATTTTTTTTGTTATAAAATAAAAGTTAAATTTTTTTTTTGTTACATGTTAAAGTAAACGTTGTAATTACTGAACTTTGATGATTATGGATGTAATTAACGTTGGGATTCGCGAGCAGAAACTTGTTTTTCAAATTGACATAAGCGATTTTTCTTGCATGATTCGAGGCAATTATTTTGCTTTGTTTTTTGCTTTTTTTATTTTTCGTTTGTTGCGACATTTTTTTATGTTCTAATGGTGCCCGATTGGACATGCAATGAAACTTACAGTTATATTTCATTATATATATATATATATACATTTCAGTAAAAATCAAATCTAATTAATTAAAAAATTAAAAATTAAAATTATTGAAAAAAATTTCAGACTTTCAACTCTTTAGAATATACGTATTTTTATACATTTTATACTCTTAATTTTATCCATGCAAACTAATAGTTGACTTAGTTTTTTTAAGGTATCGATTGACTTTTGAATATAAACACGAAGAGGCAATGGCGCAAAAGAAAATTAGAAATCATGTAAGCAGAGGCTGCAGGTTAATGGATTTTAGAATATTTAATTAATTAATTTTTATTGTGTCCTAAATAAACAAAATGCAACACCATTTGCTTGTCAACTTTCATTTAAATATTTCCTTTTAATAAAATAAAATAAAACCCTTGAGTCTATATAGGCGTAATTATATGGCAGAATTTGCGTATAGATGTTAATTCAATTTTAAAAAAAATAGATAGATTCTGATTTTATATCTTGCTTAGGTGTCCTGGGAATCTAAAAAGCTTGATTAACTCTATTATGATATTGAGTTTGACATTTAAAAAAAAAAATTGGATTCCAATTCATTCTACGCCACCAAATTTAGATATTATCATCATCCTACTTGCCGTTAAGTATTAATATTACTTGATTATAAAAATATTTTTATAATAATTTCAACAATTCTTACTTCATAAATAAATTTTTTATTTCTTGCATTCTCATGCATCTCTTGCAGTTAATCGTCAATGTATAAAATTACTTTGATTTTAAATACTATTGTACTTTGAGTTTAATTTTTTTAAAAATAAAAATTTTATTAAATATGAATGTCAATAATGATAATATCATTATTTGACATATGAAGTGGCAGAATTCTTAGCCATGTACTGATGAATGGCTAAAATGATTCTTTTAGAATCTCTTTCACCGTTTCAAGTTTTAACTTATTAGCATCAGGAGAGACATGTGAAGCTAATTTCAATTCCTTCGAATACGGTTGGATTATTTTTGTCCTAATTGATAACTACGGAAAAAACGTCTTCAAGGTCCAGTCAAGTCGGTCCAAAGCATAAACTATAAAACAAAACATAAAAATGCAATGTCCAATCGGACTAATGAGATACTCTGTCCTGTTTATACCACTGACACAAAGCAAGCGCCCATACCTTCCACCTGCTCCCTGTCACATTATCGCACACCTACTGCAATGCCAGTTATCACGCTCCAAGGTACTCAAATATCATTCCCAAAGAACTTCTATAAATAGCCTAAAAATACAATGGCTCTAGGGATTAACTATCTGAAACTCTCTCTTTAAATACTCTATCTCTAAAAGCTACTAACTTAAGTTTCGGAGTGCTAACGTCCAGGTCCAACCGGACACTCCTTATTGCAGGTTCTGTCATCCGATCGGATCATCAGCCGTCAGCTCTCTTTCTTACAGATAAAGACAAATCGTACTTTATCATTTGGTATTTTCGTTGAGAGTCATGACAGATTCAAGATCCAATAAGCTCCTAGAAAACATAATCACAACGGTAAGGACAGATCTAAACCCTCAGAGATAAAAGAGAGATCTTTCAGATCACTTGTCGGGGGTAACCCCCTCCCAGATCTCGAAGACATGGTCATGCAACAGCAGGAGGACGCCCCAGTTACTATCAGAGATATACGTGCCATTCTTAGTGACCTCACTAAGAGCGTATTCCAAACTCTGGAAAGGAATAATATGCCTAGGACTTCTGAAAGAAGTCATGAAATGGTTTTCATGGCCGAAGACTTCAGAGGAAGAAAAAATAGGAAAATCTCCATGAAGGAACCATGAGCCCATAACTTCGAAAGGATAGGGATCAGAATCCCAATGAGATACAATAAGGCAAAGCGGATAATGTCCTCCAGCAGAGATGCTCTTTACATCCCCAGTAGATCATCCATCCTACCCTCTGGCGATGATCCATCCCTTATGTACACACCTAATCACAGTTGCTCCCGCAGATCTGAAAAGAAGTTCGCTTTCGCAGTAAGTGAACGAAGGAAAGATAAATGGTTCAAACAAAAACTCCAGCAATTTGGTTTGGTAGAACCTAAAAAAGTTATATTTAAGGAAAATGCCAACAACAACATCGCCTCCCCTTTCTGCAGTGAAATTACAGAATCTAAGCTGCCTTTCAAGTGGAGGGACGTGGTGATGGATAAGTATAGAGGTAAAACTGATCCCACTACTCACCTTAAAAATATTTGACTAAAGTGCAGGTCTACACCTACAATGAAAGGATTGCCTGTAGAGTCTTTCGAACCACCCTAGGAGGAGATGCTTGGAAATGGTTCCTCGAACTCCCTCAAGAATCAATCGCCTCCTTCAGACAACTCAAAGAGTTGTTTACCACGTGATTCACTATGCAAACACGCGCACCAAAGTCAGTCAGTAACCCGTGCAACCTCTATCAAAGAGCCGATAAAAGTCTTAGAGATTACATCGATCACTTTCAGGCCACAATGTCGGAAGTAAGGGATTTAACCGTGGAATTGGCATCAAATGCTTTGGCGAAAAGCATCGCAAATCGTCCACTTTCTGAATCATTGACAACAAGGCCACCGATTAGTTTCTCCGACCTGATGAATAGGGCCAGATAGCACACCCAGCTGGATGATGCTCTCAGATCCAATAGAATAGGGAAGACCAATTTCATGAACAGATTGCAATATCCAGACGTTGGCCCTTTAGCAGAACCTCCCTATCTGATCGATTAGAGAGGAATCTTAATCGATCAATCTTCTTAAGGATTACGAAAAGGAGATTGAGCGGAGTAAATCCGATCGCTACAATAATCGGCTGGCTGGAACTTCCACACCACTCAATATCGGTCCCGTCCAAACATTGATAGGCACCAAGAAAAAGCACAGGAAAGTTAACCAGTCCAAAATGTCTAAACAAGATGAGAAACAGTGGAGACCGTGATAAAGATCGTAAGTTATGCAAAGCTTTCGGGTACTCAAATCAACCAGTGGGAAAGCGTCGATAAATGGTCCGACGATGGGAAAGATGAGGCCGGCTCAGATAACGATGATAAGCACAAATACTAGACCAACTCAGTCCGTATGTAAGAGCCATCGAATAACGACAAAACAAGTGCAATCATTACAATCTGAGTTCCCCATGAATTTGTTGTACTAAATTTTAATGCGTTTTTCAGTCTCCTATACTAAGCGTTGGATTGCCAGCCAACTTTCATATTATCTATTTATTATTAAAATTTCATCTTTTAGTCTTTAAAGATGCAGCAATAAAAAGTTGTAACATGTGGAAAGTTATAACACCTTGATGCATACAAAATGAGTGTCTCCACAAAGCAAGGACTAACCTAAAAATAGGTACACGCCCAAACCTACGAAATATTATTTGTCGTTTATCAAGTTTCTTAACTGTTTTTCCAGCAAAATGACCTTTAGATCGGAAAGATATTTTCTACCATCGGGAGATAAGGACTCCAACGCCTATAGACCTCTTCCTGGTCAGTCAGTATAATCAACCACCACTGTGCAGATCGGAAAATTTTTTTTCTACCATCGTGAGTTTGAGATGAGGGCCCTAACGTCTATAGACCTCTCCCTAATCAATATGTCTCCTAAGCGGATAGTCTCCATAAAGCCACTGCTGGCTAATATGTCTCCTAAGCGTATAATCACCATGAAGATTGAAGCTAACATCCCAATCGAGGTTCTCCATACGTGTAACTCTCTATAAGCGAACTCCGAGAGTCGCCATGATAATTCCGATCGGTTGATACAAACATCCTGACCAAGGTTCTGCATACAGGTAACTTCCCATAAGTGGATAACTCCCAGAGTCGTCATGATAATTTTGATCAATTGATACAAATATTCCAACTGAGGTTCTTCATACGAGTAACTCCCTATGAGCGGGTAACTCCCTTAAACCTTTTAAAGTCAAAATTCTTCGTTCGGCATAACTTATCTGCTAGGCTTGATATAGCCGAAGATGCAAAAATTAGAGTTCGTTCATTAGCACGTTAAGTACCTTTGCTAGGCTGGATATTCACCCTGAGCCTAAGAAGCGAATCGCACCCATTTAATCTCTATCGATTCATTCGCTAGATTCGACTTTCAATCCAAATTCAAATTGTGAAGGAAGACAATTGAGTTAATTATCTCCCTCAAACACTCGATGCATGAAATCACCAAATCTTCAAAATAATGCAAGACCGAAAGGTCATTCCTATACATGACTCTCCTATAAATAATCGATATTTATATCCGATCGGATAATACTTCGATCGTATGAAAGACTGAAAAGTCACCTACTGCGCTTGATGCCAAAAATCTAAGTCACAACTCACTACCTGAATGAAAGATTTATCTTCCAAATCCGATCGAAATAAGCAATCATCGAATCATAAGAGTTGTGTATTGCAATGATTGAAAAGCATCTTAAAATTCAGTAAGTATTCTCCTTAGTAGATTTTATACATTCTCCATGGTTGATTTTACATATTCTCTCCCTAGCCAATTTAATATTTTCTTCTTAATTGATTTTATGATAAATCTTACTCAAAATGAGGATTGCAGTATGAAGGCACAATTGAAGGCAAATAAATCTTATAAATATGAAGAATTTTTACAAGTTATAGAAGCAAAAGAGAAAGCTACTACAAAGAAAAACTCTATGAGGAAATAAAAGCCTAAGTCTCTATATATCTATAATCTCTACAGCTGTAGGAGGCACATCCATATTGGCTAAAGGCTAAGAAGACTCCGGGGCTGCCACAGAAATATTTGCTTTTGGCTCGATCGTTGCTCAGGGGTCGGCAGAGATGATGTGGGATTTTGGAGAGCTTCCTCTTCGTTATAGCTGGAAGAAGGGTCGGGCAAAATCCCTGGATCCTCCATCCAGTTAAGATCAGCCTCAGAAAAATACTGCTCGACTGCATAAATCAATGAGCAATAACCGCCCTTGGGCCTCTCCCAACTGATCTAGAAGCTCTTTTCTTTGGGTGGTAAGCTCACCCTCAAGTTTTTTACCCCACACCATCTCTCTTTTTGCTAAGACGGCTTGCAGTGAATTGCGCTCGTCGCGCAGAAGATCACGCTCATCGTTGGCCTTTGAACACTTAGCAGATAGATGCGCATACTCCCTCTTCAATCTAGCTCTCTCTTCTTTAAATTTCTGCCCTAAGGTATTTTCGGCAGTTAGACGGGCTACGTCCCCTTTAAGATTGTCTACCTTTCTCAGCCGAGCTTTCAGGTTTTGAGAAAGACGAGCGAACTTCTTCTTTAATTTGTCAACCTCTGACTGGGTAAGCAGAGACTCCTTCCTTGTCGCATCATATTTAGCTTCTGTCTCTCTCCTGACCCGATCGACATCTTTCCATTTTCCTCGGCAAAGAGCAGCCATGCCGTGCAAATGCAAATCTCTCTTTATTAACTGAAAGACAAAAGGGAAAAAAAGGATCAATTAACCAAGAAGACAACAGATAAAAGCAAGAGCTAGGCAAGATCGTTAAGAAAGAAAATTTTGAAAAATACCTCTAGACTTTGCTGCTGAAAAAGGCTGCACTCTCGAGCAAGTGTGCTGGGATCCCCCATTGCCTTGAAATCACTCTCTTGAAGCATACCCCGGCACAGAAAGCTAGATACCACCTTACTATTAACAGATTAACTGTTGCCAAATTAATTTTTTAAAATCTCTCTTAGCGATGTAGCCCGCCTCTCAGAGATTCTTGTGGAGGCACTCCGAGCTGACTCGTCTCGAATGGGTTTATTACCTCCTGCGGTAATTCTTGCATTCATCGCAGTTATTAGGTCGGCAGCTTTTCTCCTGGCTACCTTTTTGGTCCTCCTTTGAGCAGCTTCATCTATTGGGGGTGCATTTTCTTTAGCTGATCCCCTCCGAAGTAGAGCTGGTTGCTCTTCCTCCGAATTAGTTTCTTCCCTTAAAAGGAAACATCGAAGGAGGTGCTGACCCTTTGACAAAGGCTAAGCAGCAGTGGATCCAGGAAGGGTCTGAGGAGGACGAGAAATGGGAGCACTTGCAGAGGGATTGAAAGCCTGAGCTTCTGAATAAGGCACAAACTTTTTCTTTTTCGATCTCCTTTCCTCCTTAGCAGCCCGTTCTGCCTTGATTCTCGCCTTAGCCCATTCGGCAAGTTGTTTAGCGATGTCGTCTCCCTTAGCCATCACGTCTGCAGTTGCATCACAAAAATAAAAGATAAGTATTCTCTCTAGCTAATATGTTTCATGAACATGCAATGCATGATTATCTATATATGCACTTCTCCCACATTCCAACCATGATGCTCACGATTCTACATTAATGGCAGCATCGGAGTTTGATGGCCCGATCAGAGTGCCCAAAAGATAATTGGAGTCATAGAATTTTCCTTGCCTTGCCACGGCACTCAACAACTTTCAATGTCGGTCTCATAGATAGACCGCCCAGCAGCTTGGTCTTTCAAAGCAACAGCTACATTTGACCAGGTCAACGACACTCCAAATCCACCGCCCATCCCCGCTAAAAAGAATATTTCTTAAAACCTTTCATAGATAGCGGTACGTTGCATAGCTTCCTCTGCGGTCGGCTGGTAAAAAGTATTATGTGCCATCACTCCACCCCGGGATATAGAAAAAATAAGGAAACAAATCCAGAGTTAGCACCACTCCCTCAATCTGGCAGAGGATCTTGAAGCATATCACTGTTCTTCACCCATTCGAATGCAACTGGAGCATCCAAGCTCCACAGATGGCAAATGAATCACTCATTATCCTCGCGCCCAAAAGGTCCCTCGATCATTGGCATGAATTTGGGCAGGCCATCACAAAAATCTCCCCGGGAATATGGTATCGTAATGGGATTTCAACCACTTCCTCCTCCGTAAGTTTCGAAGGGCGAGCCACAGGCTCACGATCTTTATAAACTTCGAGAAAATTTCTATCTATAGACTGGCTGCTACTTGAAGCCATCATTGATGGAGGGAGATAAATAAAAAATACTATTATAAATAAAGAAGAGAATAAAAGACAGAAATTATTTACTTACTTGGGTAATCTTGCAGACTCTCTAAAAATTTTTGGAATTTAAAGTACTTTGCTAAGGATTTTAAATGGCAAAGTTCACAAAGAAAATTCGGCAGAGTTAGGCTAAGAATCGCTGAAAAGTGAGGAAAAATCGCTTCAAACTTGCCTATTTATAGGCAAAAAGCTTTCAGAAAATTCCAAAGCCTCCCCGTTGAATGGACACTACTTGTTTTTGATTCATTACTGCGGTTACGAAGAACGAAGCGCCATTCTAGAAACATGCGCGACATTAAATGTAAAATAGCTATATGAACTGAACGGACACATCTCTTCAAATGAATGCCTTCCAAAATTTCAAAAATTTTGCCAAGAGGCTTAATCACCCAATCAGACCCTTTGGAGGGGGAACAAGTGATAACTACGAAAAAAATATCTCCAAGGCCCAGTCATGTCAGCCTAACAACGCTCAGCAGAGCCCAAATCCCATCAGCAAAAAGGATAAAGTATGAGCTGGAGGACAAAACATAAAGACGCGGTATTCGATCTGACTGATGGGACATCCTGTCCTATCTAGTCCACTGACACAAGCAAGTGCCCATACCTTCCACCTGCTCTCTGTCACATCGCTACACACCTACTCCAATGTCAGTTATCACGCCCCAAGGTACTCCAGTATTCATCCCAAAGAACTCCTATAAATAGCCTAAAAACACAATGGCTTTAGGTATTGACTATCTGAGACTCTCACTCTAAATACTCTCACTCTAAAAGCTATTAACTTAAGCTTTGGAGTATTAAAGTCTGGATCCGATCGGACACTTTTTCTTGCAGGTTCTATCATTCGATCAGATCATCAGCTATCAGCTCTCCTTCTTACAGATAAAAACAAATCGTACTTTATCACTAATCAAAAGAGGCTATATGTCTTCCACGATTCAATATTTTTAGATTAAAAACTAGAACCATTAAAAATAAAAGATTTGAAGATTGGTATCCAATTATAAATTTAATAGTATTTGATTTAGAATTAATTAATTATGTGAGTTTAAATAAGTTAGGGTCAATATCAAAAAGTAAAATACTAAAAAAATTATTTTAATATTTTATTTATTTATGTACAAATATTATTTTTTTAAACTACACAAACATTTAGAGAAAGTATGTACCGAAGTGTTGAATGCATAAAGAAATTGACTTGCTTAAATTTATGCACAATACATTAATTTTTTTTATACATATATGGTAGCGCAATACACTAATTTACACTAAAATATACTCCTATTACATTTATGCATTTATTAATGAATTTAACTAATGATAAAATGACAAAATATTTTTCGTACTGTGTGACAATTTATTACTCTCTCTGTTTCACTTTAAAAGGTACTCCCTCTATTTTTTTTTATCACTCACTTTTGTTACTTTCGTTAGGATTAAGAAATAATAAATAGACTTAAAGTTGGTATTAAATTACGTGATTAAGACTAAATTATCAAATCTGATTGGTTCTAACTTTATTGGGAAAGAAAAATAAATTGAAAAAACAAATTAAATTACATTGAAAGTCTAAAAGTGACAGATAAATAGAATTTGAATTTTATTCAAAAGTGATTGATAAAAAAAATAGAGGGAGTAATTTTTTATTTTTTTTACTGAAATTAAAAAAATAATTAAAATATTTTAATTTTATAAAAAAATATAATTACCGACAAAAATATTATTTTATATTTTCAAAAATATTATTTAATTTTAATTAAAAATAAAAACTGATAGAAAAAATATTTAATAAAATATATAATAAATAAAGATATATATATAAATTTATTTTTTATATTTTAAAAAAATATTTAAAATAAAATAAAATGGAAATGAAAATTTTTTAAAATGGGAGGAGAGTACTAACTGTCAAGATATACTGCTCCGTATAACAAATGAGAATTGTAATAGTCAAGTGAATTTAAATTTAGGGGTTCTGATTCCCATTAAATCAAGGTATATGCTGTCCACATAAAATGAATCTGAAAGGTCAAAAATGCAATAGTATTTGTTTCCAGTTCCAAAACTCTGACTTTTCAACTGTTTGACCAATGAATTTGTTAAAGATTCCTACAATTTGCATAGTACAACTCAGCAATTAGGCCCCACCTTGGTTACATGTTCACTCCTCAGTTTAATTTAAAATAAAATAATTGCCAAAAATAATTAATTTCAAATATTTTATTCCCAAAATATTCTGTCCTCATTTCTAAAACCGTGCTACTATATTTAAGCCTAGCAAAATAAATAAATAATGGAATAACTTTTAGTTTAATCCACCGACGATTCTTCCTAAAAGAACTCTAATTTTGTACTAGTATTACTAATATGTTCTCATAGAATCCCTTTCATTCATTTTGCATTTAATTTCTCTTAAATCTTGTCAACTATAAAATTCAGTGTGTAAATATTAATTGGTCAACTCTAAATTTCAATGTGAATAAGAATTTTCCATAACTACATATTTGAAGATTTTTTTTTTGTCTATACCTACTATTTTTTTCTTTTTTTCAAAAAAGAAATTTTGTGATTTTTTTATATTGACTTAATTTATAAAAATTAACGAGATAAACAAATGAGAAAGCGAAAAGTCTTCTATAAACAGTGAACCACTTAACAAATTTTCTCCCTTATATTAGGATCTTACGCCTGCTGTTTCTCTGTCTTTCAAACCTCTACATTTCCCTACATGGCTGATACCATGACCTGCTCCGCCGCCGAGCTGGCTCAGCTCCTCGGCCCTACCATCACCAACTCCTCCGCCGCCGCCGAATTCATTTGTTCCCGCTTTACCGCCTCCGACGACAACTTCAATGCCACTAGATTTGCCGTTGACAACACTTACCTTCTCTTCTCAGCCTATCTCGTCTTCTCCATGCAATTAGGTTTCGCCATGCTCTGTGCCGGTTCAGTTCGGGCTAAAAACACCATGAACATTATGCTCACCAACGTACTCGACGCCGCAGCCGGTGGCCTCTTCTATTACCTCTTCGGTTTCGCCTTCGCCTTCGGTGGTCCGTCCAACGGTTTCATCGGAAAACATAACTTTGGCCTCAAGTCAATCCCGTCGGAAGATTTCGACTACAGTAATTTTCTTTATCAGTGGGCGTTTGCGATCGCCGCCGCGGGAATAACAAGCGGCTCGATTGCTGAAAGAACGCAATTCGTTGCGTATTTGATATACTCGTCGTTTTTAACAGGCTTTGTTTACCCTGTGGTGTCTCACTGGTTCTGGTCGACCGATGGCTGGGCTTCTGCATTTAACAGTGACGATCTTTTGTTTAAAAGCGGAGCTATTGATTTCGCCGGATCTGGTGTGGTGCATATGGTCGGTGGAATTGCCGGATTTTGGGGCGCTTACATTGAAGGACCGAGAATCGGCCGGTTTGACCACTCGGGTCGGTCTATCTCATTGCGTGGACACAGTGCTTCTTTAGTGGTTCTTGGGACTTTCTTGCTTTGGTTTGGTTGGTACGGGTTTAATCCTGGTTCGTTTAACAAAATACTGGTTGTTTATTCAGCTGGTAGCTATAACGGTCAGTGGAGTGCAGTTGGTAGAACCGCCGTGACGACCACCCTAGCCGGTTGCACTGCAGCGTTGACCACTCTTTTCGGTAAAAGAATTTTATCTGGTCATTGGAATGTGACCGATGTTTGCAATGGTTTGCTTGGTGGATTCGCTGCCATTACTGCCGGTTGTTCTGTTGTTGATCCATGGGCTTCTATAATCTGTGGGTTTGTAGCTGCTTTAGTTTTAATTGGGTGCAATAAATTGGCTGAGATTTTTAAGTACGATGATCCACTTGAAGCCGCCCAGCTTCACGGCGGTTGTGGCATCTGGGGATTGATTTTCACAGCGTTGTTTGCCCGGGAAAAGTATGTGGGTCAGGTTTACGGTGAGGGTCGGCATCACGGGTTGTTCATGGGCGGGGGTGGAAGGCTTTTAGCTGCTAATGTTATACAAATTATTGTGATTACTGGGTGGGTTAGTGCCACCATGGGGCCACTGTTTTATATTCTGAAGAAGCTAAACCTTCTGAGAATCTCTGCAGAGGATGAGATGGCGGGTATGGATCTGACCCGACATGGCGGGTTTGCTTATGTTTACCATGATGATGATGAGTCTCTTAAGCAGGGAATCCAGTTAAGGAAAATTGAACCTACAGTGACCGCTCCATCAAACAATGTCTAGGGTAATTTTTCACTTGTCATAATAGGTGCTGTTTATTAATTTATGCTTTTGGATTTCATGTAAGATAAAATTACGGAATTTGTCAGTTAAAAAGGTCAAAAAAATAAATAAATAAATGGGTGGGTGGTGGATTTTGGAGATAATGAAGACTTGGACCAGAATGGTTTGTTTGGTATTCTTAATTAGTATTTTGTTTCGCATAGATTTAATGTTGTTTGAATATATATATAGATTTCAATGGTGGAAATGCTTTTGTATGTAGTTTGTATATGAATAGTGGAAGTGATTACAAGTGGGTTACTCGGGTCATGGAGTTTGTTTTTTTTCTAGTCTGGACAAAACCAATAGAAAAACAAAGCCAGAGATGTGATCTTTGACTTTTATGTTGGTCGATTTATTTAGATGTTAATCATTTTGACATTTCTTAAGCATGGTTTGGATTCATTGTAACTAGGAAGTGGCTTTTTCACGGGAAACTCGCGCCTTTTGCTGTGGAGGAGCAGAGAATCTTGTGATGCCATAAAGTAGGAACTTGTTACACGCTTCCTTTCCTTTGAATCTTATGCTGCTCCGCGGGGCCACTTTTTCAGATTTTCTTCTTCAATGAATATTCTGTGTTTAACAGTATTCGTTGATTTAAATACTTTAAAATTTATTTATTTGAGTTCGAATTTAAATAATTTAATATAATATCAGTAATTATAAATATATATATATATATATATATATATATATAGACATAATAAAATTGATTCAAATTCATGAATAGATTCAAATTCACTAAAAAAAATTGACTTAAATTAAATTCAATTCACGTAAATATTTATTGAATCAATTTAAAATTGATTTATTTTATTTTTTAATTCAACCCAATATTTAATAAATCAATTCAAAATTAACGCATCTCATTTTTCAATCCATTAGGTATTAATTTAATGGATATTTTCAAGATTCAAAGATTTTGATTCATTGGATATTAATCTAGTTTCTTCACAATTTCACAATAATCCATTCTTTCTATAAGCGATCTTTCAATAAGTTTCTGTAAGCTGATGATTTGTATTCAGACCATGTGAAGTGAAGTGAAAAAGTGAAACGTTTTGAGGAGGGCATTTATTGTAGGGAAGCGGGTTGTGTACTGAAGAGAGATTGATGGTAGAAATGTGTAATTTTGATGAAAAGGGGAGTCCAATATGGTCTCGAAATCTTCAATATAGTCACGATCTATGATTTTAAGAGTTGGCCACGATTTGAACTCTCAAATTGTTACGCTGAGGAATCTTTAGGAGGTTGAAAAATTCCCTTTAATTTTTTTTATTTATTTTTCCTTTTTCGACTTATATCAAGAAATCTGCAGTAACCTTATCTATCAGTTCAGCCACTGTAATCGTAATCTGAAATTTATTTTCTATTTCTTTCTTTCTTTTTTTAATTTTCCTGATTTTAATTTATACTCTTAATGTTACTTCAATTTTATACAAGACTCTGTTTTTCAAATGCTCTGTTTTTCAGAGAAAAAACAGAGCATGTAAAAGAAAGCAGAAAACGGAATGAAAAATTTTACTGGAAAATTTGTGGGTTTTCCTGGAAAATGGAGAGGGTTGAGATGCAGGGTCTAAACAGGAAAGTTGATGTCTTTCATATTTTGTGAATCCCAAAAGTCCATGGTAGACATTATGGCACCAGTAGGGGTTCTGTGATACCACCCAAAAGTTCATAATACTTATGAGCTTCTGATATGGATTTTAGGTAATCATAAAAAGTTCAATATTGCTTGGTTTTTCATTCGAGATTTGCATTGAGCTTCATTGAACACTCGGCAGGCTCCGCTATCGTTATTATACTGTTTCAAAGTCATGTTGAGGCAATAAGAATAGAAGACCGTTTGTGAAGAATCCATCATCCATGGATCGATCCAAATCAATTTAATTCATTAATAACTCATATTTTTTAATCTATTAATAATTCAATTCATTAATGATTCATTCATTAATAATTTAATTTAAATTCGTCTATTTGCCACCTATATATATATATATATGGAGAGAGAGAGAGATTTTATGCAGACTCAAGTTAATAGTTTTGGAATCTGTTTCCCTTAGTAGACCAATCCTATGCTAAATTAAGAAATAAAAAATTAAAAAAATTGATAAAATTACATTGAATAAAAACGGCTCCTTTTGGCGCATGAAAAATTTATAAACTAAATTGATGTAATAATTAGAGATAAGAAAAAAAAATCGAAAATATGATTAATCGTAAAATCGATTCGAAATCGAATCAATTTTTACGGTTAATCGATCCGATAGATTTTATTATGGTTTTTAATTTTTATATTTATGGTTAATAGTTACGATTTTGATTTTTAAGTATCAATTAACCGTTAGTCGATGGTTAACCGGTATATATATATATATTAGTTTTTTATATTTTTCTATAAAATTTATATAATATTTTAAACTAAATTCATATTATGTTATTTTTCTTAATTATATAGTAATATTTATATATACTATTCGATTAACTTTTATATATGTTATTTTTTTCATATATTAGTATTCATATTTTACTTAATAGCATTTAATTATATTTTCTTATATTTTAGAATTTATATTATAACATTTAATATTATCCAAAATTTTATTTGAATTAGAATAAAGCATATTAATTTTCAACAAATATCAAATATATTTTATAATATTAGCTACTAATTTATAGAATATTTTATAGAATATAAATTTTGACTAGTAAATTATGTTTGTTTCGTAATTTTTATATTAAATTATTTTGTATATTTGAAATTGAATTGAATCGTCTTATTTTTTTATAATTTTATGTTATAAATTTTAATGATTAATCGAAAAATATTGATTAATTAAATCGAAAAATCGAAATCAATAAACTGATTAACCGAACGTAATAAACTAATTAATAATTAATAATTTTAAAAAAATTAATATTAATAAACTGATTAATTTTTTTATTTATAAATTAATTAATCAATTTATGCTCACCCCAGTAATAACTTTCCACTTATGAATATATAATGGGCTTCAACCACCCTTTTCTCTTGTTCAAAAGCTTAAAAGTTGATAATTAAACGTGCGCAATGAATCATCAATTGGAAAAAGAAAAACTAAAGTAATGTATAAAGCTGATTCCGAAAAAGTGATAAGGAGTAATAATAGAGACGTTTCCAATACAAAATATTTTATTAATTAATATATTATAAAGTATAAAATATTATGAAATGAATTATTAGTGCATGGAAGGAAATTAATTTCATACTTCCTAATGTTTACAGGAAAAGAAAAAAAAATCCGAACAAGAAAAAAAAAATCCGAAAAGGAAGGTCCGATGCAAATGGTAATGGCAGCCTTGTCATGTCCTTTTCTAAAATATGGAGAATTTTTTTTTTAAATAAAATGGACCTTTTATTAAAGCATCTGTTGAATACAAGGGGGAGGAGAAGTGTAAACAACTCCTGAAGAAACAACAAAAGTCCTAGCTAAAATGTGAGCAAGATCGTTACCCGATCTTCTAACAAAGGAGAAAACACAGTTGTCAAACCTTAAACTAGTGTCGATACAGTCTTTGACAATACTACCGAACGGGGACACATAATTAAAGGGTTTAGTAAGAGCATGAAATAACTTTAAGCAATCCGTCTCAACAACCACATTGCGGAACTTAGCTTCTTTTAGCCATCCCAACGCCTCCTTCACTGACATAGCCTCAGCTAAAAGAGGGTCCAGGGGACAACGAACAGTGCCATGTACAGCCGCTACAAAATTTCGCTGAGGGTCCCTACATATCCAGCCAAAACCCACCCGATTATTATCTCTAAAGATTGCAGCATCACAATTGCACTTCATTAAATGCTGAGTAGGAGGCGACCATGTGTCTAGCACCCCCAAGTTAGAAGATGCTTCCAGTGCAAACTCTTTTTGATGGACTACTAACCATTGATTCAAACAACCACTAGCCAATCTCAGGACTGCCCCGTTACTCATATGAGAATGTTGCCACATAAATTTGTTTCTTTTATACCAGATAGCCCACATTAAGTACACAGCAAAGTACAATTCATCCCGTTGAAGATTAATAAGCCAACCTTTAAAGATGTCAGCCACTGATTGTCCTTCGTCAAAGCAAACTCCTATAGAGCTCTCTTCCCAAATCTTTTTAGCCCAATGACGACCAAATAATGCATGATAAACAGATTCAGCCATTAGTGGTGAGCAAAGGGGGCATGCTGACTGATCAATTGCATGCCTACTGACCAAATTCATTCTAGTGGGTAGTACTTCCAATATGCATTGCCAGAGGAAAATTCGAATCTTTAGTGGAATAGGAAGATTCCACAAAGATTGCCAAGGAAACTCAAAGTTAATCAATGGTTGATACGTACCCATACAACAACTGTTAGCACTCTTAACTGAATACTGACCATTATTCTCAAAAGGCCAGTAAATAGAGTCCATTTGTCCAACTCTATTGAGGGGAATCAACAGAATTTGGTTAACATCTCTGTTATTAAAGTTTGCTTGAAGTACCTCCAAGTCCCATCTAGTGCCATTATCAGCCAAAAGCGAAGCGACCTTTGTGTTATCCAACCCACTTGAAGGAGTAGAAGAAATCCTTGGATTAGAGTTATCCAGAAGCCATGCATCCTGGTAAATATCAATAACTGATCCATTTCCCACACACCATCTCATGTTCTGAATGACCATATCCCTAGCCTCCAACAAACTCCTCCAGATATAACTAGGTCTCCTACCTAAATGAGCATGAGCAATATGACTCATAGGAAAATACTTAGCCTTCATAACTCTAGCAACTAACGAGTCACTTCGGGTGAGCAACCTCCAAATTTGTTTTCCCAGTAAGGCTAGATTAAAATGGTGAATATTCCGAAAACCAAGCCCTCCCATCTTCTTGGGAACACATAACAAATCCCATCTCATCCATTTTATACCTTCGTTGCAATTGCCATTCGAGCACCACCAAAATCTGTTAAACATCCGGTGAATCGAATCACAAAAACCTTGAGGAAGAAGAAACAAACTCATCAGGTAATTCGGGATAGCCTGCAGTACTGACTTGATAAGAATTTCCTTACCTCCCCAAGATAACATCTTGTTCCTCCAACTGCTCAGTTTCTTCCATATTTTATCTTTTATAAAGCTAAAAGCCTGGGATTTATTCTGACCTACCAGCATCGGCATACCAAGATAAGATGTAACCTGAAGGGATGCTGAAATTCCCAAGAGGCTACAAAAAAGGTGCTGCATATAAGGATAAATATTCTTACTGAAGCACAGAGATGACTTGTGAAAATTTACTGTTTGGCCAGACACTGCTTCATATCTTTTTAGACAGTCTTTAATAGCTAAAGCTTCACAAAGATTAGCTCTGAAGAAAAAATAAGCGTCATCAGCAAATAAAAGGTGACTGATTGTCGGAGCACCTCTAGCAATTCTACAACCATGGATGATATCCCTACGTTCCAAATCAGATAATGCAGCAGATAAAGCCTGAGAGCAAATAATAAATAGATAAGGGGAAAGCGGGTCCTCCTGTCTAAGTCCTCTACTAGGCACCAAAGGGCCAATAGAGTGCCCACTAGTATTGACCTGATAAGAAACAGTAGAAATGCACATCATAATAAGATTGATCCACTGCTCATGAAAACCCATCTTTCCCATAATAGCTCTCACATAGGACCATTCCATTTTGTCATATGTCTTTGCCATATCAAGTTTTAAAGCAATGGTACCACTAGCTCCTTTTGATTGACAATGAAGATAGTGTCCAACCTCATAGGCGAGAAGCACATTATCTGTGATTAATCTACCCGGAATAAAAGCACTTTGATTTTCTGAGATTACATCATGTAACAAAAACTTCATACGATTAGCTATCATTTTTGCCATAATTTTATAGACGACATTGCAAAGGGCAATGGGTCTATAATCAGAAATATATTTAGGCAAATTAATTTTCGGTATTAGGATAATGATAGTTTCGTTGAGATCAGCAGGCATAACTCCAGAACGGAGTATGTTCAATATACATTCAGAAATATCATAGCCAATTAAATTCCATTGAGATTGGAAAAAACCTGGATTGAAGCCATCAGGTCCGGGAGCTTTATCCGGGTGCATAGAAAATAAAGCTTCTCTGACATCTTTCTGGTCAAATGGTCGAAGTAGCTCTTCATTTTGGGCCACACTTATGCAAGGATGCACCCAATCAAGATGTGCTAATGTTCCCCCCGTCGTTGACTTGAAAATATTGTCGAAGTAGTGATAAATATGCTCTGCCAAACCGGACGTCCAGGTCAATTTGTTACCACCTGAGGAATAAAGTTGCATAATTCTATTCTTTTTCCTTCTGCCCGAAGCATGTGATTGAAAAAACCTGGAATTCGTATCTCCTTCTTTCAACCAAAGAACCTTAGCTCTTTGCTGCCAATAGACGTTCTTTTGAAACAAAAGTCTCGCCAAAGATTCCTTAGCTTCCTTGTACCTGGCAATGGACAATGCATTTGTTCTAGGACGCAAGGTGTTTAGCTTCTCCCTACACCGCGATATATCTTCCAGAAATCTGTTCTAAAATATGGAGAATTCATTTAAAAGAAAAGGTGTTTTTTGATCATTCAAAAAGAGGAAGATTTTGTCCAAGAAATATGTCGTTTTTTGAAAATTACCTTTTTCCATAACTCCAGTTGGAAGCGTGCAAGACCCTCAAACTCTGCCTGCAACTATGTAATTTTTTTCAGTTAATTCCACTGTATTGGATGGTTTTGAGTCTACATTTTTTTAATATTAAAAAATTTTAAAATAAAAATATTTTGATTTTAAATTACATTTTTTTTTATAAATTATTTGAAATGATTTTTTTCCTATACATTTTAAAATATGCAATTTTTATTTTAAATTTATTAAAATTAATATATTTTATTTCTAAAGTGAATGATACACAATATTATATGATTAATAACATTGCTGTATTGTGAATAATTTTTTAGGGGCAAAAATTAATGATAAAACTACTGTATTCCAAACACTTCAAAAGTAAAAATCACTTTGATTTGCATCCAATATGGTTGTTTATATTTGGTCAACATGTTACATGTGCATGAGGCAGCATATTAAACGGGCAAAAGTTGGTTCATGTACCTAAATGACGTACCATAAATATTAAATATATGTATATATATATGTATGGGAAAATCATAAACATTACTACGTACATGTATATAACATATATATATATATATATATTATTCATGATATGTTAAACTCCAACTGAAGTGATGGTGCAATGGTCCAACTATTACTACTAAATAGTAATGATAAGAAAGTCAAAAAAAATGTGCACGAAGCTGGAATGCAACTTTGTGCTTTACTTCTTATCCAGATGCAAGTTGCCATCGCACCAAATAGATGCTTCCTCAAATTTCACCACATCACTAACTACTACTTTTTTCTTTTTTCGATTTTTTTATCAATCATTTTTATTATTTTTATTAAAATTAAAAAATAATAAATAAATTTAAATTTAGTATTAAATTACATAATTAAAATTAAATTATTAAATTTAATTGATTCTAATTTTATTAAAAAATAAAAATAAATTAAAAAAATAAATTAAATTATATTAAAAATTTAAAAATAACAGATAAATAAAATTTATATTTTACTAAAAAATGACAAATAAAAAAAATGAATAAAGTAATATTTATTTGTATTTTTGATACGCGTTCATCTGTATTGTTAAATTATAAGCGTTTCATCTATTTAACTTCTGATATCTTTTTAAAAATATACTTTCTACATTCTCTTATATGTAACTCTTTTGATCAAAATATAAATTATATTTATGTGTCATTTTTAGATTTTAAATATAATTTAATTTTTTTTGAATAAAAATTAATTTATTAAAATTTAATTATATTTAATAATTTAGTTAAAATTACGTAATTTAATATTAAATTTAAATTTAATAAATATTTTTAATTTTAATAAAAATAATAAAAATGACAAATAAAAAAAGGGAAAAAAAGTAATAATAAGACAATTAAAAAAAATCTTACTGTTGACTTTAATGGAGTATATATATATTTTTTAACTTTTACACAATTTAAAATGATAATTAGATTATTTTAATTTCTTCAAAAAAAAAAGTATTACTACTATGTTAGACTATAATATTTTCATTTTAGATTCTATCATTACTTTCTACTATTTCACTTCATTAATGATAAGAATACAATTAAAAAAATCTAATTAATTATTCATTGATTTTATAAAATCACAATTTGGATGAAATATATATACTTCATTTACTATTTTTTATTAATTTTTTTTTGAGAAAAATTTAAATTTTATTTATTTGTTATTTATAGATTTTTAATATAATATAATTTATTTTTTTAATAAAATTAAGAAGGAGAGAAGACCGGGTATAGGATATGAGCTTCCAAGAAGGTAGTCGGTCAAATATATGGGGCTTTAAAGATGTGGGTGGGTCAAGGGGTAGGAGTAGGTATATGTCAGTATCGTTTATGTTTTTTAAGGGAAGGCTGAAATATATAATTACTTTGTTGACTTTGCATTCAAAAATTGAAGAAGATTCAAAGAGTACTTTAGCAGTACGATACACATCATTATGTTATTATCCTACCGAAAATTACTGGAAATAAAGAATTAATTGTTTGATTGGTTGAGATATTGGCTGGAAAAATGCTATTTACAAGGTTAATTAGTGATTATATACTCAAAGAGACTTTAAGAAATTTAGATAGTAGCATCGCACGGTTGAATTGAATCGATGCTAAATCAGAAGCTACGCACAAATGGTTAAACTATTCATTTTCAAACTCTATCTATTTCGATCGGATTCGATTTTTGCAGTAATTATTGAAATTTTTTATAGCATTAATTTTTAGAAATTTTAAATATAATTTTATGGATACTAAATATTCAAATTTTGAGTTTTTAAATGAATTTTATAAAATTCATAGATTTTATTTATACTAGAGAGGGCACAAATTAAATTATAAAGTTGCTTGCTAATTATTACCTTTTGAAAAACTTTATATTTTATTACTTCTTCCGTCCAATTTTAAAAGATAATTTTTTATTTTTTAAAAAAATAATTAAAATACCTCAATTTTAAAAAAATATATATTTTTATATTTTTAAAAATTTAATTTAATTTTAGTTAAAAATAAAAAATAATAAAAAAATATTTAGCAAAGTGTATAATAAATAGAATTATACATGTAACTTGATTTTTTAAATTTCTAAAAAGATATTTAAAGTAAAACAAAGAAAATAAACTTTAAAATGAGACTAAATTAGTACTGAGAGCTAAAAGCTGGCTTGATAAAAAGAATTATCGAGTTTAGATAGGTTGAGAAAAGCAATAACAAAAGGGTTCAAAGCATGGAGGTTAGCTTTGGTTGTATGATCGGTTAGTATCTTACCTAACAACTCCAAAGATTGAGGCTTTTCCATCATATATATGGCCATACTATTCAGATTTAAAGTATGGCTCCTCCCCCCACCATATCAAAGATCTCAATCCAAGCTTAGAATATTCTCCTTTCATTTTTTTTATCAGTCATTTTTATTATTTTTATTAAAATTAAAAAATAATAAATAGATTTAAATTTAATATTAAATTACGTAATTAAGACTAAATTATCAAATCTGATTGGTTCTGACTTTATTAAAAAAGAAAAATAATTTGAAAAAGCAAATTAAATTACATTGAAAGTTTAAAGTGACAGATAAATAAAATTTAAATTTTATTCTAAAGTGACGGATAAAAAAAAAAATCGGAGGGAGTAGTAGAAATAAAGAATCTGAATCAAAATGAATCAAAATCAATTATAGCTACTTCATCCAGCACAACTGTAAATTATAATTCCGATGGAATTTTCTTAAAAAAATTATAATGTGCTAAATGTGATGCATCGAATAAATACTAAGATACTTGATGTATGACCTAATAACATATGGAGTATCATTAATTAATAAAGCCTTTCAATTGTCAATGTCTCTTTAATAGCGGTAAGTGTACTTTAGGGATGATCACAGGACGGAGAATCTCTAAAATTTCCCTCCGCAGGGACGGAGATGGGAAAAAAAAATTTCTGTCCTAGAATCGGGGGCGGAGACGGGGAATGGAGTATCCGTCCCGCGGGGATCCCCCCAGTAAATTTTTTTTTTAATTTTAAAATATAATATTTTATAAATAATTAAAATTAAAATATAACTTAATTTTATAATTATTAAGTTTTAAATTATACTTGATTTTAAATTATTATTGATTTTAAATTTTTTATTTATTAAATATTATATTTTAATTTTAATTATTTATAAAATATTATATTTTAAAATTAAAAAAAATCGGGAGACGGGGACGGGATAAATTCCCTCCCAATATTGGTGGCGGGGGCGGGGAATCCCCGCCACTGGCAGGGGAGTGAGTGGGGGAGAATTCCCCGGCTCCGTCCGTCCCGTGATCATCCCTAGTGTACTTCAAGTTTGGTAAGCTGAGTTTGTGAAAGTACAATTGGAATAGATGAGTATCCAATTATTCTATTTTTTCTATTTAATATAGTTTCAATTTTTCAAATTTTCTTGCAAAATATTTATTTAAATTGGATTTATGAATAAATAAAAAACAAAATGAATAAAAAAATGATAGAGTAGAGTAAAGAAATTGAAAAAATAATAAATGAATGATTAATAATTCTATATGTTAGTTCATTAAAAAAATATGGATGAGATTTAGAGAAGAAATTTTCATATATTCTTACTAGCGGTGAGTATAGATTGATTATCAGTCAATAACCTATTTTTCAAGTTCAATACATTAAAGTTAACTTTTTTAAATTAAAGTTTAAGTTTAGTTTATTAACAACCGATTAATCGCTAACTTGTTAACCGCTAAATACAGTCGATTAACTATTAATCATTAGTTAACATTAAAAAAAAAATTAAACATAAACTTCATATAAAAAATTTCAATTTATCTATTAAATTAAAATATAAAATCTCAAAATTTGAAATCTAAAATACAATTTATTTAAATTTAATAAAAATAAAATAAAATAAAATAATATAAACATTAATTTATCAATCATCTATTTTCTAATATAGGACATAATATGAATACATGTAAAAATTATTCTAAAATCTCTATATTTTTGTAAACTTATATATAAATCAGTTAATCAAACATCTAATCCAAGTTTAAGTTCATTAAACATAATTTTAAAAATTAAAATCTACATTTATGTCCAATTTTTTAATAGTTAAAATCGGTTTGGACTCAATTTTTTTTTCCAGTTCTAATTCTTAAAATTCGGTATGCTTTGAAATAAGTTCTTGAAAGAAAATTACACAACTACTATTAACTACTCGAATCATAGGTTTTGAGTTGCCAAAGCCCATTGGGAGATGAGTATCCGGCCCATTCAATATACGGTTGGGCTTTCTTTTGATCCGTTTAACTGTTTAGGATTTTTATTTAGTTCTTGGTGGATGCATTACAGAGACCTCATGCATATAAATAATAAATGCAAGGAGAGAAATTTGAATTTAATTTTTAAATTAACGAAGAACGATAACGGAAGCTCAAAAATGAGTAACTGAAATTCTGGGGCTGTCCTATGCTTTGCCATGGCGGTCCTAGCAAGCGCTGTTACTCTATACACTTCTCCTCTCCTGCTCGTATCTAACAGAAACCGTCATTTTCTTCTTAGCCCTGCTAATTCTAAGGTTAGCTTCATACTTTCAATTTCACTTCATAAAATGCGTTACAGAGTCGATTTGTGTTCTTCCTATTCTCCATATTTGCTTAATTTTATCTTTTTTGACATATAGATTTTTAAATTGAGATCGAAATCTGTACGTTTACACGTTTTAGAAGCTCGGTTATGGCGTCCATCGAACTGCAGGCTTGAAGCAGTAGGTTCTCGACATGAGCTATTTCTTCTTAATCCCATACGTGAAATCATATATTCTCGGTGGAGGTTTTTCAAAGTAATGAATTCTGCTCAAAATGTCAAAAAGCGCGCGTCAATTCTTTCCATTTGGTTGGCTGTTACAGTGCTTCTTGTTACCTCTGTTTCTATTGCTGCTAGCGATTTTCCTGCTCGTGAGTTTAATCTGATTTAGTGATGTAGAGATTTGGTTTAATCATTCATGGTTGGAGCCCGGTGATAATGCTCGTCGTTTGTTTTATTTAGGGGCGCTTAGCGAGGAGAATCTTCTCTTCTTGGAGGCGTGGAGAACGATTGATCGTGCGTATGTTGACAAAACTTTTAATGGACAGAGTTGGTTTAGATATAGAGAAAATGCTCTCCGCAATGAACCAATGAACAATAGAGAAGAGACATGTATGATTCCTTTTCTTCCAAAATCAGCAGATTTTTATATGTCTCTGTGTAAACATATGCTAGTTGCACAACTTTGTGCTAGGGCTCTATTTTGTTACGAATGCTTATAGTGTGACTTATTGCACATTTTACTTTTGTGTAATTGAAGTATATAGGGTGACAATATAATTTATTTGTATACATTTTTTACTGAAACTCTATTTTGATCACGAATGAGTTCTATTCTTTGATCTTATTTTCTTTGGGACCTATATGATCTTCCAACTTCTCATTTTCCTATTTAAGAAGATAATTAATGGATTTATGAAAGAAAAAAGATCATACTTGTGAGCTATAAACTGGTTGTTATCTTATAATTTGCAGTAATAAGATAGAGATTTTTTTTTTGATACTATCAATCAAAGCAAGTCATTGATAATTCAACTTGGATGCTAGTAGTTAAAAGTAGCACAATTGTGATGTGCTCCTTTCTAAGTCCTACTGGCAATTTTTGGTAGCAGATGTGGCCATAAGGAAGATGCTTGCCTCATTGGATGATCCTTTCACTAGGTTTCTAGAGCCTGAGAAGTTCAAGAGTTTACGGGTATGAAGCATTCTCCTCATAAAGAAAGCATCTATTGCATGATCTCATATATATTTTGGAAGCTACTACAGAAATTTAGATATCTGTTGCTTCTTTTAGACACGCATAAACTTGACATTCTTATATAAAATCTGCTGCTATCTTCTCTGAAGGCAGTCTGGAACACAAGGTGCTCTTACAGGTGTTGGGCTGTCAATTGGCTATCCTACAGGATCTGATGGATCACCTGCTGGACTAGTTGTTATTTCAGCAGCTCCAGGAGGTCCTGCAAGTAGAGCTGGCATTTCGTCTGGGGATGTGATTTTGGCAATAGATGATACAAGCACTGAAAGCATGGGCATATATGATGCAGCGGACCGGTTACAGTATGTATCTTGCCTTCCGGAGCACTTACATGAGGCTGGTTGATCTCATTAGCTTATTCTAATTGTCTAATGTGCTGCACATAACTAAAATTCCATTCAGTTCCCAGCCAAGTAAAGCAAATGTCCTCAAAGTATATTTTTTTTTCTAAAGTAGTCATTGGAAGGTTTATTATATGTGTTATGTATCGATTATTAAATCCTTACTTTTGGTGGAAGTATTATTCTTTGCATGGTATTAAAATCCTGAGGTTGATTTGCCAGTGGTTCCCTGCATTGGTTTATCCTTGATTAACATGTCACCTTTTAAGCCACGCAGTCATTCTTAAATGCCATTGGTTCTACAGTCAGAAAAGAAGAAGATAAAAGTAAACACATAATTATCACAGGTATTAAATGATACAGCAATAAGAAACCGTCACTAGATTCTGGTGGAATGGAGCCAATATGCAAAATGTAGAGTGGAAATTACATAGGGCAGGATTTCATTTCTTAATGTGTTGTTGAGATTAGGGTTAAGGTTAAAGGATTGATGTAGCCTATCTTTGGCTTGGAACTAACGTTGGTAGATGGATATTCCTCCACAGATAATTGTTCTGCTGTTGAATGCATACATTGCTTGTAATTTACAGGTCATGTTTTTTAGACTTGATGAGATTTATGTGATGCATTTTTTTTTATAAATGATATTGCTTTCTCTGTTGTTGCATGGTCTGTTACTCGATATGTATGTATAGATTGGAATTTACTGACCTTGAGAACTTAGACTGAAGGTGTCTAGGCTTTATGATATTTTACCGTCAACAGGTCTCCTCCAAAATTAAACTTCCCAAATCTGCTCCATGGTAACCCAATGTTGAGTCTGATCACCCAACCCTTCCCTGCCCTTGCTGGTACAGGGGCAAAAGGAGAGTCATTACATCCATTCTTTTTCATTTATTGTGCTGGCTAAGGTTCTTTATTGTGTCATAGGGGACCTGAAGGAAGTGCAGTGGAATTGACCATTCACAGCGGACCTGACATAAAGCATCTAGCTTTGACGTAAGTACGGTGCGATATTTGTCCCTCATCAACTTGAATGAACTTTTTATCCAGATGATAGAAACTAAGAATGTTTTGATGATTTGTGATTCATTTTGTTCTGATGCTGTTTGTTGGACTACTTTAAAGGAACTACTAATCTTTCTCTTATTTTTACATTTGAGTTTTAAACTGAACTGTTGCTGGCCAGGCGAGAGCGGGTGTCTCTAAATCCGGTGAAGTCAAGACTCTGTGAGATTCCTGGTTCAGGGAAGAATTCTCTTAGGATTGGGTATATTAAACTCACAGCATTCAACCAAAATGCTTCAGGTATTCTGAATTCTGTATGTTCATCAAAGCTTTAATTTGATCCTTGGGATTTTGAATTTGAACATTTCATACTTGCTCAAATCCTTAGAAGTTAACAGCTACATAAAATAAATATTTCAAGAAAACAAGAATATATGTGATGCTGAAAGAGAAATTTTGTATGTGCTAGTGATTGTGATGATCACTTCAAACAGTTAAGATAACATGCAGCAACCTTGGGTTATTGGAACAAAATATGACATCTTGGAGACTCCTCCTGCACTCCCCATGTCTGTTTGTATTTGCAAGATTCTCAATTTACAGTATTTGATTTGTTAAACAAGTTATTGGGGTTTACTTCCTTTCCAGGTGCCATCAAGGGAGCTATTAGTACTTTAAAGAGCAATGGTGTTGATGCCTTTGTGTTAGATCTCCGAGACAATAGGTGGGTTAGCTTTCACATTGTACGTTTTAAATTTCATCCTATGGCGGCAATTCTGAATCCTTAAATTTGCTGCAGTGGTGGTCTGTTTCCAGAAGGAATTGAGATTGCCAAAATTTGGTAAGTTAAACTATAGATGGCTTCTGCAAACATGTTACATGTTGTAGTTTCTTATGTGTTTGCTTTAATATATATGGTAGATTCTATTAAAACTGTAGCAGGTACGTTTTTTTGTTCTTTTCAGAAGCTAACTTGGTATAATATTGATTCAGACAGAGTTTATGTATAGTAGGTGAAATATGTTTAGTGTGGACCTTTATGTATTTGTGTAATTTTTTTCTTGTCTAATTTAAGTCGGAGAATACTACTTATTTAGTTAGCTGTTGCCAATCAGGTTAGACAAAGGTGTGATTGTTTATATTTGTGATAGCCGTGGTGTTCGAGATATATATGATGCAGAAGGAAGTGGCGCAATTGCAGCTTCAGAACCCCTAGCTGTACTGGTATTGTTTCTTGCACCAGATTTTGTGATTGCTGCTTCCACTTTATAGACATTAGCCTGGTTGCATTAGCACCATACTTCCTGCCCTATTTAGTTTGCTCGGTTGTAGACAATCTCTTCTTTCTCTCTCCCTCAACATCAGATAACATTTTGTAGTTGTAAGAAAATAAAAGCTATTCTTTTTTGTCCTTCACACTTTTGTACTCTAAGTGACTATGATTCCACTACCCAATATCACTATCGGCTCCCTTGTTGTGCATGCCTACCCATTAAGCTCCACCCACAAAGAGCTTTGCTGTTGTATATATGCTAGAGCATTCATGGTTTGATCAGTAAAAGTTCACCCAAATCAATTGACATCTTCCTTGCTGAGTTTGTATAAGGTGAACAAGGGAACTGCAAGTGCAAGTGAAATATTAGCTGGTGCGTTGAAGGACAATAAACGTGCTTTGTTATTTGGAGAACCCACATTTGGAAAAGGGTAATTACTTCCTATTTTATGAATAAATAGCATTTTTTCAATTTAATTGCTAACTGGTATATTGATAACATGCTGCAGCAAGATTCAATCAGTGTTTCAGCTATCTGATGGCTCTGGCTTGGCCGTTACAGTTGCTCGTTATGAAACACCTGCTCACACTGATATTGACAAGGTTCGTTGTCATTCTAAGCTTTTTGTTCTGTTTGCTCACGCCCTCTTTCACATTAATTCTCCATTACTTTGATGTAGGTTGGTATTATTCCGGACCGGCCACTACCAAAATCATTCCCCAAGGATGAGGAGAGCCTCTGTGGCTGTTTCCAAAACTCTGAATCTGCTTGCTACCTCAATAGAGTCCAGCTATTTTCAAGATGATAATTCTTTTGTATTTGACAATTTTTTTGCAATAGTAAGTACCAGAAATTTGTTAGTACGATGACTCTCTTCCCTCATTTGTTTGACTTAGATAGAAGTGTCTTCAAAGAGAACACTTATACATATTACTGCTATGTTTTTGAGTTCTTAAACCGGCAGCGCAAACATTATAATTGGGCATTGGATTGGAATAGGTGGCTTCCAAACAAAATAGTAGCTTTTAATTTGGTTTTTGTAGTTCTTGTAATGCAAGTTAAACTTAGATAGAGTTTCCAGATCTTTATGGTGCTTTTTATTTCAATATTCTTTCATTTTATTTCAAAACAGCTCTCCTGATATCTCTGTTATGACATTATTAAAAATTCCTGTCTATTATATCAGATTGTACCAAAGTCTTGGAGGAAAGGGGCTAAAGATCGCTGTGTTAAATATGCAATATTTTTGTTTTCTAGATGTAAAAATGGCTTAAATATATGATGACAAGTTGAAAGCCAAAGCTCAATTTGTAGTATGTATAGGACAATAATATGAAAAAAAAGAATTGAAAAATTATATTGGCAAAATATACCAGGAGGGAAAAGTTTGCAATGAAAAGCCACCGACAGGATCCTTTGGCTGCGCCAATCTTTAAGCTAGGCTAAACTTAATTCCAGTGACATGGAAATGTGCAATTCTGAATTCATACTATCCCTTACCAGCCAAAACGCATCAAAATCTTCGAGTGAGGGAAAACTAGAAGTCTTTAAAGCATCTTTGTCCAAGAACCTAAAAAGGGGAAAACAGCAATCAACAGTCTCAGGAGCAAGGGTGAATCACTTTCTCTCCTTCTTTCACCCAATTTGCCATTCATTAACGGTTTTCTCCGAGATTGACCTGCCCTTCGAGGGGGCCGCCGCGCGGATTCTATTTCATCTAGCTCATCCCATCCACCAAAAGAAGGTGCACTTTGGTTGTCCGTTTTAACTGAACCATTGTCGTTAACTACCCATGATTGAACCCTCTTATTTCCCTTTACATTCTCCTGCCTTTCTTCTTCTTCCTTTTCATCCATTTGAACGTCACTTGGATAGCTAACAAATGATTTCCGCCTCTTTCTGGCCTTGCGCCTTGGCCTAGTCTGCGTCCTTCCCAACAATTTATGAAACACAAAAGATAGAATTGACTGCCCAATAGGGACAGCTAATGCCATAATGAAAGCCTTGGGACCAGATGCAATCAGCAAAGATATGATGATTGGTGGAAGCGTCCAGCCATAGGATTTGAATACCTGCACTGACCGATGGTCAAAACTATTCAGACCTTTTGGAACTTGTTCAAGTTCAGTCCTCCAAATATATAGTAACTTTTACAAAAATGTTCAAAAATCAATGCAGCAGCAAAGAAAACTGATTGTCCAAATAGCTTATCAATTTCATCACTGTTGATACGCAAAGGAGAAAGGGCAATTCACAAAGATGCTTATATAATAGAAGCCAGAGTATGATCAGTCTTCCATAGGAAAAACCAAAACCCCATTGTCTATTAACTGAGTCAGACAGCATATGACCCTTGTCTTAATCATATTTAGCTCTTCATATTCTTTCTAAAGAACATAACTTGCAATACATGATTTACAAAAGAGATGCAAATTAATTGTTAAAGGCAATTCAAAATGACAAATGCAAACACCATACCCATGAATAAAAGGACTGTAATCTCATAAAACGAACAAATCTAAAGAAAGAGAAAGAAACAATTAACAATTGGAATTTGATTACCTTAAGAATCCAAAGACTATCAATAGCTTCTTCCAACACAGTAGGAGCTTCTTCTTCCTCAATATCTAGTTCATCTGACCACCATCTTCGCTTTTTGCCCTTCCCTTCTTCTTCTTCTTCTTCTTCTTCTTCTTCTTCTTCTTCTTCAATGTAATTGTTATCTCTATATCTTTTGTTTTTGTCTCTAGAATTGAATTTAAATTTCTGAGACCTAACAGTTTCGGCATTGGAGTCCCAGCGACTATTCCTGGGGATGTTTGTGGCGGTGAAGCTTATGTATGACCTGCGAGAACTATAATGGAAGCAAAGGCTGGAGCTTTTCGATTGAAACAGAGTTTTTTCACATTTATTAATGGAACCCAACTTCATTAAGAAGAGGAGACCGCCGCCGTGAGCAGCAGCACTCTCCATTTGAAGGCACTACCACCACCAGAAGCAGCACTGCTACGTAGCTCCTCCATTTGCCACGCTCTCATTATCCTCTCTTTAAAAAAAAATCGCACCTTTATATTCCTAACATCATGAGTTAAACGACGCCGCGCAGGGATTTTTGAATCTCCTGACCCGGATGACGACGTCGTTTTATGTACAGGGGGGGTCCTATATAAACACTCGTGCTGCGGATATTAGTTCGCCGGAGTTTCCAATCCCCGAAATTTTCTCGAAACTGAGAGGGACATGAGGCCGATGCAGATGGATTTCTTCGCAGACATGGATGAGCAAGGATCGACGGTGGCGATGGACGTAGATGACGTGGATCCCTTAGAGATCTTCGGCGAAGGCGTAATCAACGCCGATAACAAGCTTGCCGACGCCGATTTCTTCAACAGTTTCGAGGACGATTTTGATGATTCCGACATCAACTGATTGTCGTTTATCCTCACTGGCAACCGGTTCCGCCGTAGCTTATGATCGTTTCTCTCTTTTCTTTATTTATTTCTCCCTATTTATCGGTTGTGATGATTTGTAGGGGAAGAAGGAAGAGAGTGGGTATCTTCAGATTTTGTTTTTTGAACGAGATGCTTAGAACTGATGTGTATATGCATTTTGCACTTTCTCATATTAAGATATTTCGCCTTCATAATCGTAGGTTAATCCACTTTGTATTCCATTCTATTCTATAATTTAGCTGGTAGGGCTTAAATCCCTTTTTTTTTTGTTCTGGCTGAAGGAAATTAAGCTAGAAGAGAAGCATATAAGATATACTTTTATATGTGGATTTCTATATATATTGAACAACAGGATTAGAAGTATAAGCATTATTGGTCTAATTATTCGCTTCCAGTAATCTCTTCTGGCTCCATGATTAATATTATATGGATGCTTTGTTTCTCTGTTTTAGTATTTTATATGGAGTTCAGACGATGCTTTCTTCCTCTGTTTTGCCCTTTGAATTCGTTTTTTTCTAGAAATTATTAGTGTTTTGGTACTTTCAGATGCTTGCTGTTTACAAAGTTAGCATTTTGAATCAGGATCTTGAGGTACTTTGTTTGTCCTGTGCTTGGCCCTTTAGGTTAGTTTTGGTTGTGGTTATTTTCTTGCAATGGTAGTGCCGCCCTAGTATAGCTGCATGAAATTAATAAATCTACTGGTTTTCGGCTGGCCTTTGGGCAATTTATGATGGAAATCATCAACCACTAGCTGTTTCTCTTTGGTCTTATCCTTTTCTTTTGTGGAGGTATTGACAATGTGGTTTAGTAGTCGCTTAGTTTGTAGTTGCGTGATTGTGCATAATGCTGGTTGGCCATTAGCTTAGTGCAACCTTAAATGGATTTTCACTAAGTGGATTTAGTCCGACAAAAAGATGTGTGCAATACAGGTATATTTCCATTTGAAACGGATGAACTACCCTGAAGAACAGAGTCTGATAATGTATTGTGAATCTGACTGGGTTCCGCTATTTGGATGCACAATTGATTTGCATTGAATTTTTATGTTGTATTGAGTGCAATTCAGATAATGTAGTGATGAACCTTGGTTTAGGGATAAGAGAGAATAAAAAAATTCTCCATGTCTTTCAGTGGTGGATGCTCCCTTTCTAGTTTCTAATTTAGACATGTAAATGATCAATATGGGAGCTTGAGTGTGATGAATGAATATTGATGACAATCATTTTTCATCCTGGATGATATCTACAAGTTTGGGATTATTTGTTAGATGTCGAGTTATTGTCTGGATGGTTCCATGGTTATGCCTAATATAGATTTTCTAGCGAGTAGGGTTTTAGCTGGTAAAACTGCAAGGTACCCCCTTGTTGAAAGAAATGGAATGAAATGAAAATTGGACGGTTCCTTTGTAGGTAAAGATATCATGATGTATTTCATTTGGCATTGAATCTATCAGGTAACTCTGGTCAGAATGTGTTATATGGTTGGAGTGAGATTCCATTGGGCTCCAAGCTTTTGAGGAAAACACTATGTTACAGGTCTCTGCAGAGAGGGTTATCAGGTAACTCTGGTCAGAATGTGTTATATGGTTGGAGTGAGATTCCATTGGGCTCCAAGCTTTTGAGGAAAACACTATGTTACAGGTCTCTGCAGAGAGAGTGATAGATTTTAATAAGCCACATGTTTGCATCCCACTTTTGACTGCCGATTCTGCTCTTTCGAAGGAGTTAAAAAGTTCTCTGTATGTTCCTTTTACCCTTGTTGCCAGTAAAGAGAAATTCAGCTGTGGAAGCTGATGGTGTGTATTGGATAAAATTTAACAGTTCGCAGGCATTCGATTATGAATACTTGTAGCCTTTCATGCATTGATCTTCTATATTAATTCGTTTATGGTATCCAAAATTACTGCAAAAAATAAAAATCTTCTATATTTTATGGGTTCTAAGTTTTTGTCTTTCATCTTTATTATTTATACATGCGTGGTATTCATTACTTTTCCTTATTTCACTCTTCAGCTTTTTCTACTCAGAAAGTAGAAGCTAGGGGTAAGAAAAAACAAATAAAAAAATATGGTTAACCGTAAAATTGGTTTGAAATTAAATCGATTTCTACTGTTAATCAATTTTATAGATTTGGTTACGGTTTTTAATTTTTACATTTTTTGTTAATGGTTATACTTTAATTTTTTAAGCATTGGTTAACTGGCCATGGGGGGATAGTAGATCTGAGAAGTAAACTGTTTAAAATTTAAAAATTTAATCATTTTTTGAAAAATTTGAAAATATTTTCTGGGTAAAGGTTAGTTGCCAGGTAGTAAAGTCTGTGTTAGTCGACGAATAGGCGTTTAGGGTAGTAAATTCTTTGCAAGGTTATCCAGGAAAGAAAATATAATTTTTCAAACATTAATTAAATTTTTACATTATGAATAATTTATTTAGCAAAACTGCTTATTTTTCAAGTTCTTCAAACTCTGTAGATCTAGAATCTCAGAAACAAACATCGTTAATAGTGAAGAAATCACTATAGAAAATTTTCAAAAATCTATCAATAATTGGAAAATTCTCAAAATCAAACGAGATCAGATATATGAGAATAGTTTTTTTCCAAAAATCCATCAAAACATAAGAAAGGGGTGTTCAAATCTCCAAATCATTTGAAACAATTCATCTTCTTTAACAAAAAACCCTACAAAAATACTATGACAGAAAATATGAATACATATACATAGGTCTTATTCAGGTAGGCATAAAACCCCTAACTAAGGAAGGATTAAACACTTCAATTCTCCGTGTTCTAAGAGATGCAAGATTTTTAGATTTTCAAGATTCCATTATCAGTTCAGTTGAGTCGAGTATTTTTCAAGAACCAATCTTTTTTAAATGTGCACCAAACATTTCACTGGCTCTTAATGATAAAAACATTTTGAAGTCTTTGATTTTACAAATCAAAACTCATAATTACAAAATGCTGGAAAAATCTATTCCAGTGGCCATCATTTTTTGCGTATATTACAAAGCGATGTTTTCTGCATTTACATCAGTAAAAAATGTAACGAAGAAGGGTGAAACTTTGTTTTTCCAAATAGATTTATCTAGAGCAAATACAATAATTTCAAAAATCATCCTTTGGAGCGATATTGACCTTCCTGAAGAATGGATTTTAAAAGGTGCTGTAAAACCAAAAACTCCAGAAAAATCTTTACCAAATACTCATCTGAAGAAAATTGTTTAGTACAATGATGAACGGGTAAAATTGAGTTTCTCAAGAACTTCCAGCCGTTGGTATTCCGATGCTGGTTCCTCCACGAGTACTATAGATTTGGGCAGAGCCTCAAATCTACCTTCAGTAATTTATCTTCTTGATAAGGAAGAACATTTTCAAAAACCAAGATTTTCTTATTCAAGCATTCTTAATGCCTCTTTTCAAAACGTTGATTATTCAACAACTGTTCCTCACCAGGTTTATACACAACCATAAGTTTCAAACGAAGAACAAAATGTTTCTCCTCCAACTTCACCATCTTTTTAAGCAATAATAGAAAATGTTATTAATGAATTAAATGTCATCGAAAAAGAATTTAAAGTTGATAAAACCCTTTTACATAAGGATTTTTATTCACAAAAAAAATCTAGAAAAAAGGACATGGTTCTTTAAAAATTTTCTAGAAAAAAAAAAAGAAATTCAAGAAGAATATTATGAATTTGTTTTTGCCAACAAAACTCATATTTTATTCTTTGATTGGTTTGAAATTTATGCATCTCAAAAACAAATTTCATATCCATTTCACACAAAAATTGCTAACCCTATAACTTCTAGAAATAAGGTTGCAGAATGGAAAATGTCTGATGGTAGGAAAATTCAATCTGAACATCCACCACTAAGACATAAAACTCACCCACTTGAGTCAAACTGTTGATGCTAGTCCTTATAAAACTTCAAATGAAAATACGGATAAGGATTTAAAAAACATCATTCAGCAAAATAATTTTACAAACACTCACCTTAGTACGATTACAAAACAGTTGACTAGGATAGAGGAACACCAAAAAAACCTCTATCGTTTCTCCTTTTGAAATAACAAATTCCAAATTAAAAACCCTTGTTTTCAAACCATTTCAGATTTCCTTAAGGACAGTAAATCAGAATTTACTCAAGCCTTATAAGACCAATTAAGTAAGATAGAGCATTCCTCCTCTACCTCTACTCCTATGGTCGTACAAAATACCCTTGACAAAAACAAAACGGTTAGTATTCTAGATCAAATCTCTGACTCTGAAGAAAACCAATAGGAAACCCAAAATCCGGAGTTGTCCAGACTCCATTGGCCAAGAAGTTCAAGTGCACCTCTTGCCATTATAACTGCTTCAGACTTAGTCATAGAAAACAGACCAAATATTTTGTCCCGGTCTAAGTTTAATGCCTCTACTATCTATGAATGGAACATAGATGGTATGTCTGAGTACAACATTCTTAGTCTTTCACAGCAGATGAATATGTCTTCCAATGCCTACAAAATCCAAACCAACACACCTAATAGAGCTATAGCTGAACTCTTAATAGCCGGATTTTTAGGACAATTAAAAGGTTGGTGGGATTATCATCTCACATAATAACAACAACTAGAAATCCTAGGTGCTATTCAAACCACAGAGGAAAGGATAGGCAACCTTATTCCAGATGCAGTAGCAACCCTAATCCACACAATTAGTTTGCACTTCATAGGAGATCCATCTCATTTAAAAGATAAAAACGCAGAATTGCTTTCAAACCTTAGGTGTAAAAAGCTTTCTGAATTTCAAACTTATAAAAATACTTTTGTAACCAGGGTAATGCTTAGAGAAGATTCCAATCAGCCATTTTGGAAAAAAAAATTCTTAGCAGGTTTAACAACACTCTTAGGAGAAAAAGGTTAGAAATAAAATTAAAGAAATTTTTGGAATTAATCGAATCCCTTATGATCATTTAACATATGGAGAATTGGTTAGTTTCACACAAAATGAAGGATTAAAAATTTATCAAGATTTAAAACTTCAAAAACATTTGAAAAGAGAAATGAAGCAAACAAAACAAGAATTAGGATCTTTTTACAAACAGTTTGAAATACCTATAGGTACCCAAACTAAAGATTGCGGTGGTTTTTGTTCAAAGCTTTATAAAAAATCTCGAAGAAAATCCTTCTCGAAACCCAACAAACATTATTTTTATAGGAGGTCTAAACCTGTTAAAACCTATAAGGAACATAAAGCATCCAGACAACCTTTCAAAAAAGAAAGTAAAAAATCAGTCACTTATTTCAATTGTGGTCAACCAGGTCACATTTCGAAATATTGTAGACTAGCCAAAAAACTTCATGAGTTGCAAATGGAAGAAGAAATCATACAAAAAATCTCTCTTCTCTTAGCAGAAACTAGGGGTGAGCATTTGGTCGGTTCGGTTTTGGACCGAACCGATTGAACCGAAAACCGAAATTCAGAAAATATAAGAATCGAACCGAAATCGAATTTTTTAGAATCGAGAACCGAAATAATTTCGGTCGATTCGGTTCGGTTCAATCGGTTATGGGTCAATATAGGCTTATTTTTTATTGGACTTTTAACCTATATGGGTTCATAAATTAAATTAATTTATATTCAATAAAATAAATTCATTTAAAATAACTAAAATTAAAATAATATACATAAATTTTGTGGAAAGAAATAATATACAAATGGAGGCAACCAGACAATAAGTGAGCATTATATATTTTGTGGGTTGTGCTTGCATATCACATATATTGTCATTTCCATTCATTAATTGCCATGGAAATTGTACTTCCAAAATCCTTTTTTTATTTATTTAAATTACAGCTATTTCGTTTCAAAAAAAATTATAGAACAATTTATTAATTAATTTAATAATACACGACTATTAAAAAAACTATGTGGTTTGCAACTATAAAATTAATTTTGAAAATTATTTGTTCTTACGTTATAATATTACTAATATTGGTTTGATTTACAAAATTAGCAAAATGTCTCTCAAATTGACTATAACCAATTTGCCTTAGATTTTAATTTTTGAGCCAAATGAAAATGTAACTTCTAATAAATATTCATTTCACCGCAATATCCCAAAAATACTTTCTTTTTTTTTTAGTTTTTCTTTTGATGAATTTTTATTACAATTATATAGTAAAAACTAGATTTTTTTGTCACCCAGAGAAAAAAAATATTAAAAACAAGAGTATTTTACGGAACTAATGATGCAAAAATAATGATAAATTAAAAAATTAATTGTAAAATAAATAAAGAATGAACAATAAATTGCAATTAGGCAATACTATTCTCCTTGTCTTCCCCGTAAATTTATTTGTCCATAAATGCACGGCCAACATGTGATTGTTAAGAAATGACAACAGCTTTCAGAAACTTTTGATAGTACAAAGTTTTCATGTAATTAGAAAAAAAAAAGGTGAAGGAAACGTAACATGGCCCCCAATGGAATTGAACTTGGGACCTTGTGCCCCCTTCTTAAGTTTCACACCACTCACCACTTGTACACTTTGATATTTTTAAGACTAAAAAAATATATATGTATAAAACTTTGGTCGGTTCGGTTTCTTCGATTTTTCAATTTTTCGAATCGAATAAATCGATTTTTAATTTCGGTTCAGAATCGAATGAATCGAAAATTAAAATAACCGAACCAAATGGACCAAATTCAATTCGGTTCGGTTCTGCACACCCCTTGCAGAAACCTCTGAAGATGAAACACAAACTGATTCATCAGAAGACCAAAAATCTTTACAATACGATGAATTAGCCAAATCTAGCTCATTTGACAATGATTATTCAGAATCATACAAATCTATCAATGTCTTAACAAAAGATCAAGAATTAATGCTTGATATAGTCAAACAAGTAGAAGATAAGAAACTTTAAAAGGATATTATTAAAAAAACTTTTTACATCCTTTGAACCAAAAGAACCCTCATCGTATTCTACTTCACCTTCACTCAAACATAATACCTATGATTTGACAAAAATTTTAGGTGTTAAGTCAAAACCTAAAAATCTTGTTACTATCCAAACACTTCAAGAAGAAATAGTGATAGTCAAACAAGAGTTAAAAACTCTTAAATAGAAACAGGAATTTGATTCTGAACTTCTTCATAGATTAGTTTCATAAATTGCTGAAACAAAAAACTAATCTGAAGAAGAAGATGAAACAGACCTTGAAATAACAAATGAAATAAAAACTCTGGAAACAGTTCCAAAAGATTTCTTGTTTGTTTTAAGAACAGTCACTATGAGAAAATATTTGATCAAAATCAAACTTGTTTTCTCAAATGATTTTCAATTTGAAACCATTGCTCTTTTTGATACAGGTGCATATTTAAATTGCCTAAAAAGCTGTATCATTCCCAAAAGATTTGCTCAAGAAACAAATAAAAATATTTCTGCGGCAAATAATTTAAAAATGATTATCAATAGCAAAACGAAAGCTACCATCCAGAATGGTAGTATTTCTATCAAAACTCCTTTTGTTTTATTATAAAATATAAATCATAGTATCATTTTAGGAACTCCATTTATTAACATGATAACTCCTTATTCTGCTAATTATGACGGTATTTCTTTTAAGTCGCAAGAAAATAAAATCATTTTCCCTTTTATCGAAAAATCCAGAATAAGATATTTAAATCTTTTAAAAGCTTGTTCGGTTTACAAGAATGAGTTAAACCTTATAATTCAAGGAAAAATGAAACATCTAAATTTCTTAAAATAAGATGTTTCTTTTATCAGAAATCAAAACCTTTTGCAAGATAAATTTATCAAACAAAGGATTTTAGTTTTCCAAACATTTATTGAAAAAGAAATTTGTTCTGATTTACCAAACACTTTTTGGGAAAGAAAACAGTATATGGTAGATTTACCATATGAAAATAATTTTTTAGAAAAAATGATTCCCACTAAAGCTCGACCAATTCAAATGAATCATGAACTTAAAACTCATTGCGAAAATGAAATTCATGATTTATTATCTAAAGGCCTTATTTAAAAATCCATATCTCTTTGGAGTTGTGCAGCTTTCTATGTTAACAAACATTCAGAAATAGAAAGAGGAATCCCAAGACTTGTGATAAATTATAAGCCTTTAAATAAAGCTTTAAAATGGATTCGATATCCACTTTCCAACAAAAAAGATCTTTTATCAGGACTTCATTCTGTCTTAATATTTTCAAAATTTGATTTGAAATCCAGTTTTTGGCAGATCCAAATTGAACCAAAAGATCATTATAAAACGCTTTTTACTGTTCCTTTCGGTCAATATGAATGGAAGGTAATGCCATTTGGATTCAAAAATGCTCCCTCAGAATTTCAAAGGATAATAAATGATATTTTCACTCCTTATTCAAAATTCTGCATAGTATACATTGATGATATTTTCATCTTTTTCGAAACAGTGAAACAACATTTCAAACACCTGAAAACATTTTTCATGGTTGCCACAAAAAAATGGTTTAGTTGTTTCCAAATAAAAAATCTCTCTTTTCCAAACAAAAATTCGTTTTTTTGGTCATTATATTTCTCAAGGAATGATTACTCCCATAGAGAGATCCCTCGCCTTTGCTGACAAATTTCCTGACAAAATTTTAGACAAAATCCAGTTACAAAGATTCTTGGATAGTTTAAATTATGTTTTAGATTTTTGTCCAAACGTCAACCTATTAGCAAAATCATTACATGATAGGTTGAAGAAAAATCAATCTCCCTAGACTGATGAGCATACTAAAGCTGTTCAACAGATAAAAACCTAGGTCAAAAAAATTCTCTGTCTACATTTAATTGATCCTTTAGCATTCAAAATAGTTAAAACGGATGCTTTCGATATAGGATTTGGGGGAATTCTGAAACAAAAGGTCAATGGCAAAGAATGCATTGTACAATTTACATCGACACATTGGAATGATTGTCAAAAAAATTATTCTACTATTAAAAAAGAAATTCTTTCGATTGTCTTGTGCATTACAAAATTTCAAAGTGATTTACTCAACTAAAAGTTTTTACTTCGCATTGATTGTAAATTCGCAAAAAAAGTTTTACAAAAAAATGTTCAAAATATTGCATCAAAACAGATTTTTGCTAGGTGGAGTAATCCTTAGTATTTTCGATTTTGAAATTGAATTTATTAAGGGAGAACAAAGCTCAATTCTTGATTTTTTGACCAGAGAGTTTCTTCAAAATAGTTACCGAGTGACTTGCAAAATGCCCAGAAAATCCAAGGCAAAATAAAAGGGCAAAGAGGTCCAAAAGGACCAACAGGAAGCAAAACCAGCAGTATCTTCTGTTGTTCCAATAAAATCTTGGGCTCAAGCAGTCGAAGAAGATGAAGAAAGGGCAAAGCAAAATGCCAGTCGTATCCAATAATGGATACAAGCAGTTCAAAAGGAACCTGAACTTAAACACTGGTTCCAATAGGCTTTAAAAGCAGAAGAAATGACAGGTGAATGTCATCAAGCAATTGAGGCATTCGCAGAAATTGAAGAACTACAGGCAAAAATAGAAAACAAAAAATCATGTATAGAAAAAACCTTTTCTGCTCTTCCAAAAATCGAGAAAGGAGAATATTCTTCTCGAAAAATCCTTTCTCAAAATATTTCAAAACCCTTGAAAGAGGATTGTTCAAAAATCATAATTTCAAAAAACTCACAAGAAATTTCTCGTGATGAAGTTTCTTCAAAATCCTCTAAGGAGGAAATTTTCCAAATTGTTTTATCACAAAATAACTTTGATTTGGTATTATCACAATCAAAACTACAAAAATTAGATTATTTCATGAAAAATAATTTTCAATACATATGAGCTGTTGACGAAGGATTTTATTTTCAAAATCCTCAATATACCATTTCAAAAAAATTTTCAAAAGACTGGTATTTTAAACCATGAAATTTAACAAAACCCCAGTTTTATTATATGACACTATTGAAATCAACAGATTCTGTGACAGTTACTCATAACCCCAAAAAAGGACCCGAAATCCTTTATTTTACTGTAAAAATTCATAAAATTCTTTCTCCACTTGAATGGGGACAGGCATTGCACACTCCCAAACACTTTTCCCTTGACTTTAAAACCATTATTAACCATTCAATTACTGGGATTACCAACAAGCCTGGTATAATGCATTCCTACTACAAAATTCAAAGTTTAGCCACACTTGGCTATTCTTCTTCCTCCTCAAATCCGATCCTTCAAAAATCCCCTTTTGGTTCAACCATTGGTGGAAACTTTATGGTACCGTTCCTGAAATCCTGAAATCCTAAAACCCTCAGTCCAGGAAGGCTACCTTCTCTTTAAAACCTCTTACAAACCAACTGAACGGGAAAGAAGATTTCATCCCTTGCTTCTTTTTGCCACAAAATTCTATTTACCATGGATATCCTATTAGTGCTTAGAATATCAACCAAAAGATGCTTCAATGGTTTTGGTCAGGAGATTCAAAACCCGCTGGTGGACTAAGTTTTCAGTCCTTGCCAGTATCAAAAAATCTGGTGTCAAAGAATGGCTTCAAGCCCAAGGACTCATCAAACAAGGCCCAGAAGTCACATAATTTCTGGCCCAAAAGTCCTTTGCACAGACCCAGTTGGCAGCCATAAAAACTGAAGAAGAGTATTTTTAGATAATGGCCCAGCTTCTTAAGAGCAAGGCCTTATCCTCAAAAGCCTCTTTAGTCCCTTCACAGGCCGAATCATTTTCAGACTCCGAGCCCATTATTGACTTAGGAGATGACAACGAAGATGATTGCTATGGTATCTTCCTGCCACTATAGTAGTTTTATTTTCAAACATGGATCACATTAAGGTCCATCCATTGTAAAAGGCTAGGCCCATTAGAAAAGCCAACCCATAAAAAAAGTAAAGTTTTAAAATAAGAAATGATTAGATTTCTTACCTTTACTTTGTCAGATATCTACTCCCCACATGTGGTGTCTCCACCAACTCCAAAGTGGGCAAAAAGACTTTTTCACGGGTCCAAGCTCCCGTGATAAACAAAAGACTTTTTTACCTCTTGTGAGTCCAAGCTCCCAGATTTTTAGACATAACAGACGGAGGATTTTCCTATAAGAAGATCCCTCTCCTTCTTGCAAAGGCAGAGACTCTTTTAGCTAGAATTTTTCAGCCTCTCCACTCTAGCTTAGATTCTTAGGAAGCTCATATGCTAAGCATACCTTGTAATCTTGAGTTGAGTGTATCTCCAAAAACAAAAACTTGTGTTTTGTATTTTCGTAAGTATCACTCATGTGTTGAGCATTTGTTTTTGTATTTTAAACTTTCGTTTATAAAAGTTTCTTTTATAATATTCCGTCATTGTACTGAATAATTTCCTACAGATGAGTATTTGGTAAAGATTTTTCTGGAGTTTTTGGTTTTACATCACCTTCTAAAATTCATTCTTCAGGAAGGTCAATATCCCTCCAAAGGATGATTTTTGGAATTACTGTATTTGATCTAGATAAATCTGTTTGGAAAAACAAAGTTTCACCCTTTCTCGTTACATTTTTTACTGATGTAAATGCATAAAACATCGCTTTGTAATGTACGCGAAAAATGATGGCTATTGGAATAGATCCTTCCAGCATTTTGTAATTATTAGTTTTGATTTGTAAAATCAAAGACTTCAAAATGTTTTTATCATTAAGAGCCAGTGAAATATTTGGTGCACATTCAAAAGAGATTGGTCCTTGAAAAAGACTCGACTCAACTGAACTGATAATGGAATCTTGAAAATCTAAAAACCTTGCATCCCTTAGAACACAGATAATTGAGGTGTTTAATCGTTCCCTAGTTATGGGTTTTATGCCTACTTGAACAAGACTTATGTGTATGTATTCATATTTCCTGTCACAGTATTTTTGTAGGGTTTTTTATGAAAGAAGATGGATTGTTTCAAATGGTTTAGAGATTTGAACACCTCTTTCTTCTGTTTTGATTATGAAATCAGTTTTGATGGGTTTTTGGAAAAGACTATTCTCATATATTTGATCTCCTTTGATTTTGGAAATTTTCTAATTATTGATAGATTTTTGAAAATCTTCAATAGTGATTTATTCACTATTAACGATGTTTGTTTTATGAGATCCTAGATCTATAGAGTTTGAGGTAGAAGAACTTGAAAAAGAAGCAGTTCTGCTAAATAAATTATTCATAATGTAAAAATTTAATTAATGTTTGAAAAATTATGTTTTCTTTGCTGGATAACCTTGCAAAGGATTTACTACCCTAAACGCCTATCCGTCGGCTAACACGGGCTTTACTACCTGGCAACTAACCTTTACCTAGAAAATATCTTCAAATTTTTCAAAAAATAATTAAATTTTTAAATTATAAACAGCTTACTTCTCAGATCTACTATCCCCCTATAGCTCTAATACCAAGGGGCAGATGGCGTTCGGACTGAGATAGGTACCGAATGAGGTAGTCTCCTTGTGCACCCATGGCCGAAAGGTATAAGGATGAATATGGGCCTTGACTGGACAAGCTAGCTTTTCTAGTTCAAATGGTATTAGAGCCTGCCTTGTATCCTCGAGGTCACTAGTTCGAGTCGTGATGACTACTAGACGCCTGTATGAATTTCCAGCTATGTCTAGCCAGGTACTGTGGGCCCACAACAAGCTAAAGGTCCCCCCATTAACCCGATTTGCAGAGGGGAAGGGGAGATGGCGCTCGGACTGAGAACTGTACCGAATGAGGTAGTCTCCCAGACATTTTTCCTTATATTGTTGGATGTACTACATCTGTTGAAGCATGGAAGGCACTAGCAAGTGCTTTTGGGTCTATCTCACAAAATTGCCAACTTCAATTACATATGGAGCTTCAAGAGTTGAAGAAAAATGATATGTCTGTTCTTCAATATCTTTAAAAGGTCAAATCTATTGTTGATGAGTTACAAGCTGCTGGAAAACCAATTAATCCAGCTGAGTTCAATGCTATTATTTATAGCAACATTGGTGTTGAATTTCATCCAATCATTTTCGCTTTAAATTTGAGAACTGATCTCGTTTCCTTTTGTGAATTATATAGTTAACTTTTATCTCATGAGGTCTTGCTGCAAAGTCAACAAGTTACTCCTATGGCCAACGTTGCTACTAGACCTCTTACCACTGCTCACTCTCCTCAACGACTTAATGCTGCCCCCAATACACCTCATCGCAATAACAAAAGAAGAAAATGCCAAATCTGTGGCTATCAATATAATGGCCTCAACACCGGTCTGGCCGTGAACAGTAAATTCCGATGGTGAATAGTGCACCCGAGCCGTAAAACGGACCCGAAAGTGAAAAATATTTTATTTGACCATCGGAAAGTATTGGTCATGGTGAGTCCGGGGTTGAAATTTAAAGTGAAATCGAGGTCAAATAGACCTTCAAAAGTCAAAATTACGAAAAAGGTAGCGAGTCAATTTCCCTGGTAGGGAAGGTGACTTGATTTTGTATAAATTTTTAAAAATAGCAAATGAACTCCAAAAATTACCATATTTTGCAGATCTTCATGAAATTTCATGTAGAATATTTTGATATAAAGAAATGAATTTTTCGACGATGTCGATAGTTATCGAATCGAACCAATTTGGTTGAATCGGACCAGTAACAGACTCCGATTGAGCCAAAATTTTGTGTACTACCTAATTTTGATGTGATAAGAATTATGAAATCAAATTTGAAGTGATTTAAAGTGAGAAAAGAGGAGAAATCAAATTGGGCTTGAATTAGGGAGTTAATAGGCCTTAATTATTTAATTAAGCCCAATTGCCAACCCAAGCCCAATTCACCCATTTAGAAGGCCTATATATAGTGTGAATTTTCTGGAACAAGCCAGCAAGTCATCTTCCTCCTTATCTCCTCTTCTTGGCCGAACTCCTCTCACCATGGTTGCTTGAGTTTTTCTTCATTTCTCTCTCCATTTCACACTAAATTAAGCCACCCAATAGTAATTTCTGCCTCTCTAGTTAAGTTTTATGACCTCCTCTCTTCAAATCAAGGAAGAAAATCAAGGAAAATTAGGAGAGAGAGTTTAGGGTTTCATTTGAGGTAAGTGAAACCAATGGGTTTAAATTCTTTCTATGGTGCCTACTTATGTTTTTGGGTGTCTAGACTTCATTTATGATGTTATTTTTAGCATTTGAGGTTGAAAAACTAGAGTTTTAATGGCTTGAAAATTCGGTTCTCTTAGGGAATCAAGGAGAATTGCAAGCTTCCAAGGCTAAAGGCAAGGAAAATGAAGCTTAGGCATCCTAGAGCAAGAAAGGAAGGTTAGTGACTAATAAATCTTAGTAATTTCTTTGATTCCAATTAAGTAACCTTTATGTAAGTTAGGGTTAAAGTGATAAAATGGTGATTAAATGGATATTGATGATGAAATAGTGTAACTAGACCTTGAATAAGTATGTTTAAATGCCTAAATGATTTATTGAATAATTGTATGGCATACTTACCTTGATGGCCGAATTGCACCCTAAGGTAAACCTAAGTGTATTTTGTGAATTATGATGAATTTAAGCTTTTAAATGATATTAGAAATGAAATAACATGCTTAGGAATTTTTATGGAATTTATTGAAATTAAATGAATATGTTAGAGAATAATTTCAATTATGTAAGTAATGGAAATATGGAATTAATATGAAATAATATGCAATTTGATGAGAGAATGAATGATTTTGGTGAATTATGGTAGAATAATTCACAATCTATGTAAACGAATGGAAAAAAATAAATACGAGTATTTTCGAGTAATGAAAAAATGAAAAAAAATTTAAGTTGATTGCAATTTTTATGAAATTATGCCCTTAGAATTAGTCTGGCAGTAAAAGCCTAGCTCAAGATATAATTGGCTAGCCATAGGGACATCTGTACCGCGGTGCAAGTCATGGCGACTTGCTTAGTTATGGTAGGATCACTGATCACCATAGCTTCTGTTTGTACCTGGTATCTGCTACGTGAAAAAATGGTTGTTGAGATCATTTTTCAGTCTATATGTGGCCCATGGGGGTCCACGTCCCGAGTATCCAGTCTGAGAATTTCTGTCGGTACTGTACTAGGGGCATGAAATGAAATAAAAGTGATAATAAGTTAAAAGAAATTAAAAGAATGATAAAAATGAATTTTAAAGTGGAAAAAGGGCTTAAATGAAAGAAAATGAAAGTTCATGGGCAAAATGGTAATTTTGCCAAAATGGGTAATTAATAAGTAAACATAAGTGAGAAATGGTTAATAAGGGCAAAATAGTAATTTTGGAGACCTAACAGTGTCAATAAGATAAAATTTTATGGTACAGGGACTAAACCGTAATTTTATCCAAAAGTAGTAAAATAAAGAATAAATGATGAATAATGGTGAAACTTGTGTAATGAAAATGAAAATAAATGACTATAATGGCAAAATCGTAAATATTAAGACAAAAGGGATATTTTTGGAATTTAGCACAATTTTGAGGACTAAAAAGGAAAATTTGTCAATAGTTATGAAATAAATGAGAAAAAGTGTAAATAATGTGAAAAACAATTGTTTTCACTTGAACGTGATGAAAAATGCTTAATTGTACGCATTTAGAATTTAATTTATTAGATAAAGTATATTAAAGAAATAAATATTGCAAAGAAGTATTAGGATTGTTAGTCACCACTGGGTATAGTTTATGCTCAGCATGTAGTTTTACTGCATGCAGGTACAGAGCTGGAGGAGCGGTGATGCACGGATGGAAGGAAAAGAAATTATATTATTAAGTAAATTATGCAGATTTTGGCATATATATAAACGACTGATATGTATAAGTATTTGGATACATAAAAATATGTAAACAGATGTATGTGTGACTGTGATTATGATCTGTTTTGAGTTATGGGATGTTTGATGGGAATTTGGAGAAATGGAATGATTGTTTTAGAAGTGTTGTGCTTCTGAGAGGCTGTGTTTTGTCTGATTTTTTAGAAAGCTAGTTAAAATACAGCCGTTATATTGCCGAAATTTTATTATATGAATAGTAACCCGGGACAGTTATAGGTCATCGATCACCTAAGTATACCGGTAGTATTGAATTTTGGTGCTATTTAAAAGTTAATAAAAAGAAAAAAAATTTCGATTTGCGTGCACTGTTCCGTTAGATCGGGGTGATAAGGGTGTTACAATCACAACCATGCTGCTGACAAATTTTGGAGGTGTTATGCTATAATATCTTGCTAGAGAGTATATATATCCTTTGAATTAATTTATTAATTCATTGCCAATATTAAATGGACCTATTGGATTGCACATAAAGCATTGGACTTAAAATATTTAAATAAAGTGTTGGGCATTAATTTGGACTTTTAATTAAAGTCAAATTAATGTATGTAATGGGTACTAAAATTGCTAAATGGACCTTAATCCATGAGAGAGAGAGAGATTCGGCCCAATATGATTAATTTCAATTAATTAATTATCTTGAATTAATTAAGTTAATTGAGTATTAAATTCTAATGGCATTTAAATCAAAATAAATTAATTAAATAGAGATAAGGTGACCGAAAATCCAAAGATAAATTTAATGGAAATTTCGGCAACTATATCCCTAATTAAGTGATTTGTTTTGATTAAATGTCTTATGTTTATTTCAAATTAATTTGAATTTAAAATTTAAAAGAGTTTGAATTAATATATATCACTTGATTTTAGGAAGTGCTGATTTTACTATCTTTAGGTAGTAAATTTTGGAATTAACACTTGAAAAAATAAATGATATATATTTGTGAACAAAAGAAAAAACCCTAGGCGTGAATTACTCTCTCTCACACTCTTGGCCGAAATACTCAAGGGAAAAGGATTCTTCCTTGTTCTCTTGTGTTCTTGGGCAGCAATAGCAACCTAAAGGAAGAACAAGATCAGATCTTGTTGCTTCAATCCATTACCATTGCGAAATATTTAAACATAGAGCTAGCACTCTTGATTTTAAGCCTTCATTGCAATTGTGTGTGTGAAATAGAGAGGAGTGGCGTAAAGGCAGCTCTTTTGGCATTGGTGATCAAGATCTAAGGCGAATAAATCCTTCTTAGTTGCTGGTCATCATCAAAATCAAGTTTTGAAAGGCATTTAAGGTTGTAAGTTTTTCAAAAACCCTAAAATTGCATGTTTTCGATTCTTGTTTATGGATTGCGTGGTATGTATGATCGATTTTATTATTTTTTCGCTGCGTGATCATCATATATATGCCATGTCATATTCCATCACCACTCACCACATGACTCCTCACCATCACAACTTATCTGATCCTTAAGCCTACAAGGGTGGTGATCATGTCTCTATTGGTAATGGGGACTCTATGGCTATATTTCATTCTGGTAATGTGTTCTTCACTTCATTTAAGAATTCTAATTTGATGCTTAAGGATGTTCTTCATATTCCTTCTCTTACCAAACCATTACTTTCTGTTCAACAATTTGCTAAAGATAACCATTGTTATTTTGAATTTTACCCTTCTTCTTTCTTTGTTAAGGATTTGAAGACACGGGTAATCCTCTTGCAAGGCAAGAGTAATAGGGGTCTCTATGAGCTTTTTCCACCCAAACCTCAGGCTCTTCTTAGTTCCAGCGTCTCGTTTGATGTGTGGTATGCCCATCTTGGTCATCCTCGCTCTCAAAGTGTCTCCAAAATAATTGTTGATCACCAACTGCCTTTATCTAGTTCACTCCATCTTCCTCCATATTTTGCTTGCAAATTAGGAAAATTAGCTAAATTTCTTTTTTCTTCTGTTGATCATTCCAGTTATAAACTCTTTGATATTGTTCATTCGGATGTTTGGGGACCATCCCCCGTGCTTAGTAATTTTGGTTTCAAATATTTTGTTATTTTTATTGATGATTATTCCATATTTACTTGGTTGTTTCCATTGCGCAATAAAAGTGATGTCTTTCTTACATTTAAAAATTTTGAGTCTTATGTTAAACTCCATTTTAATACTCCCATCCGTGCTTTTCATTCGGATTGGGGTGGCAAGTTTCAAAAGTTAAATCCGTATTTTAAACAAAAAGGCATTATTCACCGTATTGGATGTCCATATACTCATGAACAAAATGGTCTCTCTAAACGCAAAATTAGACACATTGTTAATACTGGTTTAACTTTACTTGGTCATGCCTCGATTCTCTTTCATTTCTGGCCCTACGCCTTTTTACAAGCTGTTAATCACATAAATTTGTTACCTAGTTCCAGTATTAACAATCAAATTTTCTACTCTCGTTTGCATGGTCAGGATCCCTCTTTGCTCACTTGTAAAGTTTTTGGCTGCATGTTTTTCCCTATCTTCGCCCCTATAATACTCACAAATTTTCTTTTCGCCGTAAACCATGTGTTTATTTTGGGCAATCACCTATTCATCATGGTTTTCTCTATTTGGATATTGATAATGATCGTGTTTATATTGTCCGTCATACTCACTTTGATGAACAATTGTTTCCTTTCAAGTTGCATTCCTCCTCTTCTTCTTCTAGTATAGGTTCCCCTCCTTCATCTCCATGGCTCACGGTACAAACCTCCATTACTCATTCCTTGTAAGGACCCAATCATGACCTTAATCAGATTATTATTAATCAATGAGGATCATCGCTAATTAAGGCAAAATTGGATTATTTTGTAATTATCAAGGTTAAGTCCTAAGAGGGGTATTTTGGTAATTTTAGCATGTAAGTATATGAGTTAAGTTAAATTATAAGTAAAAACAAAGATATAATTGAAGTGAATTAGCAAGTCTTGGGGTTAAGTTGGAAGAAATTGAAATAATGGGGGTTTATTTGTGTATAAGGGTATAGTGAAAATTTTCTTGGTGAGATATTTATCCCACTATAAATTAGGGGTTTTGGGAGAGATGGAGATGGGCATTTTAAGGGATCTCTCTCTCTCTATGGTCACGGTTTGGAGAAAAGGAGCTAAGGTTTGTGAGCTAACATCAAAGGTAATGTTTCCCTTAAAGATTTCTTCTTCTTTTCTTTTAATTTGTAATGTTTGATGAGGGATTACAACATCTTATTGTTATCACCATGTGTAAGGAGAAGAGAGAGAATTAGATAGATCAAGTGAAGGAGAAGGAAGAATTTATGAGCAAAAGAGATGGATCAAGAGGATCAAAGAAAGAGTTGAAGCTTCAATGAGGTATGGGACTATTATGATGATTTTGTGAATGGGAGTGTTGTTGATAAGTGTTGCCTGTAAATGAAATTAAAGGAATTAGGGTTAGGTTTTCTGAATATGTAAATTGGGATAAAAAGGGAAGACTATTTGCTTTAAGATGCCGAGTCGTGAACACCTTCATGAGTCGTGAACTTTGCCTTATTTTCCTCACGACTCATGATTCTGGCCTTCGTTACCTGTTGACTCGTGAATGCCTTCACGAGTCATGAATTTTTGTCCGACTCGTGAATGCCTTCACGAGTCGTGAACTATTTTGCCCTTGGGGTCACTCGTGAATGTTGGCTTCTCACTCGTGAATACCTTCACGAGTCGTGAATTTTTGTCCGACTCGTGAATCCCTTCACGAGTTCTAAAATGTACCCCTTCTTCTTCACTCATGACCCCTTCATGAGTCGTGAAATTCAGCCATTTTTCTTCACTCGTGAACCTCTTCATGAGTCGTGAACCTCATTCCTTTACTTCACTCGTGAAACCCCTTCACGAGTCAAATGTCTCTTCAAACCTATCTGGACTGTTTTGCTTATAAGTTGAGCTAGAGAACTCCAAATTGAATGATTCTTTTTGCTTTGAAAATAGACTTCCATACCTATATTTCATATGAAGAAACCAATTCCTAAATTTATTTCTAGCTAGAGCTTGAATCTTGGAACAGTTTGCTGTCTAGTTACTGGGAGCAGACCTTAGTATTTTTTGAATATATGAAAATATAGAAATGATATCAAGATGATATTTGATGTTTTTAAAACTAGACACATAATGGAACAAGTTTGTAGAAGACCATTTTCGCTAAAAATGCCTTTCAATATGTGAAAAATCACTTACAAGTCGAACTTAGAAAACTATCTATAACTGTTCACGACTCGTGACTCTTGTCACGACTCGTGACATGTGTGACTCGTGAATAAGTGCACGAGTCATGAAGTTTGCTCCCTTTCACGAGTAGTGACACCCCTCACGATTCGTGAAACTTTCCTACTTCACCTAAACATGATTTTTAAGCCTTTTAGTGTCACTAAAGTTGGTCTAAACCCCTTTTTAAGAAATTTTAAAGCATTTTAAGCGTAAAATAAATATTAGTCGTGACACTAAACATGATTAAATGAAATGATATATGAGAATAAAGTTAGTAAATGAATACTAACATAAGAATACATGAAAATGTTTACTTGTATTTAATGGTATTATAATGATGATACACATGTGAATTGACTTTGCCTAAGAATACTACATATTGATATTCCTCTACAATAATATGAGAATACTATGATATAATCTAGCGATAATAAGAGTATAGTCGCCAGGTTGCATGCTCAAGTTAAAAGAAATGGGACATCATAATGTATGTTTAATCATGAAACCATAGAAGCTGGAATGCCCACAAGGTCATAAGAAGAATTATTGATTAGCGTTGATGTATAAGAACCTACTCTCCTGTTTGCTCATGCCTATACTATATTATGTTTAACTCATTCCTGTCAGTAGTGTGCTAACGACTAAGATGATATACTTACTCATAACTTACCTAAGTATAAAATGTTACAAGATGAAAAGTACAAGTAAGATGATTGAATATATATATATATATATATATATATATATATATATATATATATATATATATATATATATATATATATATATATATATATATGTTTATGTTAAGTTGTATAACTTGTTGTCCATAATCTGATGGACCATTGAAGTGAATCAAGGGACTAATCATGAACAAGTATTGACCCTTAAGTTATGAGAGAACCTGTGTATATTATTACTATTTGGATCATAAATGCATGAGTATTGATTTAAATAATTATGTTTTGGTGTGAGTTATGATAGTATGTGAAGGATGCTCATGACAAATTGCAATAAGGTACGTCATTGAGAATTATCAATAAGTTATGTAATTCAATGTTTTATCATTAATGCTACCATGCTATGATGAGTGGTTTGACTCCTTATATGATCTGATATGAGTACCTATAGGGTATGTACTACTATGATTCAAGTTGCCTTATATGCTCACATATATATATGGATATGCATATAATACTATGAAGATTTTTAGTTACAAAAACTATACTTCCATAATCACGTCGTTGGCTTCATACGTAATATCAAGAATGATGAGATGGATTGATGAAAGTAATATTCTATTGTGTTTGAATTATCATGTAATCCACTGCAATATGTATGAATGATGTTGATGCAACTATGTGATGACATGACTTGCATCTTTATGTAATAGAGCCTAAAGCTCAATATTGATATATGATAAGAATGGTATGCCTTCTTTTATGAAAGTGGCTTTAAGCCAAATGATATGCTAAGTAAAGAAGGACATGTTAAATTAAAGATGTCTTAAAAGTTAAGCCTGCGGGTCTTAGTTCAGTTGTGGATTAGATAGGCATGCCTAGAGGGATACAGTCGCAGTTGTTATATATATGTTGACCCCGTTTGGTTCTTGTTCCTTAATGAAACCATCGTTTGACCCCGTTTGGGTCCATAGTTTATTCCTTGCTGGAACCATTGCTTGACCCAATTTGGATTCATTGTTTGATATCTTCGGATATCCATAGTTTGATACCTTCAGGTATTCATTGCTCCCGTTAACCACCTTTCGAACTAGTACTTAGGCAGGCTATTAAAGATAATAAAATGTACACAAGATAAAGTAAAACATGTATTAATTCTTCACTCATGTAAGGTAAGTATGATGAATAGCCTATTATGGTGTTATATCCTAATTCTTGTTGACTATAAACTATTTCTATGAAATGAAAAGCCATATTATGTGTTACTTGACTATGATATATCATATTTATTATGAGGAAGGTTCTCGTGTGAGTGCCGTTACGAGTTAGACTCACCAATGGGCTCCACAATGAATATTTAGGCCATTTGGGCCACAAGCTTACAGTATTATAGTAAAAGTTGTATGAACCATAGTATACATAATGATCTTCATGTATATGAAAATTATAGTATGTTGCATATGGTATGGGTGCTTGGTCCGTTAATAATGATATGTGGCACTTGTTCGCTGAAATGGCATGCAAACCCATTAATATGTATATGAACGTTTCACATGTATATTCATATGTATGATTCTGATATAAACCCAAGGGCAAACCATGATATACTATGATGTGGTATGATGTCTTAAATTACAATGATGTGATAGCATTAAGGAATAAGTGTGTATGAACCTAATCAATAAGAATTGTATAAAGATGTATGAAGAAATCATGTCTAACAATAACTCTATGGTTGTTACATGGCATAAACCCTTCTGTGTGCATGGTTTTAATGTCGAATGCATGAATTATGTAACGATATGATTAAGGCATTAAGTAAAGTATTGTACTACCAACAATTTGGATGCATGAATTTTGAAGTAGTAAGCATTAGGAAGGGTATAAATCAAGCTAGCTTAATGGAAGAAATGAAGTAAACTTATGATAGTAATTTGACAAGTTCCGAAATAAGATAATTTACAGAATGCGTTAGACGTTAGTAAGCACGATTTTATTATTAAGTTGAGGACTTCCTTAAGATGTCCATTGTGATATGATCAATGCAATAGACTCAAATGTTATTTTGTATTATATAGAAAGTTGTATATGATATGATGAATTGTGTAAAGAAGTTATCTATAGAGTTTTGTTCCCCACTAAGCTTTATAGCTTAGCACGGGTTCTTTTATCCGTGTAGGTTTCAAGTTAAGCTTCTGAGGATCGGGCAGGATGCAGTTAGCTTGAGGATTTAAGGATTCTTAAAGGTCATTTATGTTATAATTATTTATTTATTAGCTCAATCATCTTATTGTGGCATGTAATTATAACCTATTCTATAATTATTATTATTATTTATGCCTGATCTCTATTAGGTATGATGATGATTGATGATTACCCATGGTTAAGGAATTAGGGTGTTACATTCCTTGCCACCGGTTTTGCCTACAGGTATGTCTTTTTCTCCTTCTCCCTCACTTACTTCCTCTTCCCCACCAGCTACTTTGGCTCCCTCTCCACACCCCACCCTTTTGGCTTCTTTCAGACACACACACACACACATATATATATATATACACCTTAATTTTTTATATTTTTCTATAAAATTTATATAATACTTTAAACTAAATTTATACTATGTTATTCTTTTTAATTATATAGTAATATTTATATATAGTATCTAATTAACTTTTATATATGTTGTTTTTTTATCATATATTGGTATTCATATTTTACTTAATAGTATTTAATTACTTATTTTTTATATTTTAGAGTTTATGTTATAATATTTAATATTATTCAAAATTTTATTTGACTTGGAATCAAATATATTAATTTTCAATAAATATCAAATCTATTTTATAATATTAGCTATTAATTTATAAAATATAAATTTTGGTTAGTAAATTATGTTTTTTTCGTAATTTTTATATTAAATTACTTTGTACATTTAAAATTGAATTGAAATTTATTTTATTTTTTTATATAATTTTATATTATAAATTTTAATGGTTAATCAAAAAATATTGGTTAACCAAACTGAAAAATAGAAATTGATGGATTGATTAATCGAATGTAATGAATTGATTAATGGTTAGTGATTTTAAAAAATTGATATTAATAAATTGATTAATTTTTTTTACTTATTAACTGGTTAATTGGTTTATGCTTCCGTAAGTGGAAGCTAGTTGGAAGCTAAATAGAAAATAATATATCAGCAGTTCCTAACTTGAAAACATGCGTCATTATTTTTTCTATACCTTTCAGAATAATAGTAAAAGATTCCAAAGGTAAAAATAAATAAATATATCTCAACGGCAAAAATTTGTTATTAACTTTAAAGCTAAAAAATCAAATTTCCATTAATTTTAATGAAAAGATTACTGGAATCCCTCAATTGAAAAACACTAAAATGTTAGTATTTAATTAATAAGAAATTAAATATTGGGTGTTGACTTGAATTGAAAAAGTTGTTTTTTTTTATTTTTGCAATTAATTCTAATATTTAATATTCAGTTTATTTTATATATAATAATAGTAAGTATAGTTATCTTCAAAAAAATATTTAGTATGGTTTATTATATTTCACTCTCAGAGAAATATTTAGATAATGATTAAATACAATAATTCTAATATATTAATTTATTGGCATTTTTAACCGTATCTTTATTTAAATATGACAGACAATAATCACTTGTTAGATATTCTGAACAATTATTATTTTATATTTTGCTTTAAATAATTATTTATAGTTTTTCAAATTGTTTTATTTTGTATTTCACGAACCCAAAATTACTGGTAGAAAAAAAAAAGAAAAAGAAAATAAATTCACGAACCCATAAAAGTTTTCTCCAGTCCCCGCCTGAACGAAGCGCTCTCTCTCTCTCTCTCTACCTGTCTCTGAGTCACTCTTGAAAGAAATTTCTGGGAAACACTGCTCCTCTTCCTTCTTCAGTTTTCTCTGGAAAATGATGGAAAGTTCCGAAGCATAATTATGTTCTAATTCCAGAAATGAGGGGATCGTTTTTGGTTGACGATTCTAACATCCCGTCAACCTCGAGTCAGCATCTTCGCGCTCCTACTTCACGCCGTCACAGGTTCTTTCCATAAGTTTCTCATTTTGAATAAAATTCTTGATTTTACTGGTTTCGAAAATTCTTCATTGCTTGTTTCTCCTTTGGGCGTCCGATTCAATTTTAATATCGATTTTTTTAGAAGAACTGTGTTTTGAGTTTTGTTTTGATTTCTCGATGATTGAATTTGTTAGTGGTAAAAATTTGTACCGATTGCTTGCGCAAAGAGAGGTTTGTCCTCGAGGGAAGCTAGCGTCGGAAAAACTGTGGGGAGAATCCTCCGATCAGCGTCTAGATTCCTTTGAGCTCAGGTCTGAACCAGCTGGAGATGCGAGGCGAGCTCTCATTTCGTGGTAAATTTTGGAATCTTTTTACATTCTCTTTGTTATTTTCTCATTTGAAAATGTTTTGGATTTCAAATTTCTTTTTTAACTTTTAACTAGGGTGGAGGCTGAATCGTTGCTGCATTTATCGGCCAATTATTGTCCTCTCTTTCCTCCTCCAAGGTCAACTATAGCTGCAGCTTTCAGCTCTGACGGGAAGACCCTTGCTTCTACACAGTGAGTTCAGATATGAGGGCATTAAGTATGAGACAGTTGAAATTGGTCGATGCTTTGACTTGATTTTTATATTAACTGCTCTTTTTTTTTGTCTCTTTTTAGTGGGGACCATACGGTGAAGATTATAGATTGCCAAACTGGGAAATGCGTGAAGGTTTTAAGTGGTCACCGGAGGACTCCTTGGGTGGTAAGTGGTGCTAACTGTTGCACATTTCTCATGTTATTCTTTTTTCCATATTCTCATAAACCAGTGTGTATTGCATGTTTTGACACAATCTTTGTCAATTATCAGAGAACCTATTAGTGATTAAATAAACCTGTGATGGATTAGAAAGTTGCTGGTTTGAGGTTAACAATTCTAGTTGGAACCTTCCCTATAACAATGTACCATTAACATGCCAGTTTCAGTCTCAAAAAAAAAAAAAAAGTGCCAATTTCTCGATCCAATAGGTCTATATTCAAACAGAAATGCCCTAGTGTCCAGCAAAGCCTGTCATGATTCATATATTATACTTCTTTGGTCTTTGATCTGTTGTTGTCGGTAGTGTATTCATATTTCCAGTTTTCTATTTATTGCATGGATATTTTGTTTTGCATAAAATTTACCTGTTTTCTGGATGTGTCATGTAGACATGTTTCTTCACTTCTTATGTATTATCGAGACGTCTGCAGGTTAGATTTCATCCTTTGTGCTCAGAGATGCTAGCAAGTGGAAGTTTGGATCATGAAGTTCGTCTATGGAATGCAAAAACTGCGGAGTGCATAGGATCTCATGATTTCTGTAACGACTTCTCAAATGTCATTATTTGGTATTTAGTAAACAATGTTTTCACGTTTTGTGGTCTATATAATTACTCAAGGTCATTCTTCACTGTTCAGATCGCCCAATTGCTTCTATTGCTTTTCATGCTAATGGGGAACTTCTTGCTGTGGCTTCTGGTCACAAGGTGAGGAATATTTTCATGAAAATATTTGTTGGTCAAGTTTTTATTCACTTGCCTACTGATGAAATTGTAATGGAATTTTCTCTGTTAGCTATACTTATGGGAATATAACAAGATGGGTGAGACATCCTCGCCGGCCATTGTGTTGAAGACACGTCGTTCACTTCGTGCTGTGCATTTTCATCCACATGGTGCTCCGTTTCTCTTAACAGCAGAGGTGAATCTTTTTCTTAATTCATATTAAGGCTTTATTTTACCATCATTTATATGGTTTTTAGTTTACCACGTTCACTGTTTTGTAGGTAAATGACCTTGACTCATCTGAATCAACAATGACACTTGCAACTTCTCCAGGGTACTTGCACTATGCTGCTAGTGTGTATATAGCTGATGCTCATTCTGGTGGCCGGCCTAGTTTAGATGATGAAGCATCTCTAGTGCCAGTGCCCTTTTTGATGTGGCCTTCATTCACTAATGATGTTGGGAGATTGCCTGTGCAAAGTGATGGAGATGCTGGTTTAAGTCGTATGCAGCAAAGACTTGATCCGTCCTCTTCTGTGCGACTTCTTACATATTCAACGCCATCAGGACAGTATGAACTTGTTTTATCTCCTATTGAACCTAATACCTCGTCTCCTGTGCCTGAAGAAACACGGGCTGATTCTTTTGTTGGTGACATGAATAATGGAGCTCCTCAATTTGCAACAGATAATGCTGAAACAGCAGAAGTGCAACCTTTGGAGAGAAATAATCACACTTTTCCCTTTGGTGATCAATTTTATTGGGAGGTTCCTTTCTTGCAAGGGTGGTTAGTTGGCCAGAGCCAAGCACAGCGCTCGACAGTGGGTTCACTTAATGGTTCAACTCCTGAAAATTTAACATCATATGGAGAATCTGAAAATCAGGTGCCATCCCCTGTATATCCAATCAGTATAAATCAATCCAGGGGCAATGGGAGATCCGGTTCACGTTATCGATCTTCACGATCTCAACCAATACCTGTAACTGCATATGGTGAAAATACCTCATTTGGAAGCATGGCCATGGCACATAGTGAAACTGAAACTCCACCCGTTGCTAGCAGAATCCAGTCTGAACTTGCTAACTCCCTAGCCGCTGCAGCAGCTGCAGAGTTACCATGCACTGTGAAGTTAAGAATTTGGCCCTATAATGCAAAAGTTCCCTTTGCCCCTCTTGATGCAGAACGGTGTCGCTTAACTATACCACATGCTGTACTTTGCAGGTATAACCCTTATTATGTTTTCTTTCTTTGCAACATGCAAGTTAGACTGTTTAAATTGCTAATGTTTTATTCGTAACTCCTAGATATGTGTATCATGTTTCATTCTCTAAAATTATGATGAAATTGATGTAAAGATTATAACAATTACCTTCTAGGAACTTTTATGACCTCTTAGTTTATCTTCCTATTCTTATGTTATTATCAAGCATTGTGGAACAACAGGCTGCATCTTTTCTGAATTATTACATGTTAGAATATGTTTGCAGCGAAATGGGCGCCCATTTTTCACCTTGTGGGAGATTCTTAGCAGCCTGTGTTGCTTGCGTGCTGCCTCAACCAGAAGTTGATCGTGGACAGGTGATCCATGACAATGTAGGGGTGGCAACTTCGCCAACACGACATCCAATTTCTGCCCATCAAGTCATATACGAGCTTCGAATATATTCTCTTGAGGAGGCAACGTAATGATTAAACATTGCACTCTGAATTCTGTTCCCATATGCTTCTTTGGTTTTTATTCTTATATGCTTGTTTGATTGTTGCAAATCTAGATTCGGTTTGGTTCTTGCATCCCGGGCAATAAGAGCTGCTCACTGTTTAACTTCAATACAGGTTCATTTCTTCCCTTCATTAAGCTTGGGTACTAAACATAAATTTGTATCACACATGACTCCCTCTTTCTTGTAAAAATAAATGACTTGTCGGTCATAACGCTGTGAGATATAATCTAAAAAGGAAGAGATATCTGCAAAGGCAATTTATTTCAATTTTCTTCAAATTTGACCCATAATATTGTGCAGCTGCTGTGACACTTCTTCAATACATGCCCTTGAACGGCTTTTCCCTCACAATTTTTTTTGCAACATGCCCTTTGGTTCTCGTTTCAGTCCATTTCTGCTTTCTGAAAAGCCATAGAAAACACAATGATCTTGAGCCGGTGGCCCTGTTGGTCTTTAATTTATGAACTGATAAATTACTTTCACCCTCAGCTTGATTCATACTGTTGTGCGAAGTCTGGATGGGAACTAGTCTTTGGGTATTATGCCCTTGAAGTTAATGCCACATGCATAAGCAGCATCCATATAGAAAAATTATTTTTGTCATAAACAGCTTCAATTCACATGAATGCTCATAAAGTATTTCATTCAATTGCTTAGGTTAATTTGGAGGAGCTATAATATTAAGGGTTCATACATGTTTGAAAGCTATATAGAATTGCATTCAAAATCTTAGTTTTTTTTATTTTTGTAGTTCTCACCCACATCAGAGCACTTGCTGCTTGCCTATGGTCGCCGTCATAGTTCACTACTTAAAAGTGTCGTCATTGACAGGGGGGCAACAATACCAATATACACCATTCTTGAGGTATGATAGGTTTTCACTTTTATATTCATAAGCCTGTCCATATACTTTATAGATTGTTCTTAATAGAGGAAATATGCTGTTCATCGTCTTCTTATTGCATCAGTAGGAGCAATATGCCTCAGGTCATTTGCAGACAGTTAAATATTTTCATTCGTAAGCTTAGCTTTCGAAAAGTATCTTGATGATTGTGGAAAAATTTTTAGATCAAATTTGTGATAGGAGAGTTTATATTAGATTATAAAAGGTGATCAAATTTGAGAAGTAGAAAAAGCAGAATAGTTGCAAGTTTTGCATTGTGTATATGCTTGATCAGCAGAAACTCTAAGTTGCAACATAGGAATAAACTGTTTCTATTGATGGTCTATATATAAATGCTCATTCACAGTAAGATAGCACGTATTTGGTAGAGTATTTTCCTTGTACATGTATAAGCATAAACAGAGGATGATCACCATTGTTTATGGGAAGCATTTGTTAATGGGATATAAATTCAAAATCTGCCCGTTGTTTCATTATATTTTAAATGAAGCTTACCCTAATTTTCTTTGTTGTTCAATGGCATTTTCTTTGTGAAGACAATTGGAAGTTCCAATAAATATTTTAATTTTTTAAAATGTTTTTCTGTTTTCACTTTCTCATTTTTAATCTTGTTTGCAGGTGTACCGAGTTTCTGATATGGAACTTGTAAGAGTTCTACCTAGTTCAGAAGATGAGGTGAATGTTGCATGCTTTCATCCCTCTGTTGGAGGTGGGCTTGTATATGGTACCAAGGTATGAGATTGATGAACAATTTCTGCTCTAGGATCCTTCAGCTACCTTCTGGAACATTAAATGTTGATTATTGTAAAATGCAGGAAGGGAAGCTCCGGATCCTTCAATACAATACTTCTCGTGGTGTAAATTGTACAGAATTCTCTTTTATTGACGAGCGCTTTGAGGTATAAACATCAACAAAATGAAGTTATTTTTTAGTTCCTAAATGAGACATCCTTATTTTTGTTTTTGAATCCAGGCGATAGAAATGGCATTCACTTTTTTTTGGCTTTAATTTTCTTATTTTATTTTTAGGCTATCATGCCGATAGCTCATACCTTATTTTCTCTGTTATTCACCATGACTATCTTTTTTAATCTTCCTAATTAATAATTTGAAGATCTAAATAATCATTTAACATAAACACTTTCTCAATCATTATTAATATCATGGTTTTTGGATTTAGTGTCTGTAAAACTGTTATCTATCTGATTATTAATATAAATTTAGATAATATATTATGAATACAAGACTCCTTTTGTAATGAAAAATGAACTTATATATTGTCAAGAAACTTAGAGATTTTGTACAACCTATTGCTTCAGTGGCTGCCGACTAGCTGACACCTAGGTAGGCTGGCAAAAGGTATGCTACTTGCAAAAATTGCCCTACCAATTCACAAACCCATTATATTTCTCTCTTCATTATCCATTACACAAATTGGATTAACACTACAAACGAACTACCCTACCCCCATATGATTACCATTTACATTCTTTTTTTAAACTCAACATATGAACATAAATATAAAAAAAGATATTGATAGACTACTGACTGAAACCCTGTTAATTAAATATAAAAATAAAATGCGAATGAATCCATTTCTCTTTTTTTTTTTAAATAAGATATATGATACAACACAGTTTCTTAACTTACATTTATATCATAAAACAATGAACAAACGTAATCAGGTTCGTGTAACGGTTTGGAAACTTGTTTATCTCTAACTGATTCCTATATTATCAGTTTGATCTAATCAGATCAGGTTTCTGCCATTCCTATGTCATATGATAAATCGCTTGAGTATTCTTTGAGATGGAAAAATAGGTGGTCAAATTCATAGGTTTGAGCTGTGGATGAAGAGAAGAACGTTGAACGCTTATGTTTGAGGTATCAGGTATCAGACGAAGAGTAGAACATCAAACCCCTATGTTTAAACTATTAAATTGAGAGTTAAATAAGTTGGATGGCTAGATGTAATTCTCAGAGACTGTCTAGGGGATTTTAAATGCTATTTGACATGGAAACTCGGTTGAACTACATCAACACAACAAACTAGACACAACTAATGTTAAATTTTGTTGAATGACCTCAATTATTTATTTATTTATATTTATTTTGCAATCTAGTAGTAAATGGCTAGCACTTTGATATTGTGTTTGATTGCTCTTGTTGTGTTTATTCCATTTTAGGTACCGACATATGCTTTAGAATGCTAATTACTAGTGCTCAAGAGGCATTCAAGTTACAATACTTAAATGGTATGCTTCTCTCTAATAAAATCTCTTACCCTGGGAAGCGGTGGAGCGAAAACATTGAAAAGGATTGATTTCTTATTGTTGTCATGCTTGCAGGTAGACATTCTTTCTGTTCTTATCTGCTGGATGAGGCTGGCAGAATGATATCTCATTGATTGTGGTTTGAGTTCTTGAAAATTTAATTTTAATAATTATAGAAAAAAAAAATGTAGTTCCAATTCATGTTTATAGAAGCGTGCTATACAATGGGTGGGGGAGCAATATGACTTAGAAATAGGGTAGTGTTTTTGTGTAGAAAATTTTATTCAAAATGTCTCTGTTGACACTGTTGTTTGTAGAGCAATCAATGCCTTTGGAAACAAGAAATTGATTCTTAAACTTGAAAATTTATGTCCTTTTTAAACTTAATGAAGACTAGAACGATATTTTGGACTTCTTTCATATATATATATATATATATATATATATATATATATATATATATATATATATATATAAACAGATAAGTCAGATTAGAGATATTCTTTTTGTGTTTAATTGTATTATAAAAATCAAACCTGATATATAAATAATATATTGAAGAAAAATAGTGTGTGTAAGTGCGCCTGTATATATATATATATATATATATATATATATATATATATATATATATATATATATATATATATATATATATTGCATAACGAAATTAAAATGATAAAAATAAACAAGTGAAGCAACATTTGAGGCGATCCAACGGAGCCAATTTATAATTTCTTTATGTATTATTTGAAATATGGTGTATTTGCTTCTTGAAATGCGAAATGAGGTGCTACCGCTTATTTTCTTAGTCATTAGGTGTGAATTTGTGAAGCAATTTTAAGTGTTTGGAAAACAATTTTATTTGTCTTCTACACACTCGAATTGATTAAATTAAACGAAATAATTAAATTAAAAAATAGTATTATATTACTCCCTACCCTTTAGTTAAAATGTCATTTTTTTACACGCACTAAAAGTAATTATTGATTTTCTTTTTCAATTTTATCCAAATATACTTTAAGATAAACGTAATTTGTACATATCTTAACTGCTACGTTTCTTATAAATCAAAACTACGTAAACGCGTTGCTACTTATCCAAAAACTCCTCTTCACATATATTAGCATATATCTGCAGATAAACTGCTGACCGTGTTGCCACATGGGATGCTGATGTCAAATTATTAAGTTACCCTGACTTTCTCAAAGAAAGATTAACGTTATCTCTCCACTAGTACCTTACTGGATTTTGTGGTCCCTTTCTTCGTCATTTTAAGGGTCATTTTTCTTGCAAACTTTTAACACATAATTTATAAACAAAAATTAATGGTTAGATCTTAGCTAATTATCATGCAATATAATTGTCGGATTACAAGCGCAGTGAGGATTGATGACAAGTGTGAACTTTGGTAGCTCGAACGATCTGCAAGACAGCGAAGAATCAGGAAATTTTTCGAGAAGAGAGTTTTTGATGGTTAACTTAGAGGATATTTTGGAAAAAAATAAAATTATTTTAGTGTTGAAAAGTGAGAAAAAGATACTTTGTTTACATGATTTCCCTCTCTTATATCTCCTTGGATCTTTTCACATGAATAGTGGGATAAAATTTCACTCCTTTCAGTTATTTTTTTCACTTCTCCCATTTTGGGGGAAACTTATAAGAGATGAGGCTGTTACTGCTTGATATGGTGGAATTTATTGAGAATTCGGTTCTTTGAGTGGCTCCAAGCTCTTTGGGTGTTCGAACTGTACAAGCGGTCTGTTTCCTTTTACGGCTTGTATATTGAACGGATCGGACTACTAGCAAGATTGTGTTATCAACGGTCAATCTAAACTGTCGGATTATAAGCGACGTGACCAACAAAGTGTTCAGATACAAGTGCATTTCCACCAAATCATATCCCCTTCTAATGCTTATCCGTCACTGTTTGTCAGTAACCGACGATACGATAGCCCAACTTGGATACTGCTTCCATTTCAATATCAAATTAACACCACAAACCAGTGTTTCCAAAATAGATTCCCTTTCGTATGCCCTTCAATCTTCGCTGCTTTATCCCAAAATCCTTTCTTATCCACTTCGATCGAATTAATGATTAGAGATTTTGATTTTAAGGTTTTTTTTTTCTTTAGCGTATCTGCTATGGAGGAGATACGGAACTTTGGACATGAGAGAGAGAGAGAGAGAGAGAGACGTTTTACCGCGGGCAGTCAAATTCAAAATCAGATTAAGGAGTGGGCCGCTTATTAATAAATCTGAACCACTAATCCTACAATTGTAGGATAATCACGTACGTGTCATCTATTAGGCAGATTATTGGACTCTTGGGCCAACTTCGCCCTTATCCACCGCCCTCCACGTATCGGTCCTTTCTGAATCAGCTTCCTTCATCTTCTTTCGTGGCCGCCCAAGACAAATGCATATTGTATTGTATTGTTGAATTCAAATAATTATCATGTCATACGGGAAAATCGTAAGTGCTTAAATTAATCCCATTTTTTCATCTGCTTTAACTTTAAAATCAAATCCTAATGAGAGTCATGTTCTCAAAACGTTGCAATAGGCTTTACCTGATCAATCTTCCACACCTAATCTTATCAGTCCATCGTTGATAGGCAACACAAGTAGTTTGTAAAATTAAAACGCAACGGATGCAAAATTTATGCAATTATCAAACTTGCTATGATTAAGCGATAACAGAATCAAAATTACGAGTTTTTTAATGGATAGAATTCAGTTTAATGGTCAATTAACGTCGCAAAAGCAACAAAATTCAGGAGTTTAATTAATTAAAACTCCGCCACTTTATTTTTAAAAATACTTCAAATTAAATTAAAAAGCCCGTTGGTACCTTCACGTACCTTTTCATAATCTCACCGTCCATCGCCACATGAGTAGAGAGTGATCGTAGCCGTCGTCTTCTCACTCTCGTGTTTTGTCGCCACGTAGCTGTTATTACACGTGTCAACTAGTTGACCGTTAATCAGAAAATCGGTAATAACGTTATCCTGTTCGAGTGTGTATAAATATGAGATTCCGCTGCCTTGGCCAATTCACCTCCACAATTGAAGTCCGAAAGCTCGAATCCCAATAACCAGAAAATATACTTTGAATATTTTTTTTTCTTTTCTTTTTCAAACCAAAGAAGAAACAAACAAAAATATTATTTATTTTCTTCCCCATTTTCCATCACTTTCTATACGAAAGAAAGAAAGAAAAAGGTAAGAGAAAACAAAAAAGATTTTTATACGAAATGGCCATGAACATTACTCATCAGATCGGAGCTCTCGCCGGAACGCCTCTTTCAACTGAACCGATTACCTCTTCCACTGAATCTACGGCAACGGTTAGCGCCGCTGCAGTTTGGAAATCTCCAACTGCAAGTCTGCGGTGCCAAATTCAGAAGCCGGATGCTGTGGAGCAGAAATCACAGCCCACAAGTCCTTGCAGGTCTCCAATACTCACCGGCATGCGCGCAGATCTATCTGTAGCTTGCCGTGCATTTGCCTTGGAGGCGGCGCCTCTTGAAACGGCGACGGAAGGCGCCCAGCAGAGATTTTACAGAGAAGTTATACCGAAGGAGAAAGGGAAGGGGGTTCCGGTGTACGTTATGATGCCGTTAGATAGTGTGACGATGGGGAACACCGTTAATCGGAGAAAGGCGATGAACGCTAGCTTGATGGCGTTGAAAAGCGCTGGAGTTGAAGGTGTGATGATGGATGTGTGGTGGGGATTGGTGGAGAGAGAGGCGCCTGGGGTGTATAATTGGGGAGGGTATACAGAGCTTTTGGAGATGGCGAAACGACACGGCCTCAAGGTTCAGGCTGTCATGTCGTTTCACCAGTGTGGAGGCAACGTTGGCGATTCTTGCACGTAAGCTTTTTGAAATTTTAGTTTCTTTTTCTCCCTTATTTAATCGATTTTTGTGGGCCTTTGGTTTCTGATTCTGTTTTAGCATTTTGAACGTTTTTGAATTTTTAGTTAAAATCGTTTTCTCTTTTGAAATTAATTCATTTACATTGAACTGTGCTCGTGGAATACACGCGCCCATGTTATACGCACGTTATTGTAATTAAGGAAGTTGCGTCTACACTTGATCTAGCGATTAAATTTCTGTTGTTTGTTTCCTCGGAAAATGATGCCATGTGAGTGAGTCGCCGCTTCTTATTTCTAATTAGTATTCGGTTACTGCCTCTAATTTCTAATTAGTCGTTTAGGCCTAAGAAGTTAATTTGATCAAATGTTTAATTATGTAGACTATGTTTGACGTTGCAATTTTTATATTTTCTTCAAATGATGATTAGTGTATTGCGTGCAGTATTCCATTGCCTAAGTGGGTCGTGGAGGAAATCGACAAAGACCAAGATCTTGCATACACTGATCAGTGGGGAAGAAGAAATTATGAATACGTTTCTCTTGGTTGTGATACCCTTCCGGTTCTTAAAGGGAGGACACCAGTACAATGTTACTCCGATTTCATGCGGTCTTTCAGAGATAACTTCAAACACCTTCTTGGTGATACTATTGTGGTAATAAATCATTTCTGTTTAAGAAGTTAATTAGCCTTTTTAACTGTTTAGAATTCGTGTGCTAGACCAAGAAAGATGTTGGCTTTAACTGTTTAGAGCTTGTTAAATGCAGGAAATTCAAGTGGGAATGGGTCCAGCTGGTGAGCTAAGGTATCCTTCATACCCTGAAAAGGATGGGATATGGAGATTTCCTGGAATTGGAGCTTTCCAATGTTATGATAAGGTATTTCACGGTCATTTTCGCCCATTGATTCTGTAAACGTGTGGTTTGTATTTTCTTCTTAACTCTTATTTCGTATTTGTAATATGATGCAGTATATGCTCAGCAGCTTGAAGGCTGTAGCTGAAGCTGCTGGTAAACCAGAATGGGGAAGCACAGGCCCTACCGATGCTGGTCATTACATTAACTGGCCAGAGGATACCCAATTTTTCAAGAAAGATAATGGAGGCTGGGCTAGTCCTTATGGTGAATTTTTCCTTGGTTGGTACTCCCAGATGCTCTTAGATCACGGTGAGAGAATATTGTCATCAGCCACATCCATCTTCGAGAACACAGGTGTAAAGATATCAGTAAAGATTGCAGGTATCCATTGGCATTACGGAACAAGGTCTCATGCACCAGAGCTGACAGCAGGGTATTACAATACAAGATCCCGCGATGGTTACCTTCCTATTGCAAGAATGTTAGGTCGCCATGGAGCGGTATTCAACTTCACTTGTATAGAAATGCGCGATCACGAGCAGCCACAGGATGCTTTATGTGCACCGGAGAAGCTTGTGAAACAGGTGGCTTTAGCAACCCAGGAAGCACAGGTTCCACTGGCGGGTGAAAATGCACTGCCAAGATATGATGATTATGCACACGAGCAAATCTTGCAGGCTGCTTCGTTGAATGTGAATGGGAATTCGGGTGACAGAGAGATGTGTGCATTCACATACCTGAGGATGAATCCCCATCTGTTCCAGGAGGGCAACTGGAGAAGATTTGTGGCATTTGTGAAGAAGATGAAGGAAGGGAAGAATGCTGGTCGGTGTAGAGAGGAGGTTGAGAGGGAAGCTGAACATTTTGTCCATATAAGTCAGCCTTTAGTTCAGGAAGCTGCAGTGGCTCTAATGCATTAAGAATTTGGGTTGATTAATGCTGATATTATTCCATGGCAAACAACCCTTTGTTTCTTTTTTTGGTTTGTTTTAGCTGTCCTTTCTTATGATGTAGGTATAGAAATGAATTGTGCTCAGAGCACACGAATAAGGAAAAAAAAAGGATATATCTGTATAATATGGACAAAGTTCTCCCAAAATATGGAGCTGCGGAGATTAATGTACTATTACTGAACAAAATACGTATTTTTACATTTTTTTGTCATTTTTTTTCTTCTTTTATCTCATTGTTTCTATATAATTATTAAGTTGGGAATTATTATTGGGGCTTGCATGGGAATTCTTTAGGTTTATTTATTGCACATTCTGAAGATCTGATTATTAATTTGACAAGGAGCGTGCATGAAAATGGGTCCGCGTTATGATATACTATAATTTTGCTGACTTATCAAGTCTTTCCTATAAAAGATTATGCTTCAACAACTAGGTTTTTATCTCAAACAAGCTTTGTATGTATTGGGTCTTAATTTGTTTAGTTACTGTTTGTTAATTTTGGAAAGGTTTATGATAGAAAAAAAATAAAATTATTCTAATATTTTTGAGTTTTTTAAATTTTTGTTAAAAAAATGGATCCTATAAATAAAAGGTTTAATTATCTATATATTTTAACATAAAATTTGGGTTAACATATGCATTTCTATATGTTGTCAACTAAAAAAATATATATTTTTAATTTATTTTAAAAATTTTGACGAACAATTAAAAAAAATTTGAAAATATTTTAAATTTAAAAATACTTTTCAATTTTATTTAAATTATTTTATATTTAAATTTGAAAAATATTTCAATTTTATTTTAAAATTTTTTATCTGTATCAATTTAATAAAAATTAGTTTAGTAAATAGGAAAATATGTGAAACAGCTATGGATAATTAATTGAAAATATAGAAACAATGTCAGTTTCATTAGACTAATTTTGGATTTTTTCCATTTTAATTTTGCTTTTTTTTTTTCGATAATGATTTCCTCTTATGCTTAATTTCAATATTTCTATTTCTTTTAGTTCCTTGGCCCAACAAGTTACCAATTAAAATTCAAAATTGCCTTTATTTAGTCTGGGAATTTACTTCTTATTTAAAACATGAAATAATAAATTTTCATGGGGCCTAACTTTTTCTCTTCCATTTAATTAGATGAATAAAATATACGTAATATTTTATTTTATTCCTTTTGAGAAGTCCAACAAAAACAAAGAAAAAGATATTAAGTTAGTTTTGGCAATTAATTATGGCATGAACAAATTGAATTTATATGGCTAATAATTCGAATAGATTGGATTGTAATCTATGCAAGATCTAACCATTTAAAATAATATCATGTTGAAGCTAGCTACCTCCTTACCCAATTTAGTTCTCAAATTTTCTTATCCATAACAATCAAAATATATTAAAATTTTAAATTCAATTCATGATTTCATTTCACATTTTGCAAAAAAAAAAAAAAGAATTAAATTTTCATAATTTTTATATGTTATTTAATTATTAGCTAACTCAGGTATAAATAAAATAATGAATTTCATATTTCGAGTTACACAATATATATCCATATAATATTTTGAAATTTTTTGAATTTAGCGTGCAAATTCTTGAATTGTTTGATCATTTATATCCATTTTATTGAATAGTGCAGATGTATGTACACCATATATAAGCGCACCGTATCTTAATTCTACTAATAAACCGTGAAATTTATTCCACAAATAAATTAATAATAGAAAGAAAGAAGCGTAAAGCTATTAGAAATAAATTTTGTAAAATAGAAAAGTTGTGCAAATTGTGAGAAAAGTTGAGAAGCAGTAAACTATTAACACATGCGGAAATGCGCATCTCTCTCCGAAGAAAAGGACCGTACAATGCATTTCACTATTCAAAAGGGCCATTCAAAATCACAAACCAACCTGCCCTACAAATCCTCCAAGTTCTGGATGTCTTATTATTTCTCGTCCCTATATATTCCCAGCAAACCCCACAAACCAAAATGTACAGAACTTCTCAACATCATCAATATTTCAAGAAATTCAAAACCTACTAAAATATGTCTAACTTGCAGCAAAATATCAATGCAGGCCAAACCAAAGGCCAGGCCCAGGCAGGATGCTCAACATTCATTGATTTTTGTTGATCAATTGTGTATGTATATTAATTTTAAATTTGGAAATTTTGGAACAGGAAAAGGCAGGACAGTGGACTGAAAGTGCTCAAGAGAAAGCAAATGCTGCCAAGGATGCCGCAAACAGAGGAATTGAATCCACCCAGCAAGCCAAGGATGCTGCCAACAGCGGAATTGAATCCACCCAGCAATCTGCCCACAATGCCAAGGAGGAAACTTCTAGTTTCTTGCAGCAGGTTCTCTCTTTTTTCACTCTTTCTTCAATATATTTTCCTTTCTTTTGGTATAATATCTAAAATTCACACTAAACATGCCTATAAAATTGGCAAAACCAACTTGCAAACATTATTTCACTCTTTTTTCAATACATTTTTATATAAATATTTTTTATATAATTAAAAGAAGAAGAAAAAAAGTGGTCATCCCATCTCATCAATTGGTCTTCAATATATTTTTCAATTGCTAAGTTCAACCATTGTTTTTCACACAATTGCTTGACTTTAGCCCATCAATTGAGATAATTGAGAAGAGAAAACAATGGGTTTTGATGGTGCAGACTGGAGAGCAAGTGAGGAACATGGCACAGGGTGCAGTGGAGGGTGTGAAGAACACACTTGGACTGAACGAGAGCAACAAATGATGAGAAGAAATTTCTCCCAGTTTTGACCATGGCATTTCTTTTTTTCCACTAGAAAACAAAGGATTTATTATAATCCTTCAGTTCCTTTATTATTTATTAATATTTGATGTAATAAAGAAATTTTCCCTTTTATTGTTTCTATTAGTTGTAGTTCACAATAATGGAAATTCAAGAATCATGATTTAAATAGAAATTCACACTTCTTCAGAATAATATGTAAATTCAATTCAATTTCTCAGTCTTAATTCGAACAGTATCGATCTTATTGCTGTAATTTAGCTAATTAAGTAAAATAATACAATAACAACTACTACATATATTAAATAAAATAATATTATTATTAACATTCTGAAAGCTTCATGCTTCTTCCAATTGCGTCTACAATCTGTCCCAACACCACTCAAAGCAAGTAGGGCCAGACAAATATTTTGTAATTACTTGTAATCTTATATTATCTTTTTCTTCTACTGCTATCTTATTCATAGATGGCTTCTCTCCAACCAAATCCTCCATTTTATTACTGTTGTTTCGGTTCCCCTTCCCGTAGAAACCGGAATCTCAACTTTTATCGCCGGTTTCCGGTTCCCTTTGCCCCGAAAGTCAGCCTTTTGGATTTCAAGGAGAGCCATTTTCGAGGCAGTCGTGGAGTTGTTCTGTTTGTTGCTCGTCTCAGGCGAACAATGCCGCGATTGCGAATTTTTCTACTCAGCAAGTGGACGACCGGCCTCCTTTCGACATCAATCTCGCTGTCGTTCTTGCTGGTTTCGCGTTTGAAGCTTATACAAGTCCTCCTGTAATGCTTTCTTCTAATTCTGCTCTTTGTTTGGTTTCAATTTTGGGAGAAGCTTATTAAAGAAATGGAATTGAAACTGTTGACACATTTCTTTAGTGATTTGCCTTAAGGAGAGAATTGAAGTCGCAAAAAGATGAGCCATTTCATTTTTACTCTGTTTTTGTCAAAAACATTGTTGTAACTATTAACAACTGGAAGAGCTTTGAAATTCGAAATCTTAAGCCTTTAAGATTTTATTTAGTGAAGAAAACAAAATTCGGGATTGAATTCTCCAGTTCATGGGAGTGGCAAGTCCACTGCCATAGCAAACAGGAAATGGGTACAAATTATATGGTTTGGTTTTCGTTTCTTAATTGGATTTTTAATAGGGGGGCGTGTGCTCGACAGAATGAGAATTCAGAGCTCTAAAATCAGAAGAAATTTTAATATGTTCTTGTGCTGGATTATTTTTCTCAGGCAAAGATCGGTAGGTGTGAGGTTGATGCGGCAGGTTGTAAGACTGTATACCTTTCAGAGTATGTGATTAATTTGATTGTGACTATTAAAGCTTAGAGATTAGTGATTATCTTAACTGTTAGATAGTTGGATGTAACTCTTTCATTTGCTTCCGATTGCTACTGAACTGTAAGTTACTATATTAGCAATGCAGGCATCAACGTCTTGTCATTTTCTTTTCTTTGACCATGGATACAAGCAAACGCTAATATCAAATAGGGAAGTACGTCAGATTTCCTCGTGGTTTTGAAATTATTCTGCTTTAAACGTTTGCAGGACATTTGTACGTGAGATATATGATGGTCAATTGTTTCTAAAACTAAAGAAGGGCTTTGATTTTCCTGCATTGGATCCATGGGTACGCAATCTAAATAACCCTTTCTGCACTGAAACTAAGAGTCCCTGTGTGTGTATGTGTTCCAATAACACACTACTCCGTAGCACTTTAAAAATCAGGAAAGGATCAGTGATAGTTATCTCAGAATAACAACACCCTCATAATGAGCCATTTTCTCTTATTTTTTTGTTTAATATTTTCTATTCAACTTATGATGCATTTCCAGGGCACAAGTGATCCGTATGTGGTCATGCAATTGGATGGTCAGGTCGTCAAAAGCAAGGTTAAATGGGGGTATGTTATTTAAGATTTTGAAATATGTTCAAAATATTAAAAATAGTTAAATGGGTTTTGTTAATCGGATTTTAGATGGGTACAGGTATAAGAATTATGGATTTGAGGTTCTAATAGATTTGTGGATGATTGAAAATTTGCATTAGCTATAGAGAAGTGTTTCAAAAAAGAGGTTTGCCTCCTTTGATGAAATTATTTTGTTATGATATTCATGGACAGCGGGTAATAAGGAGAAAGGAAGAGAAAATGAAGGGAACAGTGTTCCTTTTTTTTTTTTTTTTTCCTTAAAGAAACATTGGGGAAGGGAAAGCATGGTATCTATTCCTTCTATAACATAAAGTTGTTGCAGTGTGTGCGCATGTGCTGAAGTGTAAAGGAGTATGAACGCTGCATTTCCTATTTGCTAGCGTTCCTTATATCTTTTTAAACAACTAGTACTCAGTGCAATGAACTACCATGCATCTCTCAAGCTTTTAATCCATAAATCCTTAAATTTTAGGCCATCCTATGTCATATTGAATTATTTTTTTTTTGTTTTGAGTAATTTTATGGATGAACTTTCATATGCAATCATTTTTATTGCAATTCGATAAAAGGAGAAATTTGTGCTAACTGTTACCATTTTTATTCTTTTATCTTCACTTAAGAACTGCCTATTGCATGTTAGGAATTTTTGGATAATACTAATTCTTTAACAAAATTATAGTCATAGACTTGAAGGTTTGTGCAATCTATTTAAAGCTCAATCAATGAATTTGTTATGCTGTTCCTAGCACTTTTGGGACAAAAGTTATGGCAATTTATTTTTTTCACTTTCTGATTCATTTTGCCGGATTCTTCTAAGCGATTTTAATTATAACAATATTACAATCACCTGATAGCAATTTATTCTAGTTTTCCCATCAATTATGAACAATTAGCAGTAAATTTAACCATATATAATTTGAATGATTGGCAGGAAAATGGAACCATCATGGAATGAGGAGTTCACTTTTAATATAAAACAGCACCCAACAAAAAATCTTCAGGTCATTACTTGTTTCTTTTGAATATGGAGTTTTATCAACAATGTGGAAATTACTTGTGATACATTTCAAGTTGCAGTACTCACCTTTTGCTGCTTTATTTTATTATTTTTTCTTAGGTTGTTGTGTTGAGATAGGATGGGTTAAACTAGTCAATTTAAATATATTGTTTCTTTCCATATGGAAACCACTTTGTATTTTTCAACTTCTAATTTCACCTTGCTGCTTGTTTTTCCTCCTACTTGTAGCATTGGCTTATTGTGCTGATGAATTATATATTGAGACATCTTTTGATGTCTTTGCCTTTCTATTTTTAGTTCTTCCACTGCTGGTATGATAAAAAATGAAAACTATAATGATTTACAATGATATTGTCTTCTAGATTAAGTTCATCACCATTGCTGGGGAAAGATTTCGATTTGTGTGATACAAATGCTTGCTCTAAAACACCAGTTTTTGCTATTTAGCAAAAATATGTATACAGACTCAAGTATATAATCTGACATACTGTCATGAACTACAGGTTGCTGCTTGGGATGCAAACCTTATAACGCCGCATAAACGCATGGGCAATGCAGCCATTAGTCTGAAAAGCCTTTGTGATGGTGAGGATTTAGTGAAACATTTGCATGATTTTGATGCTTTTAAATTGAAGGATCGCATTGAGCTAGTGCTTATGTTTGACTTTAACTGTGTCTTATTTTGCATTATATCTGAATTAATGTTTATGGTGCAAGAGAAACAAGGAAAGTGTAAACAATATGTTTCTTTGATAATTGCACTAACCAAATATGAGTCTCTATCCTCGAGTAATAGAATATTTAGTTTGTATATAGGGATTGCTGATCTTGTTTTCTTAAAGTCTGTAAAATGATGTGTTTTCTCAGGGAACTTGCATGAGGTGCTGGTGGAATTGGAAGGGATGGGCGGTGGTGGAAAGGTTCAGTTAGAGGTAAGCTTGTGGCAAAAGAATGATCATGGGTGGAGTAGAACAAAAATTGCTCTTTATTTCTTATTTTCCAGTTTTTGAACTATAATTTGCTCAGAGGAATGGCATCGTCTGGTTATTGGCTTTGTCGAAAATTTCCTTTGTTTTCAATTTAAAAACTGGAGTTCATCAATATATTCATTTGATTGCTAGTATTTATTTCTGTAAAAGTATCTGCCTTCGAAGTTAAAATGCAACAATCTTATCCCAACTGCTACCAACCTGTTCATGTGATAAATCAACATTATAAACTGTATGTTTTAAAAATTTCTCCTTAAATCATCCTTTTACTGGGTAGTGCACCTGTGATGGCAAAGTTTCCTTCTTCCTTCTTTGTTTAACTACTTTTTCAGGGACCATCTACTGCATGAATTTGGACAAGCATGATGTGAATTTATTTGGGAGTCTAATTAATGGATTTCTACATCCCTTTAACTACAAAGGAACTTTTCTGTGACATGTATTATCTATTGCAGCTCTCAGATGAGCTACCTTCAATTTTTTTAGGCAGTTTTAAATATGATATATGCCCTAATCAACCTAGTGGCATCTCTATTTTCAATTTTACATGTGCTTTGGTTACATACTAACTTCTATGCTGTGGCTCAAACTGTTATAAATCTAGCTCTTTTGGATGTCCATGGTTACAAAAATTGTCTTCTTCCTAAAATACTTGGTGCCTTTTCACATTAAGTGAACATATGTTTTCTTGACTCTTTGGCATTTTTTTGAGATTTCTGCCCCCTTTCTATCTGCATATAACTTCAATAATAGCTCCACTCATTCGTAAATGGTGTTTTGAATTGGATAAAGAAGTGGGTCACTTCTATGTGCTGACTTTGACATCTGATGCTAGGAGGTCCTCTGAATTCAAGGTAATAGTCCTGCTTTCTCTTGCACTTTTCTCTTCTGCGTTACATTTATTTGTTGACAATTTCCCCGTTGGAGGTTCTATTTTTATCCATACTAAAATATGATTTCATATTTTGTTTTTCAATGCTCTTAATTTTGCATCTTATTGTCTGGTAGTAACTGTGATATTCTCATGTCTGATTTTGCAGAAGAATTTGCATTTCTAATGGCGGAAAGCTAGGTGAGAAGGGATAATTTTCTGAGAGAATAATGGATATCATATCCTGGGGGAAATTGTGCAATACAATAGGACCCATAAAGCTAAATTCATGTTGGTGAAGAGCATTGGACAACAAAAGCTTTTGTGGATGAAATTTTTTTCCAAAGTACAATGGATTCTTTGCCATGAGGCGTTCTCTTAGTTGCAAGGATGAATCTTGTTGCATTATTTACTCTTTGAATTTTATTTATTGTCGGAAGTTCCAGTCAAACAAAACCCTTTACTTCTACAGGATAGTGCACCTGGAAATGGTGCTGTCATAAAATTGGTTAGGAATGTATAGGAACATGATATGATATACTTTGAGTGGTTTAGATAAATGCTGTATTATAGGAATAAGATATGACTCTGTCTTCTGCTGTAAATTCCAGCGCTCTCAGGTTCTGAAGGGAGTTCAATTCAAGTCATGGAATTATGTGCTCTAGTTTTATGGATACATATGCTAAGTATTAATCCTGCAAAATTTAAGACTTTCAACTGAACGTGGAAATGTTTTCTGTTCCTAATACTTGCTGTCTGCTGACGAGTTTTCAGGTTAAATATAAAACCTTTGGTGAGATTGAGGAAGAAAAGAAGTGGTGGAGGGTTCCCCTTATTTCAGAATTTCTTCGAAGGAATGGGTTTGATTCTGTGTTACAAAAGGTTGTTGGCTCTGAGACAGTGCCAGCACGTCAATTTGTTGAATATGCTTTTGGCCAATTGAAGTCATTCAATGGGGCATATCTTTCCAAGGATCGATTCTTAGAAAGTAATAGCTCAGAAACTCTGCAGAACTCCAATAATTCTGCAGCATCAACCATTCCTTCACAGATAGAAAACATTTCAGAAGCCCCTTCAAATGATAACATTGGAGAAATGCCTTTGAATAAGGACATTGCAGAAGCCCCTTTGAATGAGAGTGTTTTAGGAGCTCCCTTGGATGACAAAAGTTGGAGAGGAGAAAGTCATGTAGAATTGTCTCAGACTGATAGCGGTGGCTTAGATATTGGAGATGTAGCAGAATTGGTAGCAAAAGCTGGCGAGACTGTGCAATCTAATAAACTTTTCTGGAAGAACTTCACTGTAGTTATCAACCAAACTATCGGTCAGAAACTTGGCCTCCCTGCTTCTGTGGAATTAAAGTGGGATGGATTAGACTTATTGAACAAAATTGGATTGCAGTCACAAAATATAGCTGAAGCAGGTTATATTGAATCAGGACTTGCGACACCAGAAAGTCAGGATGTTGATAGCGATAAAGCAAAAGGACCACTTACCATCAGCACAATTCAGTCTTCGCTTCCAGATATAAAAAAGGCAACTGAGGATTTACTAAGGCAAACTGACTCTGTTTTAAGTGCTTTGATGGTTTTGACAACTGCAGTTTCTAAATTAAGAAAAGAAGAAAGCCTTTCAGAGAAGAATTTATATGAGAGTGAGGAGCTTATAAGCTCTGTGAATGTGTCTGGATTGGATGAAAAGAAAGCTGAGGAGATGCGGGCACTATTTTCAACTGCAGAAAGTGCAATGGAGGCATGGGCAATGCTTGCTACTTCACTGGGCCATCCAAGTTTTATTAAGTCTGAATTTCAGAAATTATGCTTTTTAGATAATGCATCCACTGATACGCAGGTGCATATTTTATATCATCTGGAGAAAAAAAAATTTTCTGTAATTTGTTAACTTAATTATTTGGGTGTTCCATTGAGCAAAAAAATTTCTGTAATTTCTTAAATTAATTATTTGGGTGTTCCATTGAGCACTAATTTGTAGGAAGCTGCAGGTTGCAATCTGGTGCGATTCTGCACGGAAGAGATTAGTTGTTGCTTTCAGGGGAACTGAACAAGTATGTCATAAATTGAAACTTTCTAAGTTAGGTTGTGCCATTAACTTTACTTGAGTTGCTCACTTGCTGATATTTTCAGACAAAATGGAAGGACTTGCTTACAGATTTGAAGTTAGTTCCTGCTGGGTAATGTCAAATGTATTATCTTAATTTTATTGTATTTTGATTATATTTGTAGTCTGGTTTATTGTGAGCCTGTTTCCACAACCTAAATTGCTAGAACTACAAGCTAAAGGTTTTCAACTATTTATATCAAACGATAAATGTCCCTAGCAATTTAAGTCGTGAAAATTGTATTGCCCTCGATTTATCTTTTTAGAGTGTTTATACAATTTACTGGTTATTGTATTCTGACCTTGTACTTCACCATTTAGTAGTGGTGGATTTGTACCATGCAGTTGTCTCATTCTATATGTGGTGTTTATTTCTTGTGCTAATTGAAAATATAAATGGGATGAGCTCTCAACCAGCTAATATCTCAGATTTTGAAATATTAATTGCTTAATTTTGCCATGGATGTCATTTTCTCTTAATGTATTGTCAAGTCGAATGCAATATGCATATTGCATATAAACATTCGTTGCCCTTTTGTTCCTGTTATATGGTTATTCTAGCCTAAGGCTTGGGAACCAATTCACTTCTCCATGTTACTTCATCTTTTATTAAACTGATTTTATCCACACTTTACTTGTTCTACTTATTTTGTAGCCTAAATCCTGAAAGGATTGGTGGAGATTTTAAGCAAGAAGTTCAGGTATAGATCCACAGAATTGGTTACTGTCTGGATGATGTTCATTGCATGCACTGTATTCAAAGAAACTGTTGTCAAAGTCTTGGTTTAGCTAATGCTGCTTTAATTATTTCAGGTTCATGGTGGTTTTTTAGGCGCTTATGATTCTGTCAGGATAAGGATCATCTCCATCATTAAACTAGCAATTGGTTATGAGTAAGTTGTACTTTTTATTCTTTTTAATTTCTTTCTGGTTGAGTGAGTTGCTGTGATAATGATGGATAACGATAATAATGATGAGAGTAAATCTGTGATTATTTTAGCTTCTGTCTTCTTGGAAGATCTATCCAGTGATTTAAACATGCTTATGTCCTATGCCAACTCAACTTGCCAATTTTCACTGAGGTACCTCTGTTTTGACACAACCAGAAATTTTGACACTGCACTTCTGGGCGCACACACTCTCACAGAAAGGGGGAATATATGGTGAGTTAAAGGAGAATGCATTTTCTGCAGACGCAGAATAGGGAATCAATTTCTTAACTTTCGCTGTTAATTTTAATTTCATCCATATCCTCTTTAATTATGGTGCTTGTGCTAGTGTTTGAAATTGCAATACATGTAAGCCTTTTTCTTGGGTGAAGTTGTTAATGCTACTAGATATCATGATATGGACTTGTTTTTCCTGGTTTTGTTGGTACTTTCTGGAACGAATTGGTTGATTTGGCGAGCTGATGCTGTATATCCCTCTGTAGTTACATGTTTGAGTATCATAAATTTTGATTCATTGTTCCTTGCAAATAAATTTGGTGAGTCTCAGTTCAGTTTTACTCACCCCTATCTCTCCCACCATGTTGATTTCCTTGTTTCTTTGCTAATAAATGTGGTTCTTGCCTTCGAGGATCAATTCACAATCCAAGTCCATATGTGCGTCCAAGTGCAGATAACTACATTATTAAGGCTTGGAGATTTTGGTTTTAGAAACAATAAATGCGTCCATTAGACTTGTGTGAATAAACTATTGGTCGGTTCTATGGACTTATTTCTTCCAGGAACATTTAATTGATAGTCTTTGGTTGACACTCTAAGCATTATGGACATTTGCATATTGAGGAACTTGTTGCTGTTGCTTTTCTTTTCTTTTCTTTTTTCTTTTTTTTTTTTTAATAAATAAATTTGTTCCCTAAGCTAACACTTAGTGCCCTCAAATGTGAAATTTTTGGTTGATACTATTTGATTCTGTTGATAGTGATGATGGGACTGAACCACCATTTAAATGGCGTGTTTATGTTACTGGTCATAGTTTGGGTGGTGCATTAGCTACCCTTCTTGCTCTTGAACTCTCATCAAGTCAGCTATCAAAGTGAGTTCTTTCTCCTTTTAAATGAGCATCCATGTACGAAATGCAATTATGTATACTGAATTCCATTTCATCTGTGCCTTAGACGTGGTGCAATTTCTGTGACTATGTATAACTTTGGGTCTCCAAGAGTTGGTAACAGAAAGTTTGCTGAAGTGTATAATCAGGTAATGCGAAATCTTCTTTTGATTTAGTTGAAGTGGTCATCTAGAATTTAATTGGGTATATGAAAGGAAAAATTCATAAATTTTTCCTAGTGGAGTACCAGGGACTATTAGAGATGGTGCATTTGCTTTAGTAGTAGACAGTATAATTCACAAGTAAGAATTTTTTATTAATAAAATGTTCGCAAAAAATTATAGATGAATCTTAAGGATCCCAACAATTTCAAAGAATTGTAGGAGATTGAAAACAAATGTGGAAATATAAGGTTTTTGATGACTTTACAATGAAGTTTACTTCATTCATGTATGGCATATGCAATAACTTTGACTAACACGACTACGGCACCAAAGCATATTTTCCAAGAATATCACAATCTGCAAAATAAGTAATGCACCAGATTTCTCTACCAAACTATGTTGTATATGCCATGAATTTTTTTTTTTTTGAAATAGATCTCTAATTCCATCTCCTTCCAGAAATATTATTATATTGCTTGTTTGTGTACATGTTTTACTTGGTTCAAGTTTTCTTTGACATCTACATTTTTTATGTGAAATATAAATCTTTATATGCCTCTGCAGAAAGTTAAAGATAGTTGGAGAGTTGTAAATCATAGAGATGTCATACCGACTGTTCCTCGCTTGATGGGTTACTGCCATGTCGCTCAGCCAGTTTATCTAGCAGCTGGAGAACTAAGAGATGTTTTGGTGAGTCTCCTTTTTGTCTTCATTTATTTTGAATGCTTCAAAATTAAAGCAGAGCAAATTGATCCAACCTTACAGCTGTTATATGGAGATTTTAGATCAACATAATTGATTTATAATAATTACTCACGTGTGTAGAAGTAATATCTTACCCAATCCAATTCAGCCGTGGAAAAGTGATCTGACCTTGTGGAAAAAAAATGAAATGATCCGAACAATGTTGGGTTAGGTCTAGATGAACACTAGGGTTGCTTTAGGCCAAACCAGGATGATCAATCGATGAGCCAATTCTTTTGTTTAAACCTTGTATATTTTGAAAAATGAGATGCTAAGATTTGTGTATAACCGACTATATATATATATATATGGCACAGATATATGACTGTTTTAGTTAAAATAAGATATTAGAATGACTAATTGGCTTATAAAATATATGTTGTTATAACATCTTTTAAATATATTAGTACTGATATAGAATATGGTTATTCATCAGCACTAGTACTAAAAGTATCTATGCCTCTAACTGAAAAAATTACAAGGATAATTTCAACTGCAGTGAAGATAACTGAAACTGATTATGAAAATAATTTCACTAATAATTGTTGTATCATAATATTTAAGAATTATTAAATAAATATAAAATATTTTATTATTTTCTAAGACTAATTGGATGATTTAACCAAATTAGAAACCTTTTTGTCACTACTTAAACCTGAACTTGGCTCAACCAACCTGATGGATAATTCAAACCCGTCAAAGGCCAGGTTAGCTGAACCCAAAATGACATGAAAATATCTCCGCCCAAACCAATCCTAGTGAATGAAATTGCCACCTCGTCCCTTACCTCACTAATCACTTTATGCAGCTTTACATACTGTAATTTTCAGGTACCATTCGTTCACAATTTACTGAGTTAGCACTTCAGAGCTAAAGCTTTTAAGTTTTTGCTACATTTAACATATGGGCTCGATCTGTGCCTCACTGCTCAACAAGAAGGACAATTAGTTTCTTTTGTTTTTGGTAACACGCACACAAATTTATATATTGCGATTGGCATTGTGTGTTTTAATGCAATAATTGCAAATGCAAGCGATAGGGAAACATAATTAGTATTTGCAATCTATATAGTTTCATTTCCGAGTCAGTTTATGAATTCTGCTTTTCATTTGTTCGTTTCAAATTTGCCATTCAGGAGAATTTGGAGCTTTCAAAGGATGGTTACCCAGTTGATGTTATTGGGGAATCAACACCAGATGTACTCGTCCATGAATTTGTATGTTATTATGCTTAATCATTCTCTTATGTGTTGCTTGGAGTTTTTACTTGGTGAACTTAGGTAGTTGGTGTAAGAATTGAACTAATTCTACTATCATTGGTTTATCATTATGCACTATTATGCCAGTGATTTTATTTGAGTCTCAAGTTGCATTGGGGTGTCATATGACATTCTTGTCATTAATTATGAACATAAAGTTCCAAGTTACATTGCTGGAATATGTAAGTGGGAGTATACGTGTGGGAGCAAAATAGAACCTTTTCTTTTCTACAGAATTATGTAAGGGCTATTATTTGTTCAATTAACATAGTTTTTCCCTAGGGATTTACGCTCCTAATTGCCTTTTTGATATATTTGAGCAAATTTAGAAGTGAAGTTGTAAATATAAGAACAGTGATGTTGATTGTTGACTTTTAGTAATATGTTGAAATATCCACTTACCATTTCCAAAGAGTTGCTGATATTTGTGAGTACCTGCTTTCAGATATCAATGGCAATCTTCCTCATGATGATATATAGCCCAAATAGATCGGCCATAGTTAATGGCTGTTTTATTTATGTTATTTTTACTTCACTTTCTTCTTTATTTTATTTTTGAGAGCATATGAAAATGGATGAGAGTAGTCGGGATTCTTGAGATGAGCAGATCACTCGGACTAGCATGCAAGAGCTTGGAAATGGGTATCATGGGGGGAACAATAGTACTCTGCCTGCAGTTTTGGCTGTGGTGTGAGAATTAGGCATTGGTGCACGTTAATACAACAAATTCTCCTCTGATCTGACTTATTTTCTGGGCACAAGAAGTTATCATCTATACTTTTAGACTTTTTCTCACATACCTGGTTGGGGGTGTACTTGTATCATTGCGTTTTGTTTAGAATAACCGAAGGCTACATCTCTCATTCTCTAAGAAGATTCCCTCAACTGTGATTCTCTTCAGTAGCATTTAATCCAAGTTCCTTTGATTCCTAAAATTGATAGCAGAGAAAGGTGCTGCCGCATGCTTGTCTTGGATTGGTAATCTAATATAACTTGGAATAATTAAACTGCTTAACTTGTAAGTTATGCAACTAATTTTGTTGTATTATTTAAATAAACATTAGACCTCCTAACCCATTAGGTGGTGCAAGTCCTCGTAATATGAATTTTATTAGAAGTTGCAATGTTCCATTGCATACTTCTTTTAGGATGTGTATGACTTGTTTGAAATATCATTAACCTTTGCTATTGATTTGATTATATCCATGCTGCCGCTGCATTTTTATGTTCATTGGGAAGTTACCTCTTCGATGGACTGAGTGTTGATTGTGAATTTTTTTTTTAATTTATTTATTTCTTTATTTTATTTATTTATTATTTGTTTTGTATAGATGAAAGGCGAGAAGGAGCTGATAGAAAAAATACTGCAAACTGAAATAAATATATTTCGTGCTATCCGGGATGGCACAGCACTTATGCAGCATATGGAGGATTTCTACTACATCACATTGTTAGAGGTACATGTCATCTAATATATATTTATTGTGTAGTCCTCTCTCGTTGGTTCCTCCGCTGGCTGGTGTTACAAGCGTAGCACGAGTTCAAGTCATGTCAGATGTATTCACACATACTAACCAGATTACTGAAATTTATTGGCATTTTCTACAGAATGTGAGATTGAATTACCAGACCGCTGCAAAGCTAGCAAGCAAAGAACAAGATAGCATATCCATCAGCAAAGAAAGATATATCTGATCGTTCTCTTGTCTCTAATTGTCATCTTTCCTTTTCTTTAAGTCGCTCTGTCCATTTGTTGGATTGCAGGTCTTTTAGGAATTGTGTAAGGAACACTTGTACAGTACGGGCATAGTTAAAAGGGGGAAAAATATTTATACTTGTACAGCATCTTCTTTTGATTAAAAAGAAAAAAAGGCCAGGTGAACTTTGTACATAATTTTATTAAATTCATTGGTGAACAATGTACGTGGAAAAGAGAAAAGAAGGTAGTGCAAAGATTGGTCTTGGTTTCTTGTGCGCGCATTTTTTATTACAACTTGGACTGCGTTCGGGGTAATGGAATCTTTTTATTTGTTGTGGAAGCCAACAAGTAAATTTACCAATGAAAAATGCTGGTGCCAATTTTCTACTTCAAATTTTACCCTAACGGAAAAATGCTTTATATGGCGACGCATTCAGTACACTAGCAAGGATAAGCCTGTCCTTGAGTTGAAAATTCTGTCAAATGAAAGTATCATTTTCTGTTTCAGAATATGCCTTGGTATATCGGAAAGCATTTCATGAAGCAATAAAATGGAACATGGCCTTGTCTAGAATTGGAAGTTGAGCTGATTAACATAGATGCATGGCCATGAATGTGGAGAAGGAGCTATTAGCTCTGTATTTATTTTGCATGGTGTCCCACATTTTAGTCTCTTTCACCAATCAACTATATTTGCTGTGGTTGGTGCAAGCAATTACAAAAATACAAAGTTGCACTGGACATTAACTCACACAATCTACCAGTAGGTAGAGCTTTAATTACTTGAAACATTTTATGCTCTCTTAGCTTGTTTAACAAATGCAAAGTTGCGTTTGGTAGGAGGAAAGCTTGTTGGAGCCTTCTTACTACTCATAATTCTCAAACTTTGCCTAAGAATATCAACCTCTCTTGCTCTCATGTACTCTTGGCGCTCTGCTATAGCCAATCTTCCTTTCAGCTCTTCAATTGTTTCCTCCTTAGCTTTCACCTCCATCTTCAGCTCTTCTATCATATCCTCTTCCTCTGCCTTCCAATATAGTCCATCTCCTACAAAAATTATTTAAAGTTCAAAGTTGTATACTAATCTGGCTGGAAATACCTTCGCCAACGCTAAATGCATTAGCTTGCAATGATATGACAATATGACATGAAATAAAGTGAATCTACAATGATATGACAATATGTCTTGTGCTAATAATTTCTGCAAAAATGATGCATATATGTTCTTGCGCATGGACACATACATAGTGTAACCTTCTCTATATTGTTTGTGTGTGTATTCGCACGTAGAAAAGGATAAGACACGTACGATGAGTCCTCTGTATGAGGTCATCAAGTTCAGCCTTGATAGCAAGATACAGCTTCTTCCATTTCTCCACAGCTTCATCTCTCCATAATCTTTCCTCCATAGATGAAATCTTGTCACTTTTCTCACCTATTCCTATAACCTTATCTTCCTTCATTTTTCTCAACCTTTTCACTTCCTCTTTAAGCTTCTTCTTCTCTTGCTTCCACTCAGCTTCTTTAAATGCAAAAACCATCATATCTCTCTCAAAATTTCTACTCTCTTTCTCTCTTTCACACATTATAGCTTTGATATCCTCTTGAAGAAGCCTCACCTTTCCACTCAGCCCTCTAAGTTTTTTCTCACATTGCTCATAATTCTTTTTCTTGACATAAAAACAATCCATGTTTCTCGATTTGTCGAAGTAAGCTTTTCTTGCTTTCTTTGTTTCTTAAAGCTTCACATAGAGGAAAATAATTAAGGAGAGGAAGAGACAGAAAGATGGGTTAGAAAAGAAGTGTGTGAATGACATAAATTTTGTGCAGAGGCTCTCCTTCATCAATGAAGACAGTGACTATATTTTCGCAATTGTGTGTGTGTGTGTGTGTGTATATATATATATATATATATCTAACCGTGTAGTGAATTATTGAAGTGCTAAATTATATAATACCCGTGAACTTGATTCTCTTTGTCTATTATTCACATGAATTATTTTTGAAGCACATACATATATAGTCATAGAATTCATATTCCAATTATTAACCTATATTATGATGTACAGCTTAAACTTGGTCCTACTTTCTTTTCCACAGACACAATTCATGATTTTGACTTGTCTGAACCATATTTTACATATTGTTACTGTAATATATATATATATGAAGTAATGTGTTTCCAATTATAAACAGAATAATTCTTTTGGTATGACCATCTCGTGTCCGAAATTCACTACAGATTTATTTACAGACTTGTAAAAAAAGCAAAATGCTCTCTCTATTTAAGGATGTTCAATTTTCAAAATTTAAATCCGAAATTTCTAATTAAAAAAGAATAAATCACTGCCTTCCCATTACACTCTAATTCTTTTTCCTAATTGATAATTTGTTAACTTTTATTTATATAATACAATAAAGAAATAAATAAGCACTCATGTGCATAGTAGCTTTGGAAGCAAAAATGAAAATGACATAACAGTAAATCTTCCATACTCATGAACTACATTAATAATAAATTCTAATATAAGAATTAAGAAAAGTATTTTTTTTTTTTTACTTCAAAAGTCGGCAAGTGACGGTAAATTTATTAAATCTTTATCACAGTTGACTGTTAATTCGATCTAAAAAAAACTAAAGATAAAATTTTGAAATTTGTAATTATTTTAATATGTGTAAATTGATATTTCTTTTATTTTTCCAAGCTGGATTAGCAAATGAGAAACTGAATAGAAGAGACAAAATCCATTATGGTTGATTGAGAAATGGGAATTCCAATGAACGGAGAAGTAGAGCTTATCTTCTTGGGATCTCTATTCTGTTTTGAAGTCTCTGCTTCTGATCTGTGGCAGTTTGCCAATGTTACTTGTTTCTTTTCTCTTCAATAATTGGGGTTCTGGATATTGATTTGCCGTTTCATTTTTATGTTGGTAATTAATTTAATTCATATTCCAATCCAATCAATACTATCATCTCTCCCATTTATCTCCACAAACTTTTCATTGGACCTGATTTGACACAAAAACAGCAAAATAATTATTATTTCAACTTCAATGCTTGCCTACTGCTCTATTTTATTTTTATTTGATGTTAAAATATTCCTATAATCTACAGGTGACAAAAAGGACGCTAAAATTAAGACATTTCAACAAATTTCCCACAATTATAAGAATATTTATGCATCATTTAATTTTAACAACTATAAATGCAGTAGCACGGGTTTTTTTTAAAAAAAAATTTGAGATTATTTAAATTTGTAATTGAAAAAATAAGGCTATTTTGAAAAATTGGGTACAGCACTATATTCAATAATTACAAGCAACTTCACAAGACAAAAGTTAAACGAGGGACAGCAGCCCCCCCAACGGGCTAACACTATTAAGCAACAAATCAGCCAATCCGAAATGATGGACTGCTGAAGAGCAAGCTTGGCTATGGCCAGCAACAAAAGATCTTTTTGCAGAATGACTGTCCAATCTCGATCAATTAAATTTCTGATTTGAGCAACCCCATCCCAAACAGGATATATATATATATATATATATATATATATATATATATATATATATATATATATATATATATATATATATATATATATTAAAACATAAATTCTCTATGTCTTAAATATAAAGGTATACATGATAAATAAAAATGCAAGTCATTGAATTTTCATATGAATAAAATAAAAAAATTATATAAACGTTCTAATTTAATATTAGAGCATGAAATATACTTATATTTATACATGATAAAATGGTGATTTTAATTAAAATATAAAACTTCAGTTTACCAGATATTTAAGTACATTAATTATAATTAATGTTCGTGTCCGAATTTAATCAACCGATAACTGCATTTGAGATTGATTCAAACCACATATTTAATGATTTTTCAAAATTATCTCCAGCCCTAATCTTAATTAACCTTGTACTTTGAAAATGAAAAAGAAGTACTAAATTGTTACTTATTAGTAGTTTTAAGTATTTTGGTGGTCATAAATAGGAAATCTTTTTAATTAGGGGACTTAATTTGGAGTTAATTGGTAGTCTTTTTGTACTAATAAATTGCGTTAAACGAGTTTTATAAATTTCACAGCAGCTGCTGGCTGGTAGCTGATTCTTATCTCAATCAGCCGTTGTTCTAAATGTTCTATTTTAGGGTTTTTTTTTTCTTATTAACTGATGATTGATTCATTTTTATTTTATATTTATACTATACTAATTTTTAATGATTATAATATTTTCAACTGTTTACATTGATAATCTTTTAATAATAATAATAATAATAATAAGATTTGAATTTTCTATTCAATTGCTGGTAATTTCTAATGGATGACAGTTTCTCAACTATGTGTTCTTCCCTGATTATGTTTTAATTTTACTTGGCTATTTGATAAAGATTTCTTTTCAAGGAAATATGGTTGGAATTACTTGTTCTTTTTCTTATACAATTATAATTATGGAGGAAATTTATTCATAACAAAACCGATATTCTATGATGTTTAAACAGATTTTTTTTTTAAAAAAAGAAATACTCTTATATTAAAAAAAATATTCATTTTGATAATTATACGATCAACCAGCAACAATTTTACATAATTTTACTAAACAATAAATATTAATCATCGATTGGTCACCATATTTTAGCTACCAAGATATTTATTTATTTATTTTTTGGCTAAGTGTATAATTTTTTTTTTCAAATTTGAGGTAATAAATGTGTATTAAGCCTAGCAAGTATCCATCAATTTATAAATAAATGTCCAGTTTTCATTTTTTGTACAAGCTGAAGAAACTCATTAATTACTCTAGTGTTTTATAATTTTCCATTTCAAAATAAATCAGGATTAATGGACAAATTGGTTGGATTTTGATTTTGAATATTACTTTTATTTTGAAAATTGAAAAAATATTTATTATAATAAAGGCATAATTAGGATAAAATGTTCAAATATTCTAAAAAAAAGGATAAAATGTTCAAATACATTCTATTATTGAGAAAGACAGGTACTTATTTTGTAAATAAAGTGAATATTAAACACTATACAGTTAATAGAGAAGTCGTATAATCATTATTTATATATGATACTTTTTTACATTTTGATCGTTAAATCCGCTAATAACACTCTGTAATATAAAGTTGGACAGTATTTTTACAGAAAGCGAGAGCAAGGCACAATCAACAACGTATCTTTGTTCTCTGATAGCTTTATTCTGCTCAAGGAAACAACTATTCCCACATTCTGTCTTCTACAGAACAATATATACCCCTAATGCAAAGGCAAATAGTAAATTACAGCAGTAAAAAATCTCAGAGGTATATTTACCAAAAACAAACAAAGACCAAAAAAACAAGAGATGTTAAAATCCAACGCATACGTTGCTCTTAGTATAAGACACACAAAAAGCACAATCCCTTTTACCTGAGAGATTATTTACCTTTGTCATGTTGCCACAGAAGAGAAGATCACATTTGAAGACAAGACAAGAGCATCTTTGTACAGCTTTCCTAATTAACATAAATTCCTATACACATATGAATACAAAATACATTTATCACAATCAATTGAGACTTTGGATTCCCCGCTTGAAAACGACTGCCAGTTACAGTAGTTGGAATCTAACTTAAATACAGCAGTGGACCTCCATTCTTTCTCATTCACTTTTTGACACCTCTTTTTTTGGCAAACACGTTTTTGAGCTGCATTTACTTTTACAGTTTTTCTTATTCAATTCTCATTTACTTTTAATTTTCAATTTATTAATTCATTCATTGATCAAAACAAAAGAAATGAGATATAAGTATGAATAAAATTGTATTAAGTCAAAAAGAGATTTAATATTTATTAAAAAAATATTAAAATATTTATCTAAAAGATTACAGATAATCAAAGTGCAGGACAGGAGCGAAGAATGCATCACCATCAACTGCCCCACCCAAAAATGGAGATTTTCCATCCTTGCAATGGCGAAATCAGGGGTGCAATTTTTTGAAATTTTTTTTATTATATATATTTTTAAGTATAATTTATATTTTTGCTTTCTTTAGTTATAAATTCTTGTTTCGTCACTGCATCCTTATCACCGGTAGGATTATGGCAAAATTTTTCCCCATCTCTGGCTCCAATGGGAATCCCCATCCCTAGTTAAGAATATATATATTTTTTAAATTCAACTAAAATTAAAATTAAAATTAAAATATTCACATTTTAAGTGTGAAATTGGTTTGTAATTCCATCGAGCTAGGGTCCGTTGCTTAGCTTGAGTAATTGCTGTGCGGTGCCCATTTCTATTTACGAAGGGACCCTAAGAAGTTCGAAAAGAGAAATTCTCTTGACCCTTAATAACAAAGAATCGATGTTTTCAGTTTTTCAGAGCGTCCGACTTTCCTGAAAAGATGCCATATCCTGACTGAGCTTGTACATAGCAATGATTCTCGATCATATTTCGAAGACCAACCACGTGAGTGGCTTTGAACAGGTGGACAGTCAGGTCGATACCTTTCTTAGTGGTCCAAATCTGTACACCAGTCAGCGTAAGGCAGGCATTTGGATGTAGTTGGCTTACAGTGAGATCATAATACCTCAGAAAGTAGGTCTCAAAATGAGTCAGAGGGACAATGACTCATGCTCGGATATTAGCCTCATAAAGGACAAGTTTCTTCGCATCATTAAAATTATGTTGGTTGGAATATGGGAGCTAGGCGCTAAAAGTTTATATTGGGGAGAGATCCCCAATTTAGTTCGCAAAGTAGGCAGCTCGACCACTTAATGGATGAACTAATGTCAGAAATATAGGGGTTAGACTTTGGCTGATTTGGAAGCTCGGCATAATCAGGTTCCATTGTAAGTGTGTTAGGAGTATTGGATGGATCTGTTATAGGATTTGGATTACAACTTGGAGGAATAGTCTGAAAGCTAGGAAGCTTTATAGGGATACTACTGGTGGACGAGCTACGGACAGATGTGCTCGAGGTACTATCGTCTAGTAAGTTATCAAAAATCCTAACCTCACTAGAGTCTGAAGGATCACTCATTCCGAAATAAAAATGGAAGCGAAAGTAGATGAAAATAAAAGCTAAAAGGGAATAAGGGAAGGAAGAGATGGAGAAACTAACATGCGATATGAAGTGAAAAATCGAAATGATGTACCCAGAAAAGAAAGAGGTAATCAGAAAAATGATAAGCGGAAAGGTGAAATTGAAGAAAATGGTAAGGTATATATAATAGGGACGAACCATTTGATTAAAAAGAAACGAGCGGTGTAGATTTCACCGATGGACGTGATATTAATTGCGTTGACAGTTGTGCACGGAACTCGAGGAAATATAATCATGATTTTGTCGAGAATCGAAGAGGCGTTAATTATGGCTAGTGCAGAAATCGAAGCATCACTTTTTTTTGAACATATGTGTAGCTTGGTAGATAAGCCAAATCTCGTCAGAGCTCAGAATCTCTTCAACATGAATGTTTCACACTTCGGAGGGGACCTATGATAACCGGACTGGGCTTATGACCCATGCCCATGATAACCGGACTGGGCTCATGGCCCAAACCCATGATAACCGGACTAGGCTCATGGCCCAAGCCTAGAATTCCAACCTCAAATCAATGACACCATCCCTCATAAAGTTCGGGTAGGACACGGAACAAGGGTTGATTTTCTATTTAGGAAAGACTCCTCATCTAAAGGGGAGTTCTCTTTAGGAAGGATTTTTTTCGGATTGCTGGGGGAATCAGGATACTTATCCCTATAAATAAGCCGGAATCCTAGGTATGTGAGGTTTAAGATCATTATTCTAAAAGGAAACGATATTTTGTGCCATTTTACTAATTAACTTGATCGTCGGAAAGTCCCATCGCTGGAATACATCTTTTTATAGGTTGACTTGGGCATAAATCAGAAACTACTTTTCAGGAGCAATCCGATTTCTACCGAGCCGTTATCATATACTTTTAATTAGGAATTTAATTTGGTAAAAATTAAAGGTGAAAGGACTCGTTAATTCGAAGATTCAATGTAATAAATCTAAAAGTTTTAGGACTTGAGGTCGAGTTTTGCTTCTTTTTTATTTTACTTTTTCATGAAGATAACTCTTCTAGTAATGGGTTCATGTGATGATGGTAGTTACTAAATCTATGCAATCACTTCAACTAATGTTTATTATTCTGTTTCTAAATGAGGTTGGTGTAACATGTACCATATAATTGATTTCTTTATTCATGTCGTGTACTTTTTTAATTAAAGCGAATTAAGTTGTTCCATATTTGAGTTAATTTAGTGTAGTAGACACTTAGAAGTCTTATATGAGATGGTAGGTAGGGGTAATTTGTTATATCCGCACTTTCAACTTCAATTTATATCCACAAATTTCATCAACCTCAAAAAATATAACTATAATATATCATTTCCACGTTTCTCTCTTTTCATACAAATGAAAGTGGCTCTGTTTTAAGATTTTCTCTCGCTTCAACTATCATTTATTGTACCTAACCTCTCAATTCATTTCATTGTTTTCACTCTCCTTCATGCATATATATTTTTTAAAATTTAAAGCATTGCAATGCTATGAATATAAATAGTAAAGCAGAGTGAGAGAAAATTATAAATTGGGGGTTAAGTACTGTAAATGATATTTGAAGAGAGGAAATTTTTTGAAAAAGAGCTACTTTCTGTTGAATGCAAAGAAAGATATATGAAAAAGTGTCATTCTATGATTACGTGTAACTATTAGCATTTTATATAAAACAAAAACTATGAGCAACCTGTCACATGGAGTTTATGGATATATTTTTTGGTAAGCGAATTTAAGTTGAAAGATTTATAGGATAATATTATGTGAAGTTGATGAATGATGTAGGAAAATTACCTTATTCAGTCAGCATTTTACTGAAAAAATTGAGAGTATCTGGTCAGAAGAACTTTATAATTATACTTTTTAAAGTTGAATTGAATTTGAGTGCCATTGTGGGTATATTAATTTGCTATAGTTGAAGGATTATTTGTATAAATTACTAGAGAAGGTAGTCTCATTTTTATTTAATAAAAGGTTTCGGCCTCTTATCTAAATTTACTTGATACACGGTTATGACCCATAAACACAATAACTAGTTATAGCCCACCCAAATCATGTATAAGCCCAGATATAAAGGTGAAGTGGAAGCCCATATAGAAGTAAGAGAAAGTAATGGTGTGTTGATCTTTAACTTTCATATGTTGTACGGAGACCTTCGTATGTACAGTTAAATTATTTTGGTAAAAGTGTTTTAAGCCATCCCAATGAATACAAATCTACTATATATGATATTTTACTGTCTAGTTAAAATTATCCAAAAATTAATTGAGAAAATGTAAGGTTAGTGTTTGAATTTGGATTAGTGTGTGTGATTGGTATATATCTGAAGCAAATAATTAAAAGATTGTGAAGGAGCACATGCCAATCCTGGACTTGAAAAAATTGACATTAAAGGCCATTGGTTGACCATTTATTTGGCCAATATATAGACTAACCAATTCACAAATACTCTTCCTATTCCTATATATTCATAATTCATGTGATCACATGTGTTGCCACATGTTTCTTTTCTTATTCTCTTATTTGACTGGAAATAAAAAATTTATACACATCTGATTCTTTTTTTTTTTCGGTTAATACAGTTATGGAGTTAGTTTAGTTGCATGTTGTTGTACTAAATTTTTTCAATATATTATATTTTTTTTTATCCATTTTTTAGTTATAGCAAGTGCATTCAGTTGTACGCTTCACGTTTCTTGACGTTTTCAGCATTGGGATCCTTTTTGGGTAATATTTTGAGTGTTGGGTATTAAATTTTTGGCAGAATCCAGCTCTTAATTATATTTCATATAGATATTAATGTTGTCAAAGTGTTACAGTTCAATGAATTAGATGCAGAAAATGACAACACAACTCCAAAACTTCACACTTTTAATTAATTATCTTTTTTTTTTACGATCAGAACATAATAATTACGTTTTAATTACAATATAAAATGTTTAGTGAGAAAAAAAATTCATAAAATCTGATTAAGACTGTTGTTTTGGTAAACTGTATATAAGAAAATTATGTAATTGTGCATCGGCACACATGAGACATCACATGACTGTCTTTAGTAAAAAATTTAGCACACATTAATTTACAAGAATTTGACAAATTTCTCTCATTCAAACCCACCTATGGAAACACAAATTGTCAAAAATAATAAAATTAAGCAACTAGAAATTTTATATACTGAACTCAGATAGCAAATACAATACGATGGCATTAATTTGGATCGCCTGACATAAATTAGACTCCATTCATTGATCCATTCATTCAAAATTTTCACAACCGACCTCATTAACCGAATCTTATCATTGGAAACTGTGTTATATTAAAAAGGGAATGATCGATATAGTAGGAGAATTAGCCCGCCCCATATGCCCGTATAAATTATCTTTAATTATGTCTTTGTACACAAATAATATTAGTGTATACGTTCTCCTACATCTTAATCAATTGATTAATTGCTTTTGATTATTCTTTTAATTTCTAATCTTATTAGACTTCTCTTTTTGGGACTAAGATTCTCTTCAGATAATAAAAATCAAGTCCAACTCCAAAGAAAAAGAAAAGAAATATATTTTGAATATAGACAATCGAAATGTCTACATCATGTGTAAATGTACAATAATTAATTTTCACCAACAAATATATATATATATATATATATATATATATATATATATATATATATATATATATATATATATATATATATATATATATATATATATATATATATATATATATATATATATATATATATATATATATAAATTAATTTGCTTTAAAATAAATAAATTCAAAATATGTTAGCTTGAAGAAAACAACCAACTCTTTATTAATTGATAATTTGATATTTAAAAAAAAAAGTCAAGATTGATAAAGGGCTTGCATACCTAATAATGGCGAAAATAAAATATTTTCATATATATATATATCTGCTCCTTCTTGATATAATTGGTTAGAACTAATTTTAAGTCCATAATTAATAAAAGCGAAAGTAATTAAAGAGAGTCAAATGAGAGATCAGAAAGTGAAATGGGAGATTAAATAGGGTTTGTAACATGGGTGTTTATTTTTAGTGTTTTGGTCTAATAAGTTTCTTAGGCAATTTGTTCCCGCAAATGATGCAAAATATATAAGATTGTACTATGAGGAGGATATCTTCATTTTAATAATCCATGTTTGGTTCTCAACTTCTCATGCTTCCATGTGATCCCTTAATTAATATTAATTAAGTAAATAATTTGCAAATCATGATATTATCAGAAGAGTGAATAGAGGTTTTGAAGTTGCAAAGGTAACCGATATATGTTATGTATTGTGTGCCTTCTGCATTTAGAATAATATAATACATTAAGATTTGCACAAGATTATTCACAAACTAAATGAATCCTTTAGATGATCTTTTGTACCCTTTCTTGATCTTTCTTTTATTCTTTAACATATATATATATATATATATATATATATATATATATATATGTTGCACATTAATAATCACATCTTCTTTTGACCATGGAAAAGGATACAAGATATAATGAAGGAGACATTTTTCCATGGCCTAATAAGAAGAAAGTTAATAGAGAATTCGATAAATTAAGAAAAATAACAAAATCAACAACTGATATTCAAATTTGATGTGACTGATAAATTATTTATCCATCCGTCCATCGTTCATTTTTCAATTTTGATATATTTTTTTTGGTGTAATTTATTCGGTATCTCAAACTCATAAACCCAACATTAAACTACTATTAAAATAATATATGACCATAATCAATTTGGTGGATTATTTATTTATATATGATTTTTGCATTCTTCATATATATTGTCTTCGATTACAAAATATATAATCATAGCTATAAAGTAAGAAATCTGCTACATTTCTTTTTGTTTTTAATGGGAGTAGTGTGGAGTTCTCTAGATAGATTTGGCAATATATATGTTGTGATTTTCTTGGAAATCAAGAAGCCATTTCTTGTGTTAGCTGGATAACAAATTATCATTCTTATAATCATGAAAATTACAGCTAGACATGAAACTGGGATTGCAACCTACCAAGATGTTCTGATTTTCGAGATTGCTGCATATATTAGTAACGACAAATCTAAAGTAACTTAATTAGAAGAAATCAAAGATTTGTCATCCATGTTAAGATTAGTTAGAAGTAGGCCACCTCAAGCTGAAAAGGGATAATACATAATCGATCGGACACGTATTATTTTTCATTCTAAATACTTAACAAAAGCCATTACAATTTTGGAATGATAATTTGCAGTGATTCCAAGGATTATTTATTAAATTATTTACCCAACAAAATTTACCACTCACACTTATCCTCCTTATCTTTGCATGGAAAGAGTAGACTTTTCTGGAAATCAAGGTTCCATGCACGTGCAACCTCTTTTTTCTCATCAGTTTTATTAAATAACCCATTTCTTGTTTTTCTTCTCTTCCAAAAGAAAAGTCAGTTTTAGCAGCCATACAGCAGATTTTTTTCCCATTTCAGAATTCCTCCTACTAGGAAAAACAAACAAGACTTTATTAGAAATTTAACTAATTCAGTCAAATTATTTGACATTTATTTTATTTAAGAAAGTTTTAATTTTAGATCTTGTGAATGAAAGAACTAGTACTAGTATAATTTATTTCTTACAACGTACTTTATTGGTTTCAACAGAACTAGTTGGAGCCGTAAGTTTTCTGATACGTGTAGTTAAATTTAAATAATAATTTCAACGACTATTACCCGTTGAAAAACGGTTGAATTGGATGAATAAATTAGAAACTAGTCGAATCAGGATAATTTTAAGGATTTTGCAAATCATATTTTTTTTTGTGAATTATAATAGTAACATTTTCAGATTTACTTTTGTGAATAATAATTTAGATATTATTATGTTTAAACTGTTTTTTATATAAAATATAATTATTATATTAATATAAATATTGCTACGATAAATATTAGTATTTTGAACATTTTATTATGAAAGTTATTATTTAAACATGTTGTTTAAATAATATAGATTAATTATTATTTTTCAATCCAGTTCAACTCCAATTATTAAACCTTTGATAATTGACTCTCTACTTTCTCTAGCTTTATGTGACTATTGATTTGTTTGTTTATATATATACTTTATGTCTACAATATACTTGTAAAATTTTGCTTTTTATGAATACATTATATAATCCAGAATATGAAAAATGAAAAATGAAATGGAAGGATATGAGTGTGAGCCCATTCTGACATCAAAATAAATCTCCGAAAATAATTATTTAATCGAAAAGAATATGCATTTGCATATAAATTAAATGGAAGAGGTATTATATTCATAAATATTGATCTGTCCAAGAACTTGTTAATTCCAAGCAAGAGCACAATTCAAATTCATAGAATTAAGTTGTGTGTGGTTACAAATTCCGATAGCAACAGCGAGCCCTCCAATGTGCTCTTATACACGTGGGCACATTGGTGCTGCCTATATATATCCTTACTGGATTTTATTTTCTATTTTTTAATTATATTTTTGACCTGAAAGTTGATTGATGTTCATATTTTAGAAAATTAATGATCTCAATCCAATAAATAAAATTTTAAATTTAAATTTTGTAAATGATGAAAATTAATATTGAAAAAGTTTTACGTGAACAACTCGATTTAAATTAAATAATATCAATAATTATAACAAAAAAAGAGAGAAAAGAAAGCTGAGAAATGAATACTTATTCGTTTTGAAATAAATTACGGATAATAATAACATTCATTAATATTTTGGTCCTAATTATGCTAACTACTTCCAAAAAAGAAAATATTGCATGATATTCTTTGGCATTCTTATTAGTTGTTGACTGGAATAACAAGATGCCCAAATCTCATCAACATATGGGAGGCATTCAAATATAGAACAACTTCATATGATAAATTCAAACAAGATAAATTCCAATTTTTTTTATTAATTATTTCGTTAATGTAATGTGATCACTGGGGAGAATCATAATAATTAGTCCTTAATATAAATAATTTATGCGTTAATCATACGCTTCCGCTCGGCGAGGGAATTGCTGAAATAGATAAATATTGCATTTAGGATTTTATTGGATTGGTAAAATATACGTGTTTTGTTAATTCAATACACCGATTGAAAAAAAAAAAGTTGAAAATTATGGAATGTGTAGCTGTCTATTTCTCCAGTTTCAAAGCTCAACCAACAAACTTTCTTGGTACTCTAAGAAGAAGCATGTGCCTTCATCATTCTCAATTTGCTACAATATTTCTTCATCTTCATTCCCTCCTCCAAATTCTTAATCAAACCACTTCTTTTGCAACTATCTATTGGTTGGTTTGCAATATCCATATGTCTAAGATTTTTGCATCCTATAAAAATAGGCTTATTTCATCAGAATTTAGCCTGTCTGCAAGTAATATGTAAAGAAAACATTAATTAATATGTACTTTAATTATATTTAAGCCTAAAGGTGCAAAAATGTGCCTAAAATTTAGCAAAATGTATCCTTAAGTTAGAAGAAAAAACAGAGTTGCGAGAAAAAGATAATTTTTTTTATTATATATGAAATGATGACACACACACAGTTTATAAAGCCATAGTTGTACATTTATATATTTCTACAGAACTAAGATAAGAATGAACAAGAGATTGTAGTTTAGTAAAAGTCTTTGGCATAGCAGCTGCACATGTCTATCCATTGGAGTCTTTTATATTAAACGAACTACCATTATCGTAGGAATTTGTTGCACCTTGGGTATCCTTATCATTAACCATATGTGTTGTATTGTGAGTTTTGTCAGCCTTATCGCTCCAAGATTGGGGGAACTCCTTATGACTCCATGAACTCACGTGTGTGTTAATATCTCCCCGCAAACTGAGCCGGGGTTGGAGGCACAGTTTGGTGAGAAAGGAAGCAAGGGTTGCTTTGGAGATAGGCTTGGTAAATATATATATATATCGGCGACCTGAGCAGAAGAAGCAACATGGTTAGTGACAAGTAGTCCAAGAGCAACACGTTCACGTACATAATGGTAATCCAATTCAATATGTTTACTCCTTGCATGGAAAACTGGATTGGTAGTGAGGTGCAAAGCACTGAGATTGTCACAGTAGAGGACAGGGGTATATGGAAGCGATATACGGAGATCATTGAGAATGTAGGTGAGCCAGGTAAGTTTAGCAGTAGTGTGGGTTATGGCACGATACTCAGCTTCAGTACTAGATCGCGAGACCGTGTGTTGCTTTTTGGTGCACCAGGAAATGATATTCGTGCCAAGAAAAGTGCAGTATCCAGTGGTAGAGTGCCTCGTGGTGGGACAACCAGCCCAATCAGCATCTGAGAAGGCAGATAGTTCCAGCAAAGTGTTGGAAGTGAGAAGTAAACTAGTGTCAATGGTTCCTTTGACGTACCGAAGGATACGACAAACTAATTTGAGATGAGCAACCGTCGGGGCATGCATAAACTGAGAGATGTAGTTAACACTGTATGAGAGATCAGGTTGAGTAAGGGTGAGGTACTGGAGAGCACCAACAGAGGCACGAAAGGAACTAGGATCTTCAAGAGGAGCAGAGTGATTAACAGGCGAGGATTTGGTTTCAAGAGGCGTGGGCATGGGCTGACAGTGAAGCATATTGGACCGATCAAGAATAGTGAGGGCATAATGAGACTGAGACAAAGAAGCCCATCAGACGGAGAGAATTGAATGCCCAAAAAATGATGCACGGGACCTAAATCCTTCATGGAGAACTCACGACTTAAGAGCTGAATAAATGAGTTGACGAGATTTATGGAAGATCCTGTAAGGAGCATGTCATCAACATAGAGAAGTAAAACCAATAAACTGTCAGTAGAGTGAGAAATAAAAAGGGAGGGATCAACTAAGCTACAAAAGAAGCCATGGGAGAGTAAAAATTGGCTAAAGCGAACAAACCAAACACGAGGGGCTTGTTTAAGGCCATAAAGAGCACGTTGAAGCTTACATACATGAGAAGGAAATTGTGGATCATGCATACCTGGTGGTTGTTCCATGAAAATATCTTCAATAATATGACCATGTAAGAAAGCATTCTTGACGTCGAGTTAATGAATGGGCCACTGTTTAACAAGAGCAAGAGATAGAAGTAGGAGAATTGTACCTGGTTTAATGAAAGGAGAAAATATTTCTGAGTAATCAATACCGTCAAGTTGGTGGTAACCTTTGGCCACAAGACGAGCTTTAAGGCGATATAATGTTCTATCTGGTTTGAGCTTAGACTTAAAGACCCATTTGGAACCGATGACATAGAGGTCTGGAGTGTGCAGAACTAAATGCCATGTTTTATTCTGGTGCAAGGCAGAAAGTTCTTCAAGCATGGCAGCCTTTCACCCAGGGTGTGAGAGAGCAGATTTGATGTTTGTAGGAGTACGGGGAATGGTAGAGGATGAGGTGACAGTCAAGGCATAGTGAGGGTTGGGCTTATGAATCCCAAGTCTAGACCGAGTGACCATAGGGTGAGTAGAAAATGGATCAGAAGGATGTGGAAGACTTGTAGAGGAGGAGGAAGTAAGGTGAGGAGTGGAGTCTTCAGGAAGTGGGACGGAGAGCATAGGAGCAGGATCAAGTTCTAGTGGCACAGGAGGAAAAACAGATGTAGGAGTAGTGTCGGAGGGAGGGACAGCATGGACCAATTCATCCTGCACACTAGGGAGGTTGAGCAGAGGAATAGGAACTGGTGAGGAAGGGACTGACAATAGGGTATCTGAAATAAGAGGGGCGTTAGATGAAGTCAACCAAGAATCAAAAATATTAGTAGCATGTGTAGTAGAGATAGGCCTAGATGTAGATTTAAAAGGGAAGATGTTTTCATCAAAAACTAAATGACGAGAAATAATAAATTTTTTGGTAGAAGGATGAAAACATTTATACCCTTTATGTTTTTCACTATAGCCGACAAAAACACAAAGAATAGTCTTAGGATCAAATTTATTTGTCTTTGTATCCCAAGTATATGGAAAGCATTTAGAACCAAAGGTGCAAAGTAAAAAGTAATCAGGATGAGTGCCATGTAATTTAAAGTAAAGAGTATTAAAATGAAGAGAGGAGGATGGCAACCTATTAAGCAAGAACACTGCAGTGGTAAAAGCTTCAACCCATAGATATAGGGGTGCATGACTATGAAATAACATTGTCATACCTAGTTCTCGAAGAATGTGGTGTCTTCTTTCAACAGTACCAGATTGTTCTGGTGTGTAGGGACACGAAATCTGGTGTATAATTCCTGTTGCAAGGAAATGAGATGATAACTTGGAGTTGACAAATTCCCCACCACCATCGGAGTGGAAGATTTTTATGTGTTTATTAAACTAACGTAGTACATATTGTTCAAAAGCTAAGTATGCAGGAAAAAAATCAGATTTATGTTTCAAGGGAATAATCCATGTATATTTAGAGAAATCATCAACCAAACATGCATGAAATTTAAATTTTCCAATAGAAAGGATAGGAGTCGGCCCCCATAAATCACAATGAATTTTCTCGAAGATAGTAGAACTTGAATTTTCAGAAGAATTAAAAGGAAGTTTACTTAGTTTTCCTAACTGACAGCTATCACATAGGTGTACAGGTCGTGAAGGACCAATAATAGTAATGAGCTTTTTATTCTTCAATAACTGAACTGCGGAAGCTTGAGGATGTCCTAGACGCTGATGCCAAACCTCTGTAGTACCGAATTTGAAGCGATGAGAGAAGTAGGCTTCAGGTTTATTACATAAAACATATAGATTATGCTTCCTTTTTCCTGTTATTATGGGGTGACCTGTTGCTCGTTCCTTTACACAAAAACCCACATCAGAAAATTCATAATTAACTGGAAATTGAAAAGTTAGTTGACTTATGGAAAATAATTTTTTTGTTAGATTGGGAACTAAAAGAACATTATGCAGAGGTAAAATTTGATTTTTTTTAACACGTGAATTACCAATACCTGTGATTGGTAGGGAGGATCCATCACCAATTAAGACATAATCAGGTCCATTATACATGTGAATATTAGTCAACATGTTAGGCGTACCTGTTATGTGGTTGGAAGCACCTATATCAGCAGTCCATTTCGTGTCAGTGATGGAGTTGTCTAAAGTGAAAGCAGCAAGATTTTTAGGAAGTGACTCATGTTGAGGTGTCGATTTTGGTATCCACTAACAGATTTTGGCAATATGGCCTGATTTCCCACAAAATTGGCAAGTTTCATTTCGATATAGTTCCCTTTCTTCTGCTGTCATGTGGCATTCTCTTGGGGGTGGTGGACGTCATTGTTAGGAAGAATTTTGGTTTTGGTTTTGAGATTGGTGTGCTTGAAATCCTCATCCTGAAGAGGTAAAAGGTCTATTGCGATTTATGGAGGAAGAGCTGTGCAATGGTTTCTGTTGCTGACCATAAAAGGCTAGGTGTGGGCTGAATTGAGAAAGAGAGGTATCAGTGTGGTTCAAGAACCAGTTTCGAGTTTTGTAGTTGTGAAATGAGCTCAGAGTAGGTTGGTCTTGGAGGTTTAAGCATTGTCGTGGTGAATGTTTCATACTGTGGTCCAAGGCTTGTGAGGAGGTAGAAAACTTTCTCCTTATTTGGTATAGGTTTGCCAATAGCAGCGAGATTGTCGCACAGTTCCTTGAATGTGCGTATGTGGTCTCCAATAGTTTTGTTGTCGTCTTTGCAGAGATAGCTCGGTTGTTGTCGCAGTGTAAATTCTCTCTCTTGAGAATCTTGTGCATAGGCATCTTTTAATGCGTTCTAGATTGCATGTGCTGTTTCTAAGCCAATGACAAGTCCCAACGTTTCTTCAGAGAGGGTTCCAATGATCCACCCTCGAAGGAGCCGATCGAACTTTTGCCAGGCAATGAACTCTTTGGACAGTTGTGGTGTGTCGTTTGAATCTGAGGTGCTATACTTGGGTGGAGCTAGAGTTTCATTAGTAAGGTGATCAACTAAGTCTTGGCTTTCTGCTAGGCTAAGGAGTTGTTCTCTCCATAATGGGTAGTTTGATTGAGTGAGTTTTAAGGTGACAAAGTTCCCAACGTTTAGAGACAATGAAGTCATGATAGTGAGATGTGACAGGAACGTTCCTGCTCTGATACCAAGAAGAAAAAATAGAGTTGCGAGAAAAAGATAGTTTTTTTTTATTATATATGAAAAGATGACAATCACACACGGTTTATAAAGCCATAGTTGTACATTTATATATTTCTACAGAACTAAGATAAGAATGAACAAGAGATTGTAGTTTAGTAAAAGTCTTTGGCGTAGCAGCTGCACATGTCTATCCATTGGAGTCTTTTATATTAAACGAACTACCATTATCGTAGGAATTTGTTGCACCTTGGATATCCTTATCATTAACCATATGTATTGTATTGTGAGTTTTGTCAGCCTTATCGCTCCAAGATTGGGGGAACTCCTTATGACTTCATGAACTCACGTGTGTGTTAATAAAGTTTTGGCCACATGTCACGTGATTGAGGACTCATGAACTCCACTGCACGTCAACAAATAGAGTTAGTTAAAATTAACGAAATTTTATATCAGAGATAAAATTGGTCAAATTTTAAAATATTAAGGATAACATTGCTCCAACATAAATAGTACGGATAAAATTGCACATTTTACTAAATTTTAAGTATATTTTTTCACCTTTGGTCTATATTTAATTCCCCAAACAATAATTAATCAAGGATATTAGAAAAATAAGTTAATAATAAGGCGCACGAAAATTCCTACAAGCATATAGGAGAAATTTAACTATGCTCTCAAAAGAGAAATGAACTAGAATTTGAAATAGATACAAAAGAAAGCAAGTCCATTTTAGTGGGACAGAAGGAAAAGAAAAATTATAAATGTTTAGCAATTGGAAATTAAATTTAATTAAGTTTTTTCCCTTTAAAGAGCACTTAATTAGGTTTCTAGTAATGATTAAGCGGTTGGTATATAGGTATTTAAATATGGTGTGATAAAAGAAAATGAGGAGCTTACATGTGCTCAGAATACAAGCGTATTATTGGCTGCTTTTCATCAACAAGCATGGCTGACTCATATGAAATGGACCCTATTACAATATCTCAATTTGAAATTTAATTAAATTTAATCACTAAATAGTAGTTTTTTCTTTTTAAATAAAAACGAAAGAGTAGTTAATATCGTGGAAAAAGAAATTGTAATGGGTTGCATCTTACAGTGAACATGATGAAATAAAGTAATTTATCCATTATTGCTATTTTTGTGGATATTACCTCCTAAATGATGGTTAAGGCATCATAAAGAAACTTACATCAAGGCAAGTTGATTTCTTGGTTGGCTGTTTCTTTTGAGCGAATTCTAGTATAAGAGCAACATACTTTGCAGATAATTAACAAGTTGCCTCAAAGGATAACTAACAAGCATTGTTTTTTATTAATTATCTCCAAACAATGATTTTGTGGATGAATCAAAACCAGCGCAGATATGCTCCAATAATATCTGCATCACTTTGCTCTTGTAGTTACAGCCAAACACATGTTAGTCAAGATATATATGCAATTTGTACCGTGGGCATGCAGGACATGGATTTTCCAAACTAACGGCTCATTCAAAATTAAAGAAACAATTTTTACTTAAATTCACTCTATATAGTTATAAAATAAGTAAAAGAAAATATCTATCGGCCCGGTTTGATTTATAAATATAAATATCAACTGACAGGAAGAATTTTCACTTATCATATTATTAGTAAAAAACTAAGCATACATAATCAAATTAAAGCAGCCTCAGCTTGAAATACTAAAGAATTTATCCTTTCGTTTTCAGTGATGATGATAAATGCTAAGTCAATCAAAAGGCATAAGTCAATCATGTATATCTGTGAGAGGAGATATTATATTTCTAGCAAACAAAGCAATTGTATTATTTTCAGAAGATAAATTTATGGAAAATAGGTGACTCACATGCCACACTTGACCATTATGCTTGTATAGTACTCCATACAATTACAAAACAAATAGCTATTAATTTGCGTACACGATAATTGAATTGAGGTGAAATTTTCTCAATCAAATACACAAGAAGACTGCAAACAAAAATTTCCAAAGTCCACCTAAGAAGACCTACTAGAAAGTGGTAAGGACATAGGTTCTAAGTGATTCCTTTAAAAGAGACTTAAGAAGTTATATTGTATATAAAATATAAGAAAAGTATATATTTATGGAGAAGGAGGCCACGTAAAAAAAAAAAATACTTATGATTTGAGTAAGACCCTCTAAGCATCATTTTCCAATCCCAGTCACATGGCTAAACACACCCTTCTCCCTAGCTATTTAATCCCCTCTTCCCCTTCCACAACACATACACACATCAATTTCAATTCATCAGACGAAAGAGAAAATTCCCATTTTTGTTCTTCTCTCCAGTTCCTCTTAACTTGTCCTATCAAAACTCTCTTGTTTTGGTTAACACTTTCTTAATGTATACGAACGGCAGTACTTGTCTTAACATGCCAACCATGTTTGAAGAGGATTTGCTTGCTAGAAGATGTATATGGGTGAATGGTCCTGTAATTGTAGGAGGTGGCCCTTCTGGTCTAGCAGTTGGTGCTGGCCTTAAAACACAAGGTGTCCCTTTTATTATTCTTGAAAGAGCTAACTGCATTGCCTCTCTTTGGCAAAATAGAACCTATGATCGACTCAAACTTCACCTCCCTAAACAATTCTGTCAACTCCCCAATTTCCCTTTCCCTGAACACTTTCCCGAATACCCTTCCAAATTTCAGTTCATTTCTTATCTCGAATCCTACGCTAAACACTTCGGTATCACTCCTCATTTCAATGAGACTGTGCAGTCTGCCAAGTATGATGACACTTTTGGGCTGTGGAGAGTGAGGACAATTTCGAGTTCGGGTTCCAATCCCACTGAAATTGAGTACATTTGCCGTTGGCTAGTTGTAGCCACGGGCGAAAATGCCGAGAAAGTAGTGCCGGATTTTGAAGGTATGGAAGAGTTTGGTGGTAATGTTATCCATGCTTGTGATTATAAATCAGGCCAAAGTTATGGGGGGAAGCGAGTACTTGTTGTTGGCTGCGGAAATTCAGGCATGGAAGTGTCTCTTGATCTTTGTAATCACAATGCAAATCCATCAATGGTGGTCCGGAGCTCAGTAAGTAACCAAGAAAATATAGCCACCTTAAAAGAATTCTGCTATTTTGATGGTCTACTAAGCAATTAAATAACTTGCTTTTTCTTATCTTAATGTGCAGGTTCATGTTTTGCCAAGGGAAATTCTTGGAAAATCAACATTTGAATTAGCAGTGACAATGATGAAATGGTTACCACTTTGGCTGGTTGACAAGATACTGCTAATATTAGCCTGGTTAATTCTTGGGAATTTAAGGAAATATGGGATAAAAAGGCCACGTATGGGACCTTTAGAGCTGAAGAATTTTCAAGGAAAGACGCCAGTTTTGGACATTGGCGCACTGGAAAAAATAAGATCTGGTGAAATAAAGGTTGTTCCTGGAATCAAGAAGTTCTCTAGTGGCAGAGTGGAGCTTGCCAATGGACAAATTCTAGAGATTGATTCGGTAGTTCTGGCTACTGGGTATCGCAGCAATGTTCCGTCATGGCTCAGGGTGAGCAAACTTATTTCTTTATTTATTTGATCCTTCAATTCTTAGGATTCATGTGACAGTTATGGAAGTTAGGATTGGCTTATGTTCTGTCTCTTTCATTGCCTTTCTGATTAAGGCGCATATAGCTCCCGTAATTATGAAACTGTGGTCAGATTGTTAGTTTTTTGTTTGTCTTATTCGTAAATCAAAAATAAAAAATTTAATTTTTTTTGAATTACAGGAAAATGAATTTTTTTCAGAAGATGGAATACCGAAAAACCCATTTCCAAATGGGTGGAAAGGAAAGGCTGGGCTTTATGCAGTTGGGTTTACAAGGAGAGGATTGTCAGGTGCATCTCTAGATGCTACCACTGTTGCACTTGACATTGCTAAGAACTGGAAAGAGGAAACCAAGCAGGAAAGAAAAACTATTGCTGCTAGACATAGGAGATGCATTTCACATTTTTAATTTATTTTTATGTTTTTAGTCTTTAATTGGTTTTATTCACTCACTGATCTATCAGCAAATGGATCAGTTCAAGTAGAAATAATGTTAGAGGAAAACACATAACCCAATCAGTAGCCCTCTCCTAAACAAAACCCATAATTTCCCTTTTTTATTTTTTATTTTGTACAAAGGAAGATGAGGCTTATTATTACAGTATGTATGTATGTGTAAGTTATTATTTGCAAATTTGTCTTTGTATTATTATTTTACTAATGACAAATCTAAAGTTCCCTTGCTGTAATATATTAAGTTTTCATTTATTCTAAAGGAAAAGAAAAAAAAATAGTAATCAAAGTCAAATGGAAAGGAATAAATCCCTGTCCTGTGGTCTACCTAGTAATTAATACAACTGATGGGCTACATCTCCAGTGTTGGCCCACATAGGGCCCAATAAATATTGTGGACCCCAGGTCCATTATCCCTCCAACATCACCAAATCTCTCCATGGTGATCCTGACTCTCACTAAATAAATGTATATATTATTTAATATCAGTGGAGGAGATTTTGAGCTCTTTCTGTTGCCTTTGCACATGGATTTTGATCCTGTAAGTGAAAAATACAATCACATAATACATAAATTTTCTTTAAATTGTCATATATGATGATAATTATTGGACATCTTAAAAGTATAAATAATATTTTTATACCAGTAAAACATGCTCTTAAAACGATAAAAATAAAATTTGCGTTATTTTTGCATTTTTTTATGCTATGTCATGCATTTCTATAAGAAATAATTAAATATTTTTTATAAATTCAGAGAGTAATATGATATTTTATTAGTTATGGGATAATTTGTAGATAGTTTGAAGGAAATTTTATATATTTTTCAAAAAACAGTTGATGCTTTGGTGCTAGAGTGCTAGTGGCATCCTCATTCCTATTTCTGATCCCCATATATATATATATATATATATATATATATATATATATATATTAAAATTTTGTATTACTGATTATTACTATAACTATATTAGTTGCAATCAAATCCTTCATAACAGAGGCTCCATTATAAAATTAAGACCTAATTATTAATGGAGAAGCGATGGGAATGTAAATATATAAAATTTTATTGAAAATAAATCTTAATGATTTATTGGGAGGATAGTGAAACGAACCAGAAAACAATCCATAGATTACTATGAATGGGAAAAATAAAAAGAAAACAAATTCAAAGCAAGAATTGGTATGAATTTCCATGAGCTAATGCTTTTTGTTAGTAATCGTCATTGGTTTGAATATAAATATATTTACTTCATTATTTTGATAACAAATGAAGCAGTGAATTAAAATATTATAGTTTCTTGTAATAAAAACTCTTAAAATTACACAGGTATCATCTATCAAAAAAAGTTAAAAACAAAAGTAATTAGCACTTCTCTTTCTTCTAATGGTAATTCTCATTTTCTAATCTACTGTTGTTTAGTCAAAGAGATTTTTTTCATAGTGTGAAATTTACTAAACTTATTGTTGCTAGTAAAAGACAGGTTTTTTCAATGAATCCACAAGTGCTCAAATCTAAATTACACTGGAAATTCAACTCCTCAAGGTAATAAACTTAGCAATAAATGTTAGTAAATAAGAGTACTGTAATCGGATGATTATGGGGTGTGGCATTGTTAGTTCAAAACTCAAATCCTATGGAGAACTTTAAACTATAAAAAATTAACATGAAATCAACTTCCAGGCAAAGAATTGTGGGCTGGGAATTTGCTTAAGGTTTTCCTACGACTTCGCTGGAAACTGTGGGTTATGCATAACTTCCATGCCACTTAATCAAATCTCAACCACCACCACGACAACCACAATCTTCAATTCTTATATTTTTATATGCAGAAAACAGCTACATCCTCAGAATTTTAGGGTACAAAGCTCCCACCACAAAATAAAGTTGCTAGTCTAGTCCGCAGCACCACCACTAAGCCATATCCAGCCGAACTTTTTCACCTTCAGCTCTAATTCGTCTACAACTACTCTCTTCAACATTTTTAAAGAACAAATATAATGCGTCAACATTATTTAACAAAAAAGTATACGAGTGAAAGCGAAGACAACCCATATGATTACCCATGCTTTTTGATTAAACTAACTTATGCTTTTGATTCACATGCATAAAACTAACTTGTTTGTTCTAAAGTTTCATCACCACCACAAGCTCTAAAAACTAGTTCTTTTAGTTAAAATAATGAAATCAAAGTCAATTTCGAATTTTCAATATCAAATTCCATCTTCACCTCAAGTTGTTCTTAGCAAAAGGAGCTAAGATTTGACAGTTTGGAAATTGCATTACTTGCAGGCTACAACATTAAAAACTACAACTGTATTCCTGTCCAATTCCACTAGAATTTCTAGCGTCTATCACAGTCCTGCAACCTCTTACCTGGACATCACAGTTACCAAGAAATGACAAAACACGTGGGGTGGCCTCCACCTCCACCTATTTCTCTTCTTAGTTCCACATTAAGAGCCCATTCCTACTTGTTCTGAATCCTATCATGCATGTACAAGCCACATCTATATATTCACTACGGTAAATTTGTTTTTGGACTGTAATTTTGAATCCTATGTATAATGGAGGGCAGTAATGATCTGGTGTGCATTACATGCGTGTGCGCGTGCATGCATATATGTATATGCTTGTGGTTAAAGAGTTTTGACTTAGCAGCTTCGGCCTGGAGAATGTCTGATCTAATAAGCATACCATCACTCAAGATTCTGAAGTGGCGACGAGAGAGGATAAAGAATTCTTTGTTGTTTAACTTAGCTGACACTATGCAATTTCCAGTTTTTAGAGACATAAATCCCAGAGAAAGATTACAGACAAAAAGGAAACAAAAATTCAAGCATAGGCTGACAAGAAAATGAATAATGGTCTGATTTTCTCACACAAGGACGGCCCAGATGTGCGGTCGCAACAATGTGAGAAGGTGACCATGCTCATAACAATATCTAGTAATCTTTCAGAAGCAAACATAGAGTGCTGAAGCACTAGAAAGAATAAAGCTAGCTTTTTTAATACGTTTATATCAAGAATTCATGTCCCATTAAAATGCAAATTCTGCTAATATTCCAAAGTTTGTAGTTTATCTTCCATAGCTGGTAAGGGTTGCAACAAGCAAACCCATCCCATCCAAATGCACCGGCCTGCCACCAATGGAGCATCGATGGCTTATAATAAAGGTTTGGCAGCAGAATCCTAGAATGGCAGAGCCAAAGAGGTGTGCAATTGGTAGACAAAATACTTAACCCTGTGGCTTATCTAAGTTTTTGGCGACAAATATTGAAACAGGATTTGAGGGTAGCCACAACCATCCCATAACGCGCAATTACTACAAGACATATTTAAATGCAATGATTAGATATCTCCTCAAAGAACTATCTCTCTGTTTTTAGAGGAGGGATGCAGAATGCAGTACCTCGGTGAAATATGATAGACATTTACGACTATAGATCATCTTCTAAATTAAATGTTTCATCTAGGATATTAAAATATTTTTTGGGTGACGATGCATGAGCTTTCTCTCCATCTTTTCTTCAAAGAAGATTCTTTAAAATGAAACTTCATTTCCTACATCAAAGGACTACACATCACCTAGAAAAGAGAAGATGAAATGGAACGTGTTAATTTTAACACTAGGCAAATGTAACCGAAGCAGTTTAGGAAAAAGGATTTCCACGTAACTCGAATATATTGAAAGCCGCATATCCTGGTAAGAAATCACCTGACTTTCTTTGTTCTTTATGTCCAGAATGAGTAATTTGAATTACCCTGGATTATTAGACAATTAAAAAAGACAATTTTCGCCTTCAAGTTTGTACAAAATAAAAATATGAACAATCTGCAGGATATTAAGTTAATTGCTTTAGTTCACATAACTTGATCCCGATTCCTCAACTCATCAACTGTCAGTATAAAATTTATACAATTGTTCAAAATTGTCACATACATGGCAGCATCATACAGTCACTTATTCTGCAACATCTGATCAATTTGACCATTCTGGTTGTATAGTTCCACAATTTTCTTCGCATACGAAGGTGTGTGCTGCTCAGCTCTGCATATGTTTAAATTTTCAAACATTTAGAGCTATATAAATGCCATATTGCAAGATCCATAACTTTTTTGAATCCTACCTTGCTTTTCCCCAAGTTCGATTCGTGTACAAATAGTTCCTGATCGTGTGGTAATCTAGAGAATAACGGGCAAATTCCAGACCCTTTGGACCAATCTGATTTCAAAGAACCGAGTCATATAGAAGTACTTGTTTTGGATGACATATCACTATTTGTTTAATCAAGTTAATGCTTACCAAGTTCAGTATGAAAGCTATAAAATTTCCAACAAACTTTGGTGCAGGTTGTTCAGGACCCTTCCCTGGGACAAAATGATGAAAATTTAGATGCGAAATTTGTTTCTGAAAGTTCAGTAGTGTATTTTAAATGGATCACATGTAGTATAAATCACCACCCCATGTCCATTTAAAGAGCTCAAAACCAACACTTGGAGTCGGATGGCAAAAAGAAGAGTTTTGCACAAAATAATAACAAAACTGAGTCGCATACCCAACTTTGCATTGTCGTCTGCCTTAACAGTCTCCATAACAAATGGTTTCCGGACACCCTGAAGTAATGCAAGTATTTTTTATTTTTTTCAGTAAAATTGTTCAAAACGAGACAAAAGAAACCTAAACAATATATAGCTGATGGTCTTACACCACTGGTTGTTGGAGTAATCACCAAAAGGTCTTTCACCAAGCTTAGCATTTCTCTCCCTCGTTCATTCCTGCAATTTGAAACAATGAAATATGAAAAACGGACTACTATACTTATTTTTTAGAAGCTGCCAGCTTTATACTTCTATTTCATTACCTGACTGTTATATATTGTGGATGCTGTGTCATGCTGACTCCAGGATATTTTGGCACAGCCATGTACCCAACGACCAGATCCTGAACATATGCATAAAGCATTTACTAACATCCCACTAATGAAATAAGTTTTAACAGTTATCTCCTAGCTTCTGTAAGTATATTTGTTGCAGACTGATGCTAACATCCAATAACAGGTAAAACTAAAACCTAATATGAAATATAATTTAATTGTCAACATAGCTGCAAGGCAGTTGACTATAGAAGAAAGAGACAGGCAGATAGGCAGAAGGGTGGCAGTAAACGTGGCCTAAGTATATTGGACATAAGTTGGTTAAGGATTTAACAAAATCAGAGAATATGAAATGCTCATTCAAGTTTGTAGAAGCTCACCGCTAAAGCATTCGTGTAGTCAAAACAGCTGCAGAACACACAGAATTTTGAATGGTTAGAATGATGCAGCCAAAGTCATTTTTTATTGTCTTAGTCAAACTTCCAGGTTTTAAACTTCTAGTTGCATTTTACATGCTAAAATATATTCTGACATAGGTTATCAGCTGGTTGACAATTTTTCATTTAAGATGAGAAAAAAATATAGTTTATTTTTCAGCACGAATAGTGGTGCATAGAAAGAATAAGGAATTACCTATAACAAGATGGAGCGATGACATCAACCAACTCATTTGCTGGTAGACAGAAATAAGGAACCTGCTTTAGTTAAGATTGGAAAAGAGATGAAGCAGCAAAACTTATAAAAGTTAGACCAAGCTCAAAATAGAGGTAGAGTGTTACCTCTTCTATACGACCATCCAAGTGCTTCAAGTGAACCTGATAAAAGTTCAATAAAGTATTGATTTTAATATAGAACAATAACGAATATAGTGGTAATAGTATTCAGAATATATGCAACCTAACTCAATCATGTGTTATGGAATAATCAAAGATAAAACTAGTATGAGATGTAACTTCCTGACAGCTTATCCTGTGCTATTCACATCGACAAACAAAAAAATCTCTTAATTTTGTAATCTGTTCGCTCAGTAAATGATAAATATCAGTGGTCACGGAAATATAGAAGCACATCACAGTGTTGAAGAGACCAAGGATTTATCAGCACAAACCTTGTAATCTTGCATAAACTCATAATGCAGAACTGTATCTGGTTCATCACTTGCAGCCTTCAGAAACTTATCAAGCCCTTCTCGAGTCCCATTATCCACTGTTGAAAAAGAAGTGCTTGCCATCATTTAAACTCAGTGACAGTTCTGTTATATAGTGACTAGATTTTTTAGAGCTGATTGTGTATTATGCTGTTATCTATCTCCATAAAGAACCAGCTCTGTAGGCTGCATATAAATTGCGCCAACTTTAGACTCTAGCAGGCTCTGAGTGCATGCAGTTCTATCATTCAATGGGAAACTTTATCAAATACAGAGAGGTATAACTGCAGGCAGATACTTTTCCTTATTCTAATCAGGTTCCTTTCTGGACAGAAAACTAGTTAGTACTGAGCATGCACAATTAGCTAAACTGCATACAGCATTATCTACAATATATGCATGCCTTTTTTTTTTCTTTCCCGCCTTGAAGGGAAGACAACAGCATTTCAACTCGATTAGTAGCGTATTGTAAATGTGCCAGATCCAAATACGAGCTAAAAGCATCTAAGCTTGTGATTACCACAATTGGTGCCCAATACATACAGCTTCTCCAAATTTAGATGGTGCTCGACAGATCTTAATGCTGCAATCAAGAAATCAATCTGCATTACCATAGTACAAGTCACAAAAAAAGAAAACAATAAAACTAGAAATTTCCAAATGGTTGGTCATTTGTACCTTGCACTTGGCAACCAACACCACAGAAAAGAAGACGCTTCACGCCCGCAGCCTATTGTTGAGAAAGTGACCATTTGCCGCAGTAATTTGAAGTAACACAGAAGTTCAGGATTGAAGAGAATATTTTTATTAACCACTAAGCCGGTACAGATATGACAATCATCAGATACTGACACATCAAGCATATTATTCTATGCACAACTTAATGAGAGTACTGAATATTTAATTGATAGGAAATATATCTTCTTATTTTTATACCAACACATTTTCAATATATTTTTCCAATCACAATCTACAAATCAGGCAATACCTATTGCTAGCCAAAGCCGTGGAAAATGAATGAATTTATTTTCTATGGAAAAATAGACTGTTTTGCAGAAGTTTTTATGAACAACCTAAATTTTCAAGGATGTATTATTGAGATATCAGCATTGTAGGACATATTATCTTGAAACTTTTATTAGAAATTTACACTTGGAATCACCATGGCTGACAAGAAACTGAACATGTGACATAAGACTGAATTTGCTTATTCTTCTTCTTCTTCTTCTTCCTCTCTCAAATATATTATTAAATAAAGGATAATAAAACAAGAACTAAAGTAGGGATCAAAAAATGGGGTTGGCTAAGCTGGTAAACTATGAATAATTTTACAAGTGCTAGAACTGCAAAACTCAAGCTTTTTCCTCATGAGTTCTTCCTGTATGTGTAAGAAATAGTGAAGAACGAATCAGCTGAGTACCTCAATCAATGCAAGGGTATTTAGATTTGGAGATAATGTTGGCTTGACACCTTTAGCAGCTAGAACTTCATCTGGTGTCCTATTAAAAAAAATAGCAGAGGTCTTCAGGAAAAGGAACTACCTATCACACAAGCAAATGATTGCATCCAATCAAAACAAAGAAGGGCATTCTCCCAATTAAAGGATGCCATAATTAACCTGGCTAACACAGGCCTTGGAGAGAGTCTGTCCTCTGGATCACTGAACCAAAAAAAAAAGTGAGTGAGATTATTGAAAATTCACATATTAAATGATCAATAATAGTTCCAAGAAGTTGATGCCATGACTGATGCTTATTTCTACACCAATATTTATTGCCCCACCTTTGTACACATACAACAGCTTCAACCAAGCCAGCTTTCAGCATCTCGATTGCAATGGTTGTCACTATCCCAGTCCATTGAGCTCCTGGCATCCAAGGAAGTGATGTTAACCTATTTATGTTAAAACTGTGCATCAATGGTCCTCAAACTGAGTAATAGTGATCCACCTTAGAAAAAAATAAAGATTCTTTTTAGTTTCAATACTAACTAGAGAAAAGGGTAAATTCACATGCGAAGACATAACTTGGAATATTATATTTCATTTGGCACTATTTTGAGGATTCAGGAATCCAATTTCCTTTAAGGATATAGGGAATGATAAAGGTACTGAAAGCTTTTACAAGCACGGACCAGCATAAGCAAATTTAGGCAATATAAAGAAAATCCAGCAAAGGATAAATTGACTTCTGCTAAACAAAAGGGCAAACCTTCTATAGGCTTAGTTTTACGAGCATACAGTAGCTCTTCATGGACACCCATGTACATGTCATCTAAAGAATCCATCTTTCTTCCTCTACCATGAACAACAGGTTCCATACTCTGAGAATTACCAAATAAACATTTAGGGAACACACAGAAAACAAATAAATAGAGAACAGTAAAAACAAAGAACTCACTTCAATTTTAGACACCCCATAAAAACAAAGAACTCACTTCAATTTTAGACATCCCATCTCCAAGAAAGGCACAAGCATTCTTCACATGAGCAATGTAATACGTGTCACACAATCCACACCGACTGCGCAAGTAAGGAGATATGAAGTAAATAGAAACAATTAAAAAGGCATTAAAAAAAAAGAAAGAAAGAAAGAGAGAGAAACAAGAACAAAAAAAAAATTGATAATTTAAGTGGAGAAGAAGAGCTGTTTTGAACCTGCAATGGTCCTTGGCAGGGTAAGTTCCACCAGGTGGAATAGGTCTGGAACGCTGTCTCCAATCCTCTCTAAACTTCACAGACTTGTTCGTAGAATTGGAATTGGCATCTACTCACCAGACAAGAATCACTTAGTTAAACAGATAAAGTCAGTGGGTGAAGTGAAAAGAGAGAGTGGAAATCGGATACCTTTAGAGGGAGAAGATGAAGAGGAAATTACGGGAAGTGAAAGCTTGCAGATTGCAGAACTCATTAGGCAATGCTTGCTCAGAGAGTGGGAGAGTGTGGGAAAGAGAGTTATTCTGCACCACATATATATATTGCTTACTCTGCCGCTTTTGTGATTGGCGCTAAACCAGTATACGGTACCGTTTTGTTACCTTAGAGTTTAAATCGTTAAATGAGAACAACCCGGTCAAACGTGCAAACTTACGAGGTCGATAATTTCATGCTTCAACATCGGCAATACTCAATTATTTTTGTAGCTATGATCCGAACATTTAATTTTTCTATCTACTATTAGACCACCAAATCATATATAAGTTTTGCTTAAAACACAATTTTTAAATTTCAAATTTAATTATGTTTTAGACAAGTTACTTCAAGCTTTAACGAATCAACTTTGAGATATTATTCAGACTAGAAAAATGGCATATTGCTTTCCCAAATGATGCTTCGCAAACTGATTTTGTTTATGGAAATATTACTCACAAATGATTCTGACAAATTACCTCTGCAAATGTTTCCTTCGATAATGCTTAAATAATGAAATAAATAGTTTAACATATTCATCTTTCGAGGGAAAATTTAAGCTTATATGTGGAAATATATGTGAGAAATCTGCTTTCATATCAAACCGTTCATGAAATTCACAAGGACACTTGGACTGGTGAAATATCCAACAAGGGTCGCTAAAATCAATTGTTGCATATCTGATCAACGCTATAGACATGGACAATAAAATTAATAACAACAGATGCACAACATAGTTTCTAAGATTTGTTCGTATCGGTGCTTTCAATCCCTTCAATGGTCAAACTGATGTTCACATAAATTTTCTTTTTCTTTGTTTACTAAACATAAGGCAATTACAGCAACGGGGATCTTCACTTATTGTTATTTACCCCAAAAGAAAATGACAAATGGATCTCGCCGAACAATTGGAAGGCCACTTTAAAACACTCATTTTTCATCTGTTACAAAAAGAATGGATGCTATAATTAACTCAAAATATACAGATTACGACCTCTTTTGCATTGCCACGACAACAGGCACTAGAAGGAAATCATCAATATGCAGAATTAAGTGTCTCTTGTTAGATGAGCAATCCTTCCCCAACTTCAAAGAAGTTTGCTGGTTCTTCGTTTTGAAGGCCCGCCAGGAAAGAGCTTCATTATCCAACCCAAAACCCTTTCCACCACCTAATTGAAGAAATATATGCATGTATACATGTCAGTATTCAAAACACACACGCACAGGCACAAGGGAGGAAAAAAAAAAAAAAAAAACCTCTCTAAACCTGTCAAGCCATTAGGGACTCCCTCCACTCAGAGGTTTGAGCCACCCCACCGCCCTTCTTTTTTCTTTCCCCAAAATACCGTTAAAAATTGAATCAAAAAAATTAAATGTGCCCCCTTAATTCAACTCAACTTGAATAAAAAACTCAAACATGCCCCATAATTCAACTTATTTGAATTAGTAACAAACTTATAGCTATTGCTTTGATGAAACTAGATTTTGCTACTACATCAATTGGATATGCTATAAAAGTTGTGAAGAATATATAAAGAAGCTCAGAATATATGCAAGACTGAAAACTAAAAAGTGCAAGAGCCCCATAGGACTCTGCCACAGAAACTTGGTTAGTTGTAATAATATATAATAGTTGGCATTAGATATCATACCTCATCACCCTCATCTGCATATGCAGTATTCTCCTGTGTGGTACGGGAATCAGGTACCCTTGCCGGAGCATTCTCATTCACCATACTTTGAGCAGTCAAAAGCTCTAACCTTTGAGTTTGGGCCTCAAGTTTGCGTGACAATTCATTGTTTATATCCTTCAACCATTACAGAAAAAATAAAATAAAAAAAATTAAAAATTAAAAATTAAAAACTAAAAAGGCCTCATATGGTCTGTAAGTTCTAAAACTTCTAGGATTATCCTTGATTTTATGATGATAAAAAAACGAACAGACTTCAGCATATTCCCACCTATATGAAGATGAAACATCCTGTTGAATTCATAATTGCTTGAACAACCTAGATATCAAAACCTGAAGTAAAGATGCAAGTAATACCAAGATATAGGCACTCTGTGAGTGTTCTTCCTATGAAAATACTTCTCTATAAAGTTCACCTTAACAGCCAACTAGAGCACCCAAGTCAAGGAAGACTGAATCTTTGTCAAGCTTGTGGTATTTCTCAATAGTAGCTACGATTTCTAGTAACCCACTAGCTAAAAACAAAACCCAAACCCACTCTTAAACGATAGCAGAGGAGAGTAACAAAAGAAGACATGTAGAAAAGATTGTGACACTGACAGTAAGCAGTGTAAACATGAATAAGCAGCAGCTGATTTGGCTCATGTACAAGGCACTGCATGATCAAATGGGATCTAAAATGATACAATTGCCAAAATTAAGTGAAACTCCATATTTGACACAGAGTGTCTGCCAAGAAATACAGAACCTATAGAAAAGTTTAACAGTAAAACTGGACACATCATACCAAGTTTTTCAGATTCATAACTAATGCAGTCAAGACCATCTTGGCACACTCACTAATTTAATCCATAATTTCAATGCAGCTTAGAAATTACCTTCAGTCTGGAACATTGAGATGATTCAGAAGCCAGAGCCTGTATCAACTCTTCCTTTTCCAATGCTAACTGCATCACAGAAAACCAATTATCACTATCAAATAGTAGTTGCCTATTTCAGCCACTTCAGCTTTTCTTTTAAGAAAAATAATGGAAAATAAAGCAGAATCCTATGGAAGAGCACAAGCATAGAGTTGAAAGAAACAATAATATCTAAAAACCATACTTCTGAAATTAGTGTATTTATATTTTCAATCATCCTCCTCTGATCTGAAGGAATATAAACAGAAGAAACTTGGAGATTTGACTGTCCATTTTCAGGTAGCATGTGATCATTTCTGGTAAGAGACTCGGTATCATATGTTCCCCGGCCTTGGGTGGATAGGTCTGGGTTGACATCTGCAATTTAAATAAAAAATCATAAAAAGAGACCAAGAATTCAAAGGGCAAAGAGAAAACAAATATAAAATTAAAGTATAATCACAACTTGAAAGAGCAAAACACAAATAAATCCCAGTCTACCAATTACCGTGGTCACTAAGACTACTCTCCCTTGGAAAACTCAGTTTCAGTGGAGATGAAAATAAAAATGTGAACTAGCATCTAGGCGGCAAACCCAACTCAATCATTAAATGCCCAAAAAGGCCAAAATAGAAAAAATAATATCCAATATCCGCATGCGATTATAAGAAATACCATCTAGTACCACTAAGTTACAAGAGACCACTAGTTGCCCCCAAATTGACTATTTCAGCCACCCAAAATGGGAACCTTTTTAATTAAAAGCATCCTGCAATTTAGGACATCATATAGATTGACAACTATACAAGGAAAACAAAACCTTTATTCAGCAAGTCCACACATTTCATAAAGATCATGTCAAAAATGTGTGTCCCACATCAACACAAAGAACAGTTATTTTTATACACAGTGAAATGCAAAATTTTCCGACCAAGCTTGACCTGGTTCCAAAAAATTAAACTTTCTGGTCTACAAGTCAAAAAGTACAAGACCAAAACTTTTTCATCTGATCAGGTCTGCAAATTTTTGCCTAAAACATGTTTTATGTTGTTTGAAATGAACCTCATTATACAGATATTTTTACCTAAATCTTCTGTAGATGTTGACATATCCTTCTTTTGACTGACACGGTTGTCAACTTCAGTAGCCTTTCCACTTCCTGAAGCTTTCCGCAACTTGGACTGCAATAGTTTTTTCTCTGTATGATGAAAATTACAATGAGTCAAAGAAAAACATAAAGCATATACAAATCAAATAACTGATCATTTGTTTTCCATTGACTAATTCAGAACACAGCCCTAAAGTAAACATTTCAGAAATTTTGGGGCATGCAAAATTGGTTTTGCTGATTTACTTTGGATTGACAATTTCATTAGTGTTCACTTATTTTTTAAAAACAGAAAAGAAGAAAAAAAAAAAAACCACCAATATGTTTATCATGAGCTGTAAGAAAGTCTAAAAAATTTTCAGTAACTTATGCAGCAATGTATGCAGAACCTCCTACAGTCAACATCTTTTAATCAGAATTAAGAGAAAAATCATGAAAATACACAAGCAGGTTTTCAAAGGTAGGGGAGTGTGGGTGGATGTTTGAAATCGAGTAGTCTATCCATAGTATTCTTTTCATTTTCTCATAAATTAAATGCCTGAGAAAAAGAGTTTAACGTGTTTCCCACACTCCACTAAAATTGAGCACCCCATTCACAGTAATCATAGTAATATTCGGGCAGAAAAATAAAGAAGCCTATTTGCAACATAGACCTAATATACACACTATTCCTGAAATAGAACACTCGCATACACACAGCATGCATGCATAATACAATCTGGTTCATAGTTCTAATATAAGCTGAGAACCGACCCCATCAAACTATACCTTCTTGAAGAGCATCAATTGTTGATTGCAAGTCTTGACGATCTTTCTCAAGACTGGACATTTTCTTTCTGCAAAATTCAGACCAGAAGTTTTGTCAGTTAAATGTCCCAAAACTTGTGGCACCATTGTCAAAAATCACAAGAACTTTAAATATAATATTGGACTAAGGAGAATACAAATGAATTGAAAGGAATAAATCAAAAAGGAAGTTTCAATTCATATCTACTTTCTTTAAAAAACTTCCTTCTCAATAAAAGCAATAAATTGGCAGGATTCAAAAACAAATGTAAAAATTGACGGGGAAGACAGATAAACTTCTATATTTTCAAAAGTCCTTGAACATTTCAAGAACACAAAGCTTGTACAATTTAAAAAGAAAAAAATGATTTGTACAGATTTGTACAGGTTATGGCAGCTAGTTCAACTTTTTCTGTCCAAAGCACCCATTGGTATGTTTCAGGAAAAAAAAAAAGGTCAAAACCAGTTTTCAAGATATGCTCCTGTGGCCATAAGCATTACGAAAGCAGCTCATAGAGAAGCATCCTAAAACCACTCGATAACAACTTTTACCCAAAGCTTTCAACTCAAAATTTTCTGTCAAAAAGCACCCATTTGGATGTTTTAGCAAAAAAAAAAAAAAACAGAAAAAGAAAAAGAAACCTTTCAAGATGTGCTGCTTTGGCCATAAGCATTACAAAAGCATCTCATAGAAAAGCATCATAAGACTACTAGGTAACAATTTTTACCCAGCCCTTTCAACTCAAAGACCTGCAACAGCATTCCTAAAGCATACCTAATATCCATCATTGAAATCACGCTGTCCAGATACACTAACATGACAGAGTACAAAAAAGTTCACGTTAAGCAAATATTCAAAAGATAAAAAAACATACTTGTATGAAGCAAGTTCAGCATGCGAATTCTCCAATTGCCTGTCCAGCTTTAGTTCATTAGACCTTAGTCTGAGTGCCTACATAAATTAACTGCATGAATTAAGGCAGGAAACGTGCTAGCCAATGCCAAAATGTCGTAACAATAGCATCTTTTTGGCGTGTCCTCGTCTGACCTTTTGTGGTCAGAGAGAGGGAAAAAAAATCAGGCATGCAAAAGTTGAGCAATTCCATTTTAAATATCTTTACCCGACATGCCTTCATTAACAACAGTTTGCAAGAATAGTTGTTTTAGTAGATGGAAATTATATATAATTAAAGTAGCACATTAATGAGATTAGACAATTAGCGCAACTCAACTTACTAAACATTCAAGACTGTGTCATCCATTGACCCACACATATAAGCAAAGTGATATATATCACAATAAATTTTATATGGCATGAAAAATATATTTATCTTAGTAGAAATTGATGTATATGGGTCATTTCAGTAACATCAGAATAAGAAAATATGCTAACTGGAGTAGAAGAGATGATATCCTCTCATTCTGGATCACCTAAGTTGAACAGTTTAGAGAGATAGAGAAGTAGGTCAAATTCTCATTTCCAAAATTGGTCATTATATTAACTCTATGTAGGTGCATAGTCACACGCACTAAATCAAGTGAGGACAACCATCAGTAGATTCTATCTATTAAAACCAGAGCAACAAAATCTGGATAAGTTATTGTTCTCGTCATTCCACCCTGTTGAATCAATCTCTTTTAACAACGCTGAACCAAATTGCTGCTGTTTGTTAGCGGATAAATATGAACTGTATGTTAATCACATATCCTGTAAAAAGAATGGTATAAAAAAAATGCTAGAAGTGAACCAACTTGATGGCGTGTGTACAACCCAATTCCAACTAAAAACCAGGCAAAAGAAAAAAGGAAAGGAAAAAAGAAAAGATAGTAGTTTAGGATTGACATTCAACTGATACAAGTAAAATGGACAAATTCATCCATTATCACACAATTAAACCGTAAACCTCAGAATCTAGAAAGTCCACAAAAAGTAACAGAAAAATGAAAAATGGAACAGTTATCTACAAAAAGGAGAAAAACCAAGCATACCCAGAAAAATCACTACCTTCTCTTCCAAACCAATAACCTCAGAAGCCAATATCTTGGATCGTTCATCAGCAGCATTACACTCAAGTTTTGCATTTGCATATTCCCTTTTCACAGACTCAAGTTCCACCTGATAACATCAATGGTACACAACAATCAACAATTAAAAATGCTGCACATTGAAATCAGGAAGAATTTACAACTCTTCATGCATTAGGGATGAGAGAAGAAGAAAAGGAATAGGGGGGGACACTTATCAAGAATAACCACAGAGAAATCATCCAAAATTGGAAGATAAAATATTACATGTCACAGAACAGAACTTTCCCAATGTAATTCCTCAACCTCAAAGTAATAATGAGATTGTACCATGACCAAGGTCATTGTTTTAGTAAGCACTTACCAGGTGAGCTAGTGACAGTAAAACATCAACAAAACAACACCTTTGTACTACAATTATAAGCAATAGAAGAATTCTGTATTAGATATTTTACTTCCGAAAAATTTTTGCACTGAAATTTCAGCTTGTTTCTTGATGTTTGTTTATTTACTAGTTACGCTTCACTTCATTTTTCATAGATGTCCAGGTGTTATTTGGCTGACCTTAAAATTTCGCAAGACTTCTTTGGCTAAACTACTCATGAAGTATTACCAATAAGCTCTTGTCAATTGTATGACACAGTCCAATAAATATACTTATTTGGGATTATCACAAAATCCAGCACGAATGTTAGTTTAGGTGTGCACAAGCACATACAGCAACGGCTTGTGCACAAATGCTAACCATCTAAAGCTGACACAGAAATTGACATCAACCAGTTTTTCTCAATTGCTTTAATAGTGTGCAAATTACCACGTGTGAAGAGTGTATTAATCCTCCTGTATTATCTAAGATGTTCAGCATTGTCCACCCAGCATCCATTCGACATCTTCATTTCCATCAGAATTGATGAAAGAATAAGTATATTTTCAAGCTCAATGCCCAAATCTCTTATCCTCGGACCTATTAGTCTTCTCCAATTCAAACATATACATCACAGAGGTGACAACCTAGATCCAACAGCGCACAAATCTCTTTCAGCTAAAGTGGTATTGATATCATTTACAATAAAGAGATAGTAACCGTCATAGGTGACTAGGAAATTATTGGCCAGACCCCCTTTCTTGAATCAATGAAAAGAAATCTGACAAAGTAAATTACTTTCACCAAGAGCTTAGATGCATCACCCATTAGAAACATTTTCACATCTACCATTTTTTTATTTTTTGCTCCTTTTCTCGATTTGCAAGTGAGAGAAGTAGGTGTTGTCACAAATGAGACAACAGAAACAATCAAAAACATGCCTGCACATGTTTGTTTTGTTGCTTTCTCATTTTCTATCATCTCACAATTACTTAAAGAATCCTACCACAACAGAAAAAGAACAAATGTTTCCCATCATTCTGGCCACTTGCAAGGTAAGGATGCAAATTAAGTGCATTAAACTTGCATTGCTCCTTTCAGAGTTATGCTTCACTAAGGTGAGGACCGCAAGTACCATAGCATACTTAATCATGGCCATCGCCACCACTCACCATGGTGTTTAAATTTCAGCAGCCTCCATATCATTTTAGCAGGAATATGAAATTACCTAAATAAATAACAATAATAAGCATCCCAATGTCTTTCCCAAGTTCTCCAACTAGAGACATAGGGACCAAGCATGCACTTGAGCACGAAGAACTTTGCAAGCACCAAGGTAAAAACATAAAACAGAAAGCAGGTAAGAAATCAATACTAACCAAATGGGCCTTGATTTCTTGCTGCAACTTCTCCATGTCTGATTTTAGTTGGTTGACAAAGCTTCTCTATTGAAAAATATGCAAAAAAGTTGATAAATAAAAATAAATATATAAATATGAACAAAGAAGACTCATAATCAAATGCAAATTAAAAAATCCAAATAAATAAAGGACAAGTAATAGTCAAATGCATTTAGGGGCTACTGTGTACATTGAAAGATAGACTGCAAGGGTTAATGAACATAAACCAGGCCCAAGCCAAATCAAGGACTATTAGCTGAAAGGGATGTTCAGAGTGTGAGTGAACCTAAAATTCTTATGGTTGGGAAAACTTTCATCCATTATGGTGGGTAAAAATTATTACATGTCCCAAGGGAACCCTACATGCTCGGCATTACTGCAGAACAATTTAAAGTTTATTGGGATCTTTAACAGCTAGCACTATAATCACACTTTAGGGCAGTAAGAAACATCCAAGAATTTTAAGTTATATCAAAAAGAAAACTATTTGATGTATTTTACCAAAAGAAATTTAAAAAGGCACATAGAAGATTTGTTGATTGCAATTGAAATCAGAACTTTTTATTTGAATTACTGTCATACAGAAAACGTATACAATTCCTTTAGTTTCTAATAAAAAGAAACTAAACAAATTGCAGACAAAGTAAAATAAGTTAATTTTTTTCTTATTTCAAGTTATCTTTTTTATTTAGAAGGGCAATTTAGTTACCAAAATGTTTTATTCTTTTTAATAAGGGTGTGACTGCTGTCGACATGTATGTGGTTGTGACAATTAAGAATTAGGATACTCCAGTGTAGGGGAGGATGCATTACAAGATCAAACCAAAATACCGAGATTTTCAAAATGAAGACAGCAGACCTATAACAAAACAACACAAAGAAAGAAAAGGACTTGGAGTAGGATTACTTTTTTATCTTATCATTACATAGAGATTCAATCTAGACATCACATATCGCATATTTCTTCTAAAAAATTATATGATGGTTAAAAGGTAAAAATATGTTGAAAGAAGAAAGCAAACATATAACATCCAATCATCCTTAATTACCCTAAGTTTAAGTCATAGTGGCACAAGAATCAAATTTTAGAAGACTACCTGTTGATTATAATTATCTGTCAACGATGAATTTTCTGCAGCCAATGACTTTGCCAAAGCGCGAGAAGCTTCAAGAGCTCTTTGCAATGAGAATTTTTCTTGTGTCAAGTCTTCAATATGCTGCATAACAGAACCAACAGAAATTTAAAACGAAATGACAGCTACAAAAACTCAAATACATAGCAGCAACAAGTGAGCATGAGGCAGTCATAACTGACAAACATCCAAAAGAAAAAAAGCTAGTTCTGCTAGAGGTCATCTCCAAGGGATAGTAAAAACAGAATGGACTAAAAAGACTTCCATCCCATGCTTTAGCATGAAGATCTTTGATCTTGTCAATCAATCTCTCAACAAGTGAGGCATTGCTAAGGAAGCCAGTAACCATGAAGATCTTTGATCTTGTCACTCAATCTCTCAACAAGTGAGGCATTGCTAAGGAAACCAGTAACCAAGTAACATGAGATCATATGATCTACTATGTCCTTAACAAAAAGCATCCCAATGTTATTCCGAAACAAAAGAAGATAAAGGCCAAAGATGATGAGACTTGAAACCATCAACTCCAATATAAGTATTAAATTAATTAGCTACAAAATTTAACTTATATGAAACTAATAGCATCTGCAATTGCAAGATCAAAAAGCACTACGCCATGGGAAAATTTCAACAAAAGGACTGAGCACCTGTTCAAGAGCAGCAAAATCTTCATTTTGTTTAGATGAATGAGATTCATGCTTTCTCTCAAAACCATTCTCATCCACTTTTGATGCCATAAGATCAATCCCATTAGCAGAGTAGGATGACCGCTGCTGTCCAAAAGCATCAACCTTCACTGAATGGCTCTGGTAGGTAGTTGATTCTTGACCATCCATACCATTTAAATTTATGTTCCTCGGCATAAATGATTCCTGTGGCTCTTTGAGCTGGAAAGAAGTGCCTGAAGAAGCTCTAGAAACATTAAGAGAATCAAGAAATGATGGACGAGATCTCCTAGAATTAGGGTCAGATGTCCCTGAATATAGTGGAACATGATTCGAGGAGATCCTAACATCTGAATCCATTGAATTCAATCCAGTGGATTCTGATGTTTGCATGGTTTTTCCATGCACACTAGGAAAACCACCAGGCGAGCCACTAAAATTTCGTTCTCGAAAATCTGAATTTATAAAACCATTTATACTCATCCCACCATGTGTATCTTGCTCAGCCTGAAGACTAGACCCTCTCAATCTGTTACCGGGTTGAACAAAGTCCACTGCAAACCCCAAAATAAATAAAGATGCTTAATTACTTTGCAAACAATTGATCAAAAGAAGTACAGATGCACAATTTGTCATATAGACAGGTAGCAATAAGGACAGATAAGATTTAATACAAGCAGGAGGAAGGCATACCATCAGTGGCCTGTGTGCTGACACTACTGATCTTAGTTTGCAATGAAGAAGCAGAATCTTGAGGTAAGCTAACTGCAGAATCCTTTGAATAACTATTATTTTCTGCTGAATGGAATTGATTCAATAGACTAGAACTGCTACCAAAACCTTGATTTTCTTGTGATTGTGGAACAATAGAATGACCTGACAAAATCCCATATGGTACAACATTTTGGCTTCCAAAATATGTATTGGAGTCATTACTCATCGCAACATATTCTTGGCCACGATTACCATCAGCTCCTCCAAAAAATCCTGAAACATCATTTCTACTCAAATCATTATTATTTGTATGTCTCTGTACCATATCTGGCAATGAATTCTTGTAATCACCCAATGAGGGAGGATTGGCATCTGAATCTTTCAAAACCTGAGGCTCAAATTTTTGGGTAGTATTAATTATGTGTTCTTTGGTGCTTGTTCCATCAATAGGTTCTATGGTTCTTCCAGGTCCATCAGATGTACCAGCTGCATCTGAATCTGTAAGCCTTGCACGTTCGGCCTCTAAAGGTTGTTTCTGATCTACGCTAGCATCGGATGCAAGAGGTTGGCTAGTGGCTGCAGCTTTTTTTTCTCGTTCTGCTGCCTTTTTCTTACGGAACTCCTCCAACTGGAAAGAAACAAACAGGCAAACCGTATAAATCAATAATTACTGAATTTTTACAGAAAGATTTTAGCAACTAAAACCAACAGAAAAAAAAAGAAGGTTGAGAATTGATTATATCCAAACAATTGCTTCCACCAAGTATGAGAAGCATTAAAGACCTATAAACTGAAGCAGTCCAATAAAGAGATTTAATATGTACCTAAACCTAATCACTATGTTGTAAACTAGCAGATCTTGAGCCACATGGATTTTACTTGTCAGCTAAAAATAACACTATATAGTAACATAGTTTTAGTTCAGTGCCAAAACAAGCGCCAAATAATTTCAAAGATCATTCAGTACCAAATTGGAAGTACTGCATCATTAATGACTCGTCACTGAAAGCAAACCAGGTCTGCAGTTTAGCAACAGAAAACAGATGGTTTTCAAAGTAATAAAGCATGGCAATTTAATTCCTGCTCAGAAGGTTTAACAAATCAACCAATCTCTGGTCACTAGATGCTCAAAACATTAAAAATTTGCCATGTTTCAATAACATCACTCTTATAAATGAAAATAACTTTACTCTCGTAGCAGACATAAAAATTGCATCCCATTACTAAAACTCGTTCGTTTAACACAACCAGAAACCAATGGCAAGTGCAAAGGGAAAATATAACGAAACTACCCATCATCCATTCTTCGTCAATATCAAACGCAGTATAATACTGAATTCGCAAGAACAAACAAATGATGACTCTCAGACCAATTCTTCAATTAAATTGATGAAAAAAATACGGAAATTAATCTTCAATTGTCACCATAACTATATATTGGATGCAAATGAACCAGAGAATTCAAATCTTGAATCAAATCAACGAAACAATTAGGCATACCCGTCGTTTTCCGGCTTCAAGATGCTCCTGTTTTCGTGAGCTCGGTAAAACCTGAGCCGACGCCATTTAACGCTCTAAATTCCCCAAAAATGACACCTCAAATCTCATCCAATTGAATCATCTACCAACAAAAAAGCAATTTCACTCCGTCGAGGATCACCATCCAAACTCAGAGAAAGGAAGAAAAAACACCACAATTTGAAATTAAATCCAATCCAGATCAGGCAGAAAATAACGGGAAGAAAAAAAAAGGGTAACCTAATTGAATCGATTTAAAAAAACAAATGCTTAAAATTTAGGGAAATGGGAAAACCCTAAAATATCTTCTTTGATTTTGTAGACCAAAGTAAGGGTGCGATCGGATCGGAGGAAGGAGAGAGAGAGAGGAGGAGGAGCTGTTTTGCATTTGCAAACTAAGGTGTCCCGGCAGATCTCCTCGATTTCCTCTGTCTATTCCGAGTATATATAAATTACTGTTCATCCCGTTTTTTTATCAGTAGCTTTTGCCATTTTTATTAAAATTAAAAAATAATAAATAAATTTAAATTTAATATTAAATTACATAATTAAAATTAAATTATTAATTTAATTAATTTTAACTTTATTAAAAAAATAAATTAAAAAAATAACTTAAATTATATTAAAAATTTAAAAATAATAAATAAATAAAATTTAAATTTTACTTAAAAATAATAAATAAAAAATGAAAGAAATAAAAGAATCATATTTTCAGTTTAAATTTAAATTTTTGGTAAAAATTATAAAAAGTAAAAAAAATGCGCGCGTGTATATATATATATATATATTGGAATTGGATTGAGTTTAAATTTAGTGGGTTAAAAATAAAAATAAAAAAAAATTATATATATCTGCTGCGGCTACTGGCCGTTGGAGATTGCGACGCTTTTCTGCTTTTAAATCTGTGCTGGATGTCTACACGTAACGGGTATGGAAATTTAAAAAAAAAAAAAAGCAAAACGGCAAATTCCTAAATGTTCACATTTTTCTTGTCAAGTCCCTAAACTTAAAAAATATATATGTATATTATATTGAATCATTTAACTTTTAATTTTAACCCATGTTATGTTTCTAATTGACAGCAAAAAACTAGAATAAAATAAATGCACATCATAAAATCATATTAATTTAAAGAAATAAAAAATAAATTTATTTTTAATTTTTATCCGTTTGTAATTAGGAATGCTCACGGGGCGGGGCGGGGCGGAAAAGGAGTCCCCACTCCCTGCCCCATGCATAGTCGGGGATTCCCCGTCCCCATCCCCTCATGGAACACGGGGAGAAAAATCCCCCCGTCCCCCAATGAATTTCCCGTTCTGCCCTCAATTCCCCAACCCGACCCGAATTAAATATTTCTTATAAATTATATTTCATTTGTTTAAAAAAATTTCACATAAAATTAAAATACAAATTTTAATAATTAATAACTTAAAATTAAAAATGTTTCATACCATTCAAATACAAAATATTTATAAAAATCCCATACAATTCAAATTATAAAATAACATCCATTCATTAACAATTAATAACTTCACTTGAAACATTTCCATCCCATCGTGTATCAACCTGAAATATCAATTAATCAAATATAATAAATTACTTATATATTTATATATAAATTGAAAGTAAATTGAAATTAATGACAACAATTATTATTATAATATTCAAAATAAATACATTTATAATTTACCTCATCATCTTCATCCATATCTTCAAGCATTGTGTAACATTGTGGATGAACAATTGAAGAACCTAAAAGTATGAATAATAAAATACAATTGTTATTTATAAATTATTATTATGAACTATAGTCAGAAAAGCAAAATCAATAATTAAATACAATTAAATAGTCAATTTTCACATACCTTTATTTGAAGCTAGTATCCAATTTTGTGTACACATTAATGCTTCAACTGTGTCAGCATGCAATCTATTACGATGAGTACTTATAAACCTTTCACTTGTACTGAAAGCTTATTCAGATGCCACCGTAGATACGGGGATTGCCAACACATCTCGTGCAAGTAATTGCAATGTGGGATACTTAAGAGCCAGTTTCCACCAACTCAATACATCAAAATCATCTTTAAGTGGATACAGTTTCTCTTCCAAATAAAGGTCTAATTCAGTGCGCATGCTATCACTTTGAGACTCAAATAAAGCAACAAATAATTCAAATTTGTGCATACAAGACGACCCTATACTATAGCTTGATGATTGAGAAGAAAAACTTCTTGATGAGTCAGCTACAACACCACTTTCACTTGACTTCGAATTTGATGAATATTGATCAACCAAATTATAACAAATTTTTTTAATGTTTTCAACCTCTATTTTTGCTTTTTCATCTCCATAGAATAGAGGATAATAACACTCCAAAAATTTAGTTTTGTACCTAGGATCCAAAATAGTCGCCACACTCATAATATCATGAATTTGAGATCAATATTGATCAAATTTTTCAATCATTTTGCAAGCCATAACTTCAATATAAGGACACCCACAAATAACCCACTGCATCAATTCCATCTTAATTTCACACACTTTTGGAAACAAAAAAGATTGACAGTAGGATATTTTGTCCCAGAAAAGATGTCAGTTACATCCAAAAATATTTTTAACTTCTCACAAATTTGAGCAGTCATTTCCCACTCTTCATCCATAGGCAAACATCTATAAAGAGGCTCTCTTTGTTTTAATCTTTTAAACACATCTTTGTAACTAATAGCCACGTCAAGCATCATAAAAGTAGAGTTCCACCTAGTCTTACAATCTAAAATCAATTTTTTAGTACAAGAAACTCTCAACTGACGGGCTGTTTCCTCAAATTTTTCATATCCCGAACCTTTTCAATACAATCCTCGATAATGTCTAAACCATCATTGACAATCAAATTTAAAATATGAGCACTACAACGCACATGCAACAATTGTCCATCCAACCAAAGTCTATTAGCTGCTAATTTGCTCAAAATCATATTAAATATTGCATCATTTGTCGAACAATTGTCTAAAATTAATGCAGATAACTTGCCATCTAGATTCCAATCCATCAGACAATTAGACAGCACATCACAAAGAACATCGACTGTATGTGGACATGGCACATAAATGAACCTAATAAAAAAATAAATTTATAAATTTATATTTAAAATAAATTAATAGTTAAAATAAATAAAATAGTACCTGATAATTCGACTTTGTAAAGTCCATGAAGTATCGATAAAATATATTGTAACCGTCATAAAACCCTTCTTTTGATTGGACGTCCACATATCAGTTGTGATGGCAACTCGGCTATCATTCTTTCCAACTAGCTTCATAATCTTTTCTTTTTCTTGTTCAAATAGTTTCAATATATCTCTCTTCACTGTGTGCCTACTCATCCTTTTGAACATTGGTTGAATAGTTCCAAGAAACTTTCTAAAATATTCATGTTCAATCATTGCTAATGGATATTCATGCACAACAATTACAGTTGCCAAATCTTTTCGTGCAGTCTCTTCATCAAAGGTATACGTCCCAATTGAAACTCTCCCTTCATTATCTATCTTAGATTTCAAAATTGCTTGTTTTATATCTCTACTCTTTCTCAAAGGACATGATCCAAAATGATCATGTAAATGCTTAGTAACATTTTTTGTATCCCCTCCTAGTTTCTTTTCACAATAATTGCATATTGCCTTCCAATTATTATCAATCTTTTGCCTCTTAAAGTGATTCCACACAACTGATTTCAAACGACTTTTAGAATTAAGATTTGTTTCTTCACTTTTATTTACGAGATTAGCTTGACTTGATTCAATAGGAGCCTGAGAGTCTAATTGCACCCTAGATTGTTCACTACTATGTTGTTGATTCATTGGTTGTTCAATGGATTGTTCACCCTCATCCATAATATCACAAATACTGCATAAAACAAACAAGTTTTTTGGTAATCAATTTAATTTGACAATTGTTCTCTACAAAATAACTATTATAGATTGTGGAGCCTTTATAATATTTACATATAATAATAATAATAATAATAATAATAACAATAATAATAATAATAATATTTACATACAATAATAATAATAATAATAATAATAATAATAATAATAAATTGTGGAGCCTTTATAATATTTACATACTTCAAATAATGTTTACCAATTACGTTCAAGATGAAAATTAATTAAATGGGGTAATGACTAATAAGATTATGAATGAATTGATAAATATATGGAATTAAGAGAATAATAAGGAATATACTATTTTATTAAGAGACGGAGTGATGTGTTTTAATTAAAGGTTATAAATTGGAATTTTAAATATTAAATAAATTTTAAATAGGCATGGGAGTGGACTTTTAAGCCAAAGATAAGCACTTCTCTCTCACCCACCACTACAAGTTTTACTACCCTACCTCTTTATCATAGTATTACTATTATTAATATTATATGAAAATATTTAATAGCTAATTATGTGTGTGTAAAATCTTAATTTATGAAATGATGTTAAAAAGTCCAAACAAAAACGAAATTGTTGATCAAATTTTCTGCTCAAAATTTAATTATCTGACTTTCCAAGTGTTAAAAAGCTTTGGTCAAACCAAATCCAAAAAGGTTGCAGCACATAAACACCACAATAATGAAACAAATTAAAGAAATATATTATGCCCCAACATGCAATAAAAGCCCTGACTAGTCACTTGCTGCAGGTAGGGAATATAAGTTGAGTACATGGCAGAGAGGCTTACTATTTCCAGACAGGAGGAAGCTTCTTTTTCTTCTTGTAGTATCGTGCAAGCATATGAATCCTGCTCTCAACAAGGATCAATCGGAACTTGGACTTCTTCTCACCCACCACTACAAGTATCGTGCAATCTCTTCATCAGTATACTGAAAATAGATAAACAACAACAAAATGAAGAGAAAATATACAACAAAAACAGAGATAAAATGATATATCTTCCAATCATAAAATTTCAAGAGGCATAACTGATAATAAATTTATATTTATTTAACTAGAAGGTGTAAAAACTGAGTGAGATCTTCAATTTTACAGTTCCTTCAAAACATTCATATCTCAGTAAAGAGATTCAACTGCAGTTCCTTCTATCAGAATCCTTGAGAAGTAATCACTGTCAATGTAAAACTTAACCATAAGAAAACACTAACAAGAACAATCAAACATGCTAACATAAAATTAAGGGAAAAAAAACGAGAGGATTTTGCTTCTCCCCTACGAAGTTTGTAAATGGAATTATTGTTTTTCTTTGCTTCTCCCCTCTCTTTTTCTGAAAGTCTCATAATTTTAAAAACTAAGCTTCTTCAATAAATCTAAAAGGATCATCCAATCCATATTTGGCAGCATAATTGGATAAAGATGTTGTTGCCTAAAGCTTTAAACACAATGAAATAATGGATGGTGATTCACTTATGCATACCAATTAAAAGGTAAGCATAGAACAAGAATAGTTATCGGAACTTACCTGCCCAGAGTACAACACCAACCCAACAAGACTATAGTGCTCTATCCCATGGGGCGCACCTGCAGTATTTATACCTCAAAAAAGTTATCATTAGCAAAAGCTTCAGATCTGAACTAAGACTCTAAGAGCCACTACCCAGAAAACAAATGGAGACCAAAGAAAAAAATCAAGCCAAACAGAACAACACCATCTTACCAAATCAGCCGAGCAACAGATTACAAGTCCTTGAAAATCGAACTATCAGTTGTAAACAAAACCAAACAGATCGAGGAAATAAAGATGAGCCGGAAGAAGAAAAGAAAGGCAGCAGGTCGGCAGGAGAGGGAGAAAAGAAGAAAGACAGCAGGTCATTGCAGGAGAGGGAGAAGATAAGAAAGGCCGTAGGTCGGCAGGAGAAAGAAAGAAATGAGTGAGCCTAGGGTTTAACTGAGATATTTATAGTCGATGGCAAAAATGTAAATATTTAAAATATAGGGATATTATGGTAATTAATGAATAGGGTTCGGGGATCCCCGCGGGGCAGAAACCCCCTTCCCCGCCCCCACCCCGATTTCACCCCGAGGATTTTTTATCCCCATCCCCTCCCCCATGAGGAAAAATATCGGGGATTCCCCGCCCCGTTTGGGTCGGGTCCCCACGGGTATTGGATTTTTCCCGCCCCGTGATCATCCCTATTTGTAATGAAAGCTCTAGTCTTTGAATTGCGCACATCATCTTGGCGACAAATTCCTGCTCTTCCTTCTGATGATATAAGCTATAGTAATGCAGTATCTGCATATGGAGATGTGCATCGGAATTGTAACACCCTTATCACTCTGATCTAACTGAACAGTGCACGCACACCGATAAATTTTTTTTCTTATACTATTTCTTCATTTATTCATCATTTATGCCTTATTTTACCACTTTTAGGTAAAAATATATTTTAGTCCCTGTATCACAAAAACTTTATATTTTAGCACTGTTAAGTCCCCAAATTACCATTTTACCCTTGTTAACTATTTCTTATTCATTTTCACATATTAATTATACATTTGATAAAATTATCATTTTACCCCTAAACTTTATTTTCTTTCATTTAGGTCCTTTTTCTACTTAAACTTCACTTTTATCTTCTTTTCCACTTCTTTTTAACTTGTTATCAATTTCATGCCCCTAGTACAGTATCGACAGAAATTTTCAGACAGGATACTCAGAACGTGGATCTCAGGGGCCCCAGACAGACTGAAAAATGACCTCACAGATCATTTTTCCACAGAACAGATATCAGATACAGACAAAGCTATGGAGATCAGTAATCCTACCATAGCAAAGCAAGTCGCCATGACTTGCACCGCGGTTCAGATGTCCCTATGGCTAGCCAATTATATCCTGAACTAGGTTTTCACTGCCGGACTATTTCTAAGGGCATAATTTCATTAAAATCTCAATCACAGCTTCATTTCCTTATTATTTCTTTACTTACTTATACTTATTTTCCTTATTAATTATTCTTTTCAAATCCTTCACAAGATTTGTGAATTATTTCACCATAATTCACCAATATCATTCATTTTCTCAACAAAGTACACATTATTTCAATACTTTCATTACTTACATAATTGTTAATTTATCTCTAAAATATTCATTTAATTTCTATAAATTCCACAAAAATTCATATGTGTATTATTCCATTTCTAACATCATTTAAAGGCTTAATTTCATCAAAATTTATCAAATAAACTTTAGTTTCCTTAAGTATACCATTCGGCCAACAAAGGAACCATACTATATATTCATTCAATCATTCATTTAAGCATTTATTCACACTTAATTAAGGTCTTCTAACACTAGTCTATCATTATTTTAGTTATACACCACTTTAGTCATAAGTTCCTTAAGTTACATAAAGGATATTCATTTAAAATCAAAGAAATTACTAAGATTTATTAGTCACTTACATATTCTCCTTGCTTTAGGATGCTTATACTTCCTTTTTCTTGCCCTTAGTTGGATTGGATGGCTCTCCTCCTTGAATCCCTAAAGAAACTGAATTTTCCATTAAAAGAAACCCTACTTTCTTTTTTATCTTATTTACTTAATTTAACTACATATATGAACTCTAGACACCCAAATATACTTAAAGATGCTAACAAATCAACTTAAAACCATGATTTTCACTTACCTCCTTAAGACACCTTAAGCTTTCCCTTAGAATTTTTCTTGCTTTAATCCTTCAAATCAAAGGTTTGAGGCTGGATTACTAATCTAGAGGGATAGAATTAGGGGTGGGGTGCTTGAATATCAAATAAAATGGAGCAAAATTGAAGAAATCTTGAGAGAGAAATGGGAGAGAAGGTTTCGGCCAAGAGGAGAGGAGGAAGGAGATGAGAGAATTTTCTGGAACTTGGTAGATATTTTCCTTTTATATACTCGGCCAAAATTTGGGCCAAAAGTCCATAGGCTGGATTTAATTCTTTAAGGCCCAATTTCACCTCTCTAAAGGCCCACATAAAAATTCTCTCACTTTCTCACTTCAATTCTCTTCAATTTTAATTTTATAATTCTTAAATATCAAAAATAGGTAGTACGTAAAATTTTGGCTCAATCGGAGTTCGTTACTAGTTCGATTCAATCGAATTGATTCGATTCGATAACTGTCGACTTCTCCGAAAAATTCATTTTTTTGCACTAAAATATTCTACATAAAATTTCATTAAGACATGAAAAATTTGGCAATTTTTAGAGTTTATTTTCTATTTTTAAAAATTTATGCAAAATCGAGTCACCTTTTCTACCGGGAAAATTGACTCGCTAACTTTTTTATATTTTTGACTTTTGGAGGTCTATATGACCTCCATTTCACTTTAAATTTCAACCCCGAGCTCATCATGACCAATAATTTCCGATGGTTAAATAAAATATTTTTCACTTTCGGGTTCGATTTTTGGCCCGGGTGCACTATTCATCATCGAAATTTACTGTTCCTGACCAGACCAGTGTTGAGGCCATTACAATTCTCCTCTACTAAAAGAAATTTCGTCCTCAAAATTTACCTGTATTGAAGAGGTGGGGATACTGATGTTTTATAGTCGCTTTCGGTTCCCACGTAGCTTCTTCCATGTTATGATGGTGCCACAGAACCTTCACTAGTGGGATCTGCTTGTTTCTGAGTTGGCGGACTTCTTTTGCTAAAATCCTCACAGGTTCTTCTTCATAGGTCATTTCATCTGCTACTTGAATTTCTTCTGGTGTAATCACGTGACTAGGATCCAATATGTATCTACGAAGCATAGACACGTGGAATACATCATGTATCTTCTCTAGGGCCGAAGGTAACTTTAATCTATAAGCTACAGGACCCACTCGTTGCAGTATCTCATAAGGGCCAATGAATCTTGGACTTAACTTGCCCTTCTTTCCGAACCTCAGAATCTTTTTCCACGGAGATACCTTAAGGAAAACTCGATCCCCAACCTGAAATTCTATATCTTTCCTCTTCAAGTCAGCATAAGACTTCTGACGATCCATGGCTTCTTTCAATCTACTTTTAATAACCCGAATTTTTTCTTCAGAATCGCGGATCAAATCAGAGCCCATTAACTTTCTTTCGCTCAGTTTCGTCCAACAAAGAGGAGTTCTGCACTTCCTACCATAAAGTGCTTCAAAAGGAGCCATTTTTAAACTGGACTGATGACTATTGTTGTATGCAAATTTCGCTAAGGGTAATTGCTTTTCCCAACTGGTGCCAAACTCCAGATGCAGCATCTGAGCATATCTTCCAAAACCTGGATCACTCTCTCGGACTGACCGTCTGTCTGAGGGTGAAAGGCTGTACTAAAATGAAGCCTTGTACCCAAAGCATCTTGAAAACTGTGCCAGAAATGAGAAGTAAACCTCGGATCCCTGTCAGAAGCAATAGAAGTTGGCACTCCATGCAATCTCACTATCTCATTAATGTACAGTTCCGCCAGTTTTGACAAAGAATAGTCCATCCGTACGGGCAAAAAGTGAGCAGACTTGGTAAGTCGATCTATGATCACCCAGATGGCGTCATGTTTCTTCTGAGTCAAAGGCAAGCCTGTCACAAAATCCATAGTTACTCGGTCCCATTTCCACTCTGGTACTAACAAAGGATGCAGCAATCCTGAAGGAACCTGGTGCTCAGCTTTTACTTGTTGACAAATCAGACACTTACTTACAAATTCTGACACCTCCTGCTTCATACCTGGCCACCAATAGAAAGCTTTTAAGTCTTGATACATTTTATTGCCTCCAGGATGCATAGCATAGCTGCTGTGATGTGCTTCAGTTAGAATACTTTTCTTCAATTCCTCTTGATTTGGGACACAAAGCCTTTGCTTAAAATAGAAGCTTCCCTCATCATCTAAAGAATAGTTCTCTACATTGTCATTCTGAAGCCTATTCTTAATACTCATCAACCGATCATCTTCTTTTTGAGCAGTCTTAACTTGATGCACAAAGTCTGGCTTTACTTGCAGTTTAGCTACCAAAGCTCCATCTAAAGTCAGACTTAAACAGGCATTCATAGCTCGAAGAGCTGCAAACAAAATAATTAATTACTAAACCATATCAAGTATCTATGCTAACTTACTTAATGACATTAACATCACCGGACATAAATTTCCTGCTAAGTGCATCGGCTACAACATTAGCTTTTCCGGGGTGGTAGTCAATATAGCAATCATAATCTTTGATTAATTCCAGCCAACGTCTCTGTCTAAGATTAAGCTCCTTCTGGGAGAGTAGATATTTTAGACTCTTATGATCTGAGTAAATATAGCATCTCTCGCCATATAAGTAATGTCTCCAAATCTTCAGTGCAAAAACAATGGCTGCTAATTCCAGATCATGAGAAGGGTAGTTTTTCTCGTGTGTCTTCAGCTGTCGGGAAGCATATGCAATCACTTTGCCTCCTTGCATCATAACATAACCTAACCCATTCCTGGATGCATCGCTATAAATCACAAAATCCTTACCCGACTCAGGTTGAGTAAGAATCGGAGCTTCAGTCAGCATGCTTTTAAGTCTTTCAAAGGCTTCTTGACAAGCATCGATCCAAACAAATCTGGTATTCTTCTGTAGTAGCCGGGTTAAAGGTGTTGCGATAGTAGAAAATCCTTTAATGAATCTCCTGTAGTACCCGGCTAAACCCAGAAAACTCCTTACTTCATTAACATTTTTGGGCGATTTCCATTGGAGGATTGCATCAATCTTCGAAGGATCCACTTTAATACCCTCTGCAGATATCACATGTCCCAGAGAAGATACTTCATTTAGCCAGAAATCGCATTTGCTGAACTTAGCATATAACTGTTTTTCTCTCAGAGTCTGCAGGACAATCCTCAAATGCTTATCATGTTCTTCAAGCGTCTTAGAGTAAACCATGATATCATCAATAAAAACTACTATAAACTGGTCTAAATAGGGATGAAAAACCCTATTCATCAAGTCCATAAAGGCGGCTAGAGCATTTGTAAGTCCAAAAGGCATAACCAGAAATTCATAGTGGCCGTATCTGGTACGAAAAGTAGTCTTCGGCACATCTGCTTCTTTAACTCCCATCTGGTAATAGCCTGATCTCAGGTCAATCTTTGAGAAAACACCTGCTCCCTTAAGCTGATCAAACAAATCTTCGATGCGAGGGAGAGGATACTTGTTCTTTATGGTAACTTTATTCAGTTGCCTATAATCAATACATAACCTGAGCGTGCCATCTTTCTTCTTCACAAATAAAACTGGCGCTCCCCAGGGAGAAACACTAGGTCTGATGAACCCCTTATCCAACAGCTCCTGTAACTGAATCTTCAATTCTTTTAACTCTGCAGGTGCCATCCTGTAAGGGGCAATAGATATCGGTGCAGTACCTGGGGCAACATTAATAGAAAACTTTACTTCTCTATCAGGTGGCAAGCCTGGCAATTCATCAGGAAAAACATCCTGAAACTCTCTGACAGTAGGTACTTCTGATATCTTTGCACTGATCTTTTTGGCCTCCACTGCATAGCACATATAAGCCACACATCCCTTTCTAATTAACTTCTTAGCAGCCGTAGCAGATAGCACATCAGACAGAAAATCAGTTCTTACACCTACCACTGTAATCTCCCGATCATCATCAAGCTTTAAGGTGACTCTCTTTCTTTTACAATCGACAGTTGCTTGATGGGCGGATAACCAATCCATCCCTAAGATCACGTCAAACTCGTGGAAAGGTAAAGCAATCAAATTGGCTAGAAAGGTATGTCCCTGAGTACTAATAAGGCACTGTCTGTATACTGTATTTACCACTAAATTATGTCCCAGAGGATTGCTCACCAAAATATCCTGGTCCAAGCACTCCTCTTTCAACCCTTTTTCCCGTGCTAAAACAGTGCTAATATAAGAGTGAGTGGAACCCGGATCAATCAATGCATGCACCGAATCATATAACAAAAGAAATGTACCAACTATCACGTCTGGGGCATCCTCATCTGTACGGGCTCTGACAGCATAAGTCTGACCCGATCCTCTCTTCTGGCCCTATGATGCCTGACCAATCGGTCTAGAGGCTGAAGTATAAGGGGCGGCTCCTCTACCCCGACCCCTAGGTACTGAAGATCCTGTACCTGACACTGGTGAATTAACTGAAGCAGTCTGCATAACAGGACAGTCTTTGATCCGATGGTCTCTGGACCCACATCTAAAATAGGCTCCTGTCAACAACCTACACTCTCCAGGGTGAATCTTGCCACAGTGCTCACATGCCACTACAGAACCACTATTCCTGTCTCGAGGTGTATCAGCAACTGAAGCTCTACCTCGTGATGCACTTTCCTGACCACGGCCTGCTGCTGCTGGTGACTGTCCCTGAAATGCCTGAGACCCTTTCATCTTCTTCCTTTTACCACTGAACTGGCCCTGTTTTCGCTTTTGCTGAAATCTGGACTGCCGCTCAACCTGCTCAGCCTGAGTAGTTTCTAACTTAATAGCTGCTTCAACCATGGCACGTAAGGTGGGATACTTCTGAGCTCCAATGATCTGTCTGAGCTCGGTGTGTAGGCCTCTCTCAAATCTGAAGCACAATTTCTCCTCTGTAGCTTGGCCTTCATCCAGATAAGCACTTAGGCGCTCAAATTCTCGATCATACTCTGCCACTGTCTTGTTTCCCTGTTTTAATCTCCAGAAAGCCTCTTGCATAGTAGCTTTATATTCGGACCCAATATATTTCATCTCAAACTGGTCCACAAAGAACTCCCAACTCAACTGTTCTGTAGGAGTGTATCTTCTGACTGAATCCCACCATATGAATGCAGGACCCTGAAGTAATGCCACAATGCCTTCAAATTTTTCTTCTAGTGGGCTATGAGTTATTTCAAATAGCCTTTTTATCTTGTATAACCATTCTTCAGCCACTGCAGGTGTCAGAGGTTCTCGCCCATAAAAGTCTTCCGCCCCCAATCTTTTTAATTGCTCCAAAATAGGTCTCCGCCTAGGTGGGGCTGCCTGAACCTGTACTACTGTAGGCTGAGGATGCACCGGAGCTGGAGCTACCTGAAGTCGCTGTTGAATATATTAAGCCATCAAATTAAGAAAATCGGGCTGAAGAAAAGGAGGCGGTGCCATAGGAGGAGGATTTTGTTGTGGGGCTTTTTGTTGCCCAACATTACTTGACGCCTCACTCCTGCTTTCAGGCGCCTGCTGCTCTTGCTCGGCAGACATCTTTCCACTAAAAAACAGAAGGAGCAAATGCACATTAGTTTTAAAATACTCATTTTCAAAAAGGAATTGGCATGTATATACAGACAAATCATTTCATACCCACTCCAATCTTAGGATCGCCTAAACCTTTGCTCTGATACCAATAATAATTGTAACACCCTTATCACTCCGATCTAACTGAATAGTGCACGCACACCGGTAAATTTTTTTTTCTTATACTATTTCTTCATTTATTCATCATTTATGCCTTATTTTACCACTTTTAGGTAAAATTACATTTTAGTCCCTGTATCACAAAAATTTTATATTTTAGCACTGTTAAGTCCCCAAATTACCATTTTATCCTTGTTAACTATTTCTTATTCATTTTCACATATTAATTATACATTTGGTAAAATTACCATTTTGCCCCTAAACTTTTATTTTCTTTCATTTAGGTCCTTTTTCTACTTAAACTTCACTTTTATCTTCTTTTCCACTTCTTTTTAACTTGTTATCAATTTCATGCCCCTAGTACAGTACCGACAGAAATTTTCAGACAGGATACTCGGAACGTGGACCCCAGAGGCCCCAGACAGACTGAAAAATGACCTCACAGATCATTTTTCCACAGAACAGATATCAGATACAGACAAAGCTATGGAGATCAGTGATTCTACCATAGCAAATCAAGTCGCAATGACTTGCATCGCGGTTCAAATGTCTCTATGGCTAGCCAATTATATCCTGAACTAGGTTTTCACTGCCAAACTATTTCTAAGGGCATAATTTCATTAAAATCTCAATCAAAGCTTCATTTCCTTATTATTTCTTTACTTACTTATACTTATTTTCTTTATTAATTATTCTTTTCAAATCCTTCACAAGATTTGTGAATTATTTCACCATAATTCACCAATATCATTCATTTTCTCAACAAAGTACACATTATTTCACATTATTTCAATACTTTCATTACTTACATAATTGTTAATTTATCTCTAAAATATTCATTTAATTTCTATAAATTCCATAAAAATTTATATGTGTATTATTCCATTTCTAACATCATTTAAAGGCTTAATTTCATCAAAATTTATCAAATAAACTTTAGTTTCCTTAAGTATACCATTCGTCCAACAAAGGAACCATACTATATATTCATTCAATCATTCATTTAAGCATTTATTCACACTTAATTAAGGTCTTCTAACACTAGTCTATCATTATTTTAGTTATACACCACTTTAGTCATAAGTTCCTTAAGTTACATAAAGGATATTCATTTAAAATCAAAGAAATTACTAAGATTTATTAGTCACTTACATATTCTCCTTGCTTTAGGATGCTTATACTTCCTTTTCCTTGCCCTTAGTTGGATTGGATGGCTCTCCTCCTTGAATCCCTAAAGAAACCGAATTTTCCATTAAAAGAAACCCTACTTTTTTGATCTTATTTACTTAATTTAACTAAATATATGAACTCTAGACACCCAAATATACTTAAAGATGCCAATAAATCAACTTAAAACCATGATTTTCACTTACCTCCTTAAGACACCTTAAGCTTTCCCTTAGAATTTTTCTTGCTTTAATCCTTCAAATCAAAGGTTTGATGTTGGAGTACTAATCTAGAGGGATAGAATTAGGGGTGAGGTGCTTGAATATCAAATAAAATGGAGCAAAATTGAAGAAATCTTGAGAGAGAAATGGGAGAGAAGGTTTCGGCCAAGAGGAGAGGAGGAAGGAGATGAGAGAATTTTCTGGAACTTGGTAGTTATTTCCCCTTTATATACTCCTCCAAATGGGCCAAAATTTGGGCCAAAAGTCCATAGGCTTGATTTAATTCTTTAAGGTCCAATTTCACCTCTCTAAAGGCCCACATAAAAATTCTCTCACTTTCTCACTTTAATTATCTTTAATTTTAATTCCATAATTCTTAAAATATCAAAAATAGGTAGTACGTAAAATTTTGGCTCAATCAGAGTCCGTTACTGGTCCGATTCAACCGAACTGGTTCGATTCGATAACTGTCGACTTCTCCGAAAAATTCATTTTTTTGCACTAAAATATTCTAAATAAAATTTCATTAAGACATGAGAAATTTGGCAATTTTTAGAGTTTATTTGCTATTTTTAAAAATTTATGCAAAATCGAGTCACCTTCTCTATCGGGAAAATTGACTCGCTAACTTTTTCATATTTTTGACTTTCGGAGGTCTATATGACCTCCATTTCACTTTAAATTTCAACCCCGGACTCATCATGACCAATACTTTTCGATGGTTAAATAAAATATTTTTCACTTTCGGATCCGATTTTCGGTCCGAGTGCACTATTCATCATCGAAATTTACTGTTCCTGACCAGACCGGTGTTGAGGCCATTATAGTTTATCCCAGTATTGGCAGGGTTAGCTTTAATACTAAGCAAGAAACTTTCAGATTTATTGCTTATCCTGATGAGTGTTCAAATTGGAATGTCCATTTATTTAATATTGAAGAATATGTGTGTAGCTCGAAAAGATTTCAGGAATATAAAGATATGGAAAATGAAAGATTAAAAGAAAAAAGAGCAGGGAGTGCAGAACAAATTGGAGCACAGAGCAAGCATTTTGGACTGGCAAGGAATCTTGAGAAAACTATACCTGTAAACTCTGCGGAATAATTACAGTAAACAAGAACTCTTATTCATCATTTATCCTCTGTTTTCCTTTGTTTCATGATCAACACGAAGCACAAAGGATTTTGCTATAGAAGTTAAAACCGTCAAATTAAAATAAAACACAGGATACAGTACCCTTAACAATTAAAAGAACACATACATCTGGTGATTTTTGTGGAGATATAGATATAGAATCAAGAGGATGCTAACAACTTCTCTCTAAGATCTTTAAACTTGATGAACATCTGATCTAGGTCAGGCAGATTTTGTTTGATAATGGGTTCTTCTAAGAAATTTTGAGTCCATTGATGCAAGTTAGGGAATTTGTGGGCTTCAAGTATTTTAATTCCAACAACTTTTTCCATGACTCCTAGCCAGAGAGCAAGTCCACTATAAGCAAGGTCCACTATTCCAATTTTGTCTCCCCCAAAATATTTCTTACCTCCCATCGCTTTTTCTTCTATTGTTTTTAACATTTCTAAAATATCCTTAACTGCCTTGTCTTGCTCTTCTTGGGTTCCAAATAGTAGCCCCCGCCACATGGTGTCAGCCTGACATTATAATTAATAAATTATTGGCTTGATTTATAAATGAATATATGTTCTAATTTATTCAAACAATAAAAAAGAGATGTGATTTGATGCGCTGCACTTTTGAACCATCGAATCAACAAGATGGGCGCGATCTAACGGTTCCTATGTGCAAAACCGAATTTCTACTCATTAAAAAACATCAAAAGCATTTTTTTTAAAAGAAATAGAGAAATTGAACATTTAACCCAAAAAACAAAAGAAGAAAAAAAAATAAAGAAAGGGAATTAATAAAGAATACCTTGTCTGCATAAAATTTAACCCAAAACCTGGCTACAGCTCTCTCATAAGGATCAGTGGGCAGTAAGGGACATTGAGGCCATGTTTCGTCCAAATACTCGATGATTATCATAGACTCGCAAACTGGTCGGCCTCCATGGATGAACACTAGAATTTTCTTATGCACTGGATTATGCTGCAAAAGCAAAGCACTTTTGTTCTCAAGATCTTGTTCCACATATTCATAGGGTATGCCCTTTAGTTTTAGAGCCCACATCACTCGTAACTATGAGGACTTGGCCATGTTCCAAGTAGCTTAACCTCACCCATTCTTAAAACAAGTTCTGTTTGGTCTGAGTTTCTTCACCATGACACTGTCTTTATACACTAATCAGTTAAGCAATCTGTCTTGCTTGGGGAATAAGTTGAAGGGTTCAATTAAAAAAGGTCGTAATGCGAGACTATAAAATAAAATAATTCTTTTTTCTTTTTTTAATCCTTAATCTAGTGATAAAGGTTATATTGTTCTGAAAATGGGCATTATTATATATATTAAAGTCTATAGTGGGATTTATTAATTTATGTTTGTTGACCAAGACTTGCTATTTATTGGCTCAAGGTTATATCCTAATTTTGATGATAATCAAATCTTAAATAAACTCTAGCGTGAATTATATTCTAAGTATCTTTCTGCAGGAAATTTTACATATCATTCTGATACAAATATCAAAAAATAAAAATCATAATATTTCAAGATATAGATATATAAGAAAACGTATTTAAAAATTGTCTTAATATATAGGAATTTAATATATTAAAATGTAAGATCAAATTGAGGATCAAATTATCACTCATGTATACATATTCTTATTCTTAAAAATTGCATAAAAATGTTTTGATATCATAAAATGAGCTTTTGGTCAAAACTGAGTTCTGTTAAAATATGGTTTAGAATTTGGTTCGTCAAAAATTCGTATCATTAGATATTTGAATAGATTTCTGAATGAAAATCTGTTTCACACTACAAGATAAAATAACGGCTAGTGAAGGCAGAATTGTCTTTTTTGTCATCCAACAGTCATAAACGGCTATATTTGAGTTTCTACACTTAAAACTAAGTTTTTGGCTATAAATACAAGTGGTAGAACTCATTAGAATGTTAGATATCATTTTAGAAAGAATTCTAACTCTTAAGAGAAAGCTTACATCTTTTAAATTTCACTTTCCATCTTTGTACTTCATCTTTATATATCATCCTCAATTGATTATAGTTTCTATTGTAATCTTTACTGAGAAAATTCTATTGTGAAAGATTGTATGTTGGATTGGCTAGAACCTAAGGAATAAATTCTAGTAAGTGTTTTAATCTTTTACTTTGGAAAAAAGATTGTGGGTAGATATACATAGAATTGTATATTGGCTTTGACTCTTGCCCTTAAAAGAGTTAGGAGTGGAGAGAAAAGGTCAAGAGTAATTCTTGAGGAGTGGAGGTAGGCAAAGAGGCTGAACCACTATAAATTTTGTGTGTGCTCTGCTTTTCTACTCTATTTTCTATCTTCTATAATTTTGTCATACATTTTGAAAATTTATGTTTTCAAAATTTTGTAAAACGAATTTCTAAAACATTTATAATAAATCTAACACACATTTTCAGAATTATACTTGTGGTTTTAAATTAAGAAAAGAACTTGCAAAATTCTATTATTATTGTTATCTTGCATATTTACATTTTTGGTTAGAAACGTTATCAAAAATCTGCACTTGAATATAATTCTGTTTCATTATAAATCTGGCCAGAAAATTTTGAGACACCCAATTCGTCCCCCCTCTTAAGTGTCTTTCGGGACCTGTACTATATTTTTTTTTGGTAATATGATATGAAGTCATGCATGATGAGAGGGGCAAGATATATATACGTGAGTATTTAATTCAAAGTTCATATCATTTTAGGTAGTTAGGTAAATTGTTTGAGTTAATTTCACCCATGATCACTAGACTTATGTCTAATTACCCAAAAGTAACTAATTTATTTTTCGTGACTTAAATGTCACTGAACTTATTACATTTTTATAAAAAAATCATCTTAACCGATTTTCGACAATAATCCCTGTCAGAATGCTGCTGTGGAAATGCTATACCATATGCCTGAACACACGTGGCATGACACGTCAGCAGCCACGTCATCGAAAGAGGCCATATCACATGACACGTCAGTACGTCACGCCACATTAATTTCTGGATATACATGACCTTTTCTAGTGATGTGGCTACTGACATGTCATGCCACATGTGTCAAGACATATGACGTGACATGCCACGTTAGAATTTTGGCAAGAGTAATCGTCGAAAATCGGATAAAATGATTTTTTTGCAAAAGAGTGATGAGTTCAATGACATTTAAGTCATAAAAAATAAGTCGATTACTTTTAGGCGATTAGGCGTAAGTCCAGTGACCATAGATGAAATTGACTCAAATTGTTTTTCTACCGAAGTTCTCAATTTTTGTAGCATTACATTGAATTTCTAAGCATTTATATATTTTAGAACATACTGAAAGGGAATTTAACGCTCCAAATTCCCCAAAAATGACACCTCAAATCTCATCCGATTGAATAATCTACCAAAAAATCCGAGAAAGGAAGAAAAAACACCACAATTTGAAATTAAATCCAATTCAGATCAGGCAGAAAATAACGGTAACCTAATCGACTCAATTTAAAAAAAGTTTGAAATTTAGGGAAATGAAAAAATCTTAATTTTTTTTGGTTTTGTAGATCAAAGTAAGGGTGCGATCGAATCGGAGGAAGGAGAGAGAGGAGGAGGAGTTGTTTTGCATATGCAAACTAAGGTGTCTCGTCAAATCTCCTTGATTTCCTCTGTCTATTCTGAGTACATGTAAATTATACTAAAAGAACAATATTTTCAGTTTAAATTGAAATTTCGATGAAAATCAAGAAAAGAAAAAAATGCGTGCATATACATTGGATTGAGTTTAAATTTAGTAGGTTGAAAATAAAAAATAATATATATATATATTTGGTGCATCTACTGGCTATTGGATATTGCGACGCTTTTCTGCTTTCAAACCGATCTTGGTAGGGGTGAGAAAAAAATCAAAATTTAGATTAAATGAAAAATCGATCCGAAACCAAATCGATTTTTTCGATTTTTACATTAACTGAACTGAAAATTTAAATTTATGATTTTTACTTTTAAAAACCAGCTGTTAAATTAACGGTTAACCAATTTATATATTTTTTATATATTTTATTTTAAATTATTTTTTATATATTTTATTTTAAATTTTACTCTTAAAATTTTTAATATTTTTGTAATTTATAAATATTATGATATATAACTTTCTAAAATATTATTATAATATGTATTTTTAGTAAATAAACATTGAAATTATCTTTTTATTACTATTATTTATTCATTACACACACATAATTAATATTATATTGTTAGTTTTATATTAAATATGTGTAATTCTTATAATTAATTATGAAAATTATGTTTTTATTTTGATTTTTAATGGATATTATATTTAATTTGTATTTTGTCATTTGTAAAGCATTTTTAACTATTGAAAATAATATTACAAATTATATGATTTATTAAATTTATATGTTAAAATTTTTTAGTGATTAACCAATAAACCGATCCAAAATTTTGGTTTAAAATTGAAATCAATATAGCGGTTAACCGAAATTAATTAACTGGTTAACCAGTCTATGCTCACTCCTAGATGTCGGATGTCTCCAAGTACCTGTTATGGAAATTTAAAAAAAAATGCAAAATGGTAAAGCCCTTAAATTCATAAATTTTTACCGGAATAATTTTTTAAATAATATTTTTTTAAAAATTTATAAAATTGAATTCTATCAAAAAATAATTATGAAATTAGAGTTAAGTATAAAATCGTTACATCAGGTACAGATTCCAGATGTAAGACTCACTGAAAAATTTTGATTTTTTTCTGAAATCGCTATGAATCGCAACGGTTTCAAACATATCAATTTTTGTCGTCTTTTATTATTAAATTAATAAATAATATGTAAATTTGATATCAATTATTAACTTTAATTTGATTGGTACAAATCCATTTATGAATTTGCAAGTGGCATGGATTCAAATCTCACCACCAAACTTTATTTATTTATTTTAGTAGATTTTATATATTATTAATTATTGAAAAATATGACAATAGAAAAGTAATTCTAATTAGAATACCTATTGTCCCACTAATAAAAGTGTATTCATCAATTTGTTGGTGATACGATTATATTTTGTTAATTTGTAGGTGGTGCGGTTTTAAATTACGCCACCAACTCTTTTTTATTTTTTTAAAGTATATTTTTCATTATTTAATTAGAATACTTATTGTCACAATGATAAAAGTGTATAAATCAATTTTTGATAGCCCGGGTTCAAATCCCGCCACTTACTCTTTTTCTTTTTTAATTTTTTTATTATTTAGTTAGAATTTTTTTTTATTTTTTCATTATTTAATTAAATTTAGTTAATATTGATTTTTAAAAAATATGACAATACAAAAAGTAATCATTTCAGCCATGTTATATGATGCGAATCAGCACCAAGGGAAATCGAAGAAGAATGTTTCATTACATATGAGGCCAATTACAAGGTTTAGGGCTAAGAAAGTCCGGGAAGCATTAAATTGATTAATGAAGGATATTTGGACCAATCAAAAAACCATTCAAGAGGCTCCAATGCCTAGCCATGTGGGCTTGAAGGAAGGAACTGATTTAATAATTTTAGTTCAAGCTCTAGAAACTGAAACTTAGTCTACAATTTTTTTTATACAAGGTTGGTCCAATTGAAGTTAATTAAAGAGACCTTTGGACAAGTATATACAGGGCACATGTTTAACCCATTGGGATCTTTAACTAATTTCGAAGTTAGTGGTCCATGTCTTTTAATTAAATAGGCTTAGTTTAGTTATTTCATTAGTTTTTATCAAAATAATAATTATTCTAGAACTAGCTGCAGGTGGTGTTTGACTAGGATTGTTTCTTTTTCCTTGTTGTCTATTTTTAGTTTTCTTATGCTTTTAGGAGTGTAATGAGAGGGACATAAATACCCTCTCAAATGGACAAATAAGGGGTTCTATTTTTTCTATAATAATTGAATTCTTTTCCTTTGCAAAATTCTTAATGAATTTTCAAGGCTTGTATTTTGAGAGTGTGTGAATGTATTCTTACTCTTAAAATATTATTTTGATTGTGATCAATTGTTGTGGCTAAACAATTGAGAATCAACCATTCTTAGGTTCTTTTACTTAAATCGAAAGGTTGAATTAATTATAGGTTAATTTGATAGTTCTTTTTATTTGATTGAATTGGTAGATTTATTGCCAATTATTCCTTTATTTTTATTCTGTCTTTATTCTTTTAATTTGACTTTTTTAGTCTGAATTCTAACTTAATTTTTGAATTTCTTGTGTTATTTGAATCTCAATTGATGATCGGGTACATATCTAAGTTCAGATTGCATCCTGCATACCTGGATTCACATCAGTTGATATTAGAGCTTTAGGCTTTGCTTGAGGTTTGTCGTTCTAATTTTACTGTCTTTTAATTATTCATCGAGTTTCGTATCAGTTTGCATCTAGAATGACTTAGGGTTCATTGAAGTTGCGTTCTTCTTTCTTACATTAAAAGTCAAAAATACTTCCTACTTGTGTGTGGGTTATGAACTTGTGCTTACTGTCTTTAAAATTGATGCATTAGTTTAAATTTTCTATTAAAAAAATTTATCAATTTTGCACATACAGAATCTCAAACGAGATTTGCTAGTTACTTTCTTTGAAAAAAAAAATTAAAAAAATGTGTCAGTTCTACACATCAAGAATATCAAACGAGATTTACTAATTACCTCGTTGAAAAAGAAAGATCTCAAATTAAAATTGGCAGCATATGTTGCATTGAAGTTTATAATTATGACACAAGATGAGCCAAATTTTATTGAGACCCTTGTCTTTAGATTGACTAACATCTACCCCACTCGTGTCTGTCATCCGTACATATTGTGCTTTGTCTACATAATTTCTCGTCTCGTTGTTCTTAGTTTTCTGTTGTGCTTTATTTTACTGCATATTTCCCTCTAGTTATTCAAAGTTGTTTGGCTTGATTGATTGTGAACAATCAATATAATATCATAGAGCATGGAGCTACTTGTGAGTTTATTTCTGTTTCTTTCCTTTCTTTTCTTGCTGTAACACTAGTTTCATTCTTTTATTATTATTTCTGTTTATCAAACAAACATGTCAGAAGATGAACAAATTTCAAACTATAAGGATAAAAAGCCAGAAGATATTTATAGAGCTTATGTAGGAAAATTCCAGCAAATAGACAATGTGATGGTCAACTTAAAGGATTGTATACTGCGATTGAGTATGGGAAGGGAATCTAGTAATAGTTGGCGAGAATGCCCTAACCACAGGATTGTTATCGAAGAGGATTTCGAGGAAAAGTATTCAGCCTCCAACTCTAGGAGAAGTTTTAGAAGAAGGCCACGTGAGGATGGTAATCTTGGTACCATCAAGCTGAAAATTCCTTTATTCCAAGGCAAGAGTGACCCTGATTTGTATTTGGAGTTGGTAAGGAAAGTTGATGCTATATTTGATATCCACTATTATTCAGAGGAAAAGAAAATTAAATTGGTTATTTCTTAGCTAACTAAGTATGCTACAATGTGGTGGGATCAATTTAAGAAAATAGGTGTAGGGATGGAGATCCGCCTATTGAAACTTGGAATGAGATGAAACAAATCATGAAGAAGAGGTTTGTTCCTTCTTATTATCATAGGGAGTTACTTAAAAACTTGCAGGCCTAAACTTAAGGAAATAAAAGTGTGGAGGACTACCACAAAGAGATGGAGATAGCTATGATGAGAGCTCACGTTTAAGAGGATGAGGAGGCCACTGTGGCTTATTTTATAGGTGGGCTTAATGAAGATATAACTGACGTAATTGATCTTCAATATTATGTCACTTTTGAAGAGTTGCTCCAAAAAGCTATTAAGATTGAAAAGCAGCTCCGTCGGAAGGGGAAATCATGGTTTAGTAATTCTTCTTCTTCATCCTAGAAATCGAATTATAAACGTGAAGATAGAGGTGTTGTTTAGACCCCATGGCCTAAATCTGACTCTAAGGCCAAAGAGGATTCACGTGGCAAAGGCAAGGCCCCTGAAACTCCTAAAAAGAACCATAAATTAAATGCTTTAAATATCAAAGACGTGGTGATATAATGCGAGATTGTCCTAATAAACTTACTATGGTGATAAAATCTAGTGAAATTATAACTGATAGTGAATATGACTCTGACAATAGTATGCCTCCTTTAAAAGATTGTAGTGATGTTGAGGAGAGAGGTGAGCATGCTGAAGTTAATAATATTACCTTTGTTGTCAAGCGTGCGTTAAGTGTTAAAAATAAAGTTTCTAACAAACAAAGGGAAAATATTTTTCATGCTTGTTGTCGTGTGCAAGATAAAATATGTCATTTAATTGTAGATGGTGGAAGTTATTATAACGTTGCTAGTACCACCATGGTTGAAAATTTAGGTCTGCCTATAACCAGGCATCTGAAGCCCTACAGGCTTTAATGGCTCAATGATAGTAATAAGGTGAAGGTGACTAAACAATTGTTAATTTATCAATTGGAGTTTATAATGACCAAGTTCTATATGACGTTGTTTCAATGTAAGCTTGCCATATCCTTCCAGGACATCTATGGCAGCTCGATCGAGAAGCCATCCATAATGGAAAATTGAACAAAATCACTCTCATCAAGAAAGGTAAATGGTATACTCTCTTGCCATTTGTCACCTGTGCAAGCGTACCAAGACTAGCTCCATCTTTAAAATTTGTCATCTATGGAAAAGGGATCGATTGAAGAGGGAGAAACTAAGAGTGATAAAATCAATAAGGGTGAGAAAAGAGAAGAGGTGAGGGAAAAAGCTAGTGAGCTGAGAGAAAGAAAGACAAGGAGAAAAGAAAGCACAGGCATTGTAAAAGCCAAAAATTCTAATTTATACGCCAAAATGAGAGATGTTAAACAAGCTAAAGCCAATAATATGAATTTACTTTTATTTTATTGCAAAGGTTTAAGCTTGTTTGTAAGTAAATCTGACTATTCTCCTCCTAGTGTGATTTTCTCTCTTTTGCAGGAGTTCGATAATGTATTCCCTAAAGAGATACCATGTGGGTTGCCTCCTATTAGAGGAATTGAACATCAGATCAAATTTATACCTAGAGCATCAATACCTAATCATCAAGCCTATAGGAGTAATCCTGAGGAGATGAAGGAGCTTTAAAGGCAAATTGAGGAGCTGATGTCAAAAGGGTTAGTTCGTGAGAGTATGAGCCCATGTGCTGTTTCGATCATCTTAGTGTCTAAAAATGATAGAACTTGGAGAATGTGTGCTCATTGTCGAGCCATCAACAAAATAATAGTAAAGTATCGACATCCTATCCCTAGACTTAATGACATGTTAGATGAACTTAGTGGGGCTACAATTTTTGCTAAAATTGATTTAAAAAGTGAATACCATCATATTAGAATGAAAATGGGTGATGAATGGAAAACTGCCTTTAAAACTAAACATGGTTTATACGAGTGGTTGGTTATACCTTTTGGGCTAACTAATGCACTTAGCACTTTTATGAGATTAATGAATCATGTTTTAAGAGAGTTTATAGGTAAATTTGTTGTTGTGTATTTTGATGACATTCTTATTTATTCTAATTCTCTTTCCTAGCACCTTGACCATATTCGAGCTATGTTAGAGGTACTTTGAAAAGAAAAGCTATATGCTAACTTTTCAAAGTGCATTTTTTTGTATGGAAAAGATTGTATTTTTGGGTTTTGTAGTTTCTGCCCAAGGATTAGAAGTTGATGCAGAGAAGGTAAAGGCAATTAAAGAATGGTTTGTGCCTAAGTCAGTTACTGAGGTAATGAGTTTTTAAGGTTTGGCAAGCTTTTGTTGAAGGTTTGTCAAAAACTTTAGCTCTATTACTAATAAAGCAAGATTTGTCTTTATCTGTAAGAAGGAGAATTGACAGCTAAAGATTCGATCGGATGACCAGTTAGACCCGGGCATTAGCACTCTGAAGCTTAAGTTAGTAGCTTTTAGAGAAAGAGTGCTTAGAGAGAGGGTTTCAGATATTCAATACCTGGAGCCATTGTGTTTTAGGCTATTTATAGGAGTTCTTTGGAGGGATACTTGAGTATCTTAGGGCGTGATAATCGACAGTTGGAGTAAGTGAGCGGCGATGTGGCAGGGAGCAGGTGGAGAGTATGGGCATTGGCTTGTGTCAGTGGGCTGACAGAACGTACTATTCCATCCGTCCGTTCGGACTTCATGCCTTCCTATCTTGTTTTTCAGCTCACACTTTGCCTTTTTGTTATTGGGCTTGGGCCATGCCAAGTGTTGTTGGGCCAACCTGATTAGGCCTTTGGAGATGTATTTTTCATAGTTATTATTTGTCCCCCCTCCAACGAGTCCGATCGGGCGATTATCGAAGTAAGATTTGGCGGATTTTTTTTTGAATTGGCTCGAATCTGATAAGTCATGTTTGTTCATTTCAGATAGCCATTATGCATTTATTGCCGATGTTCGAGTCGAGGGTGGCGCTTCATTCTCTGTAACCGCCATAATGGATTGGAGACACGTGGCGATTATCCAACGGAGAAGCAGTTGGAGAATTCCAGAAACTTTGAGCCTATAAATAGGTGACTTTGAGGTGATTTTTTCGTCATCTTTCTACAATTCTAAACAAAACTCTGCCAAATTCCATTTGTGGACTTTGTTTTTAGCTTTCTTCAGCGAATTTTTTTGAGCTTCCAGTTCTGAAGATTTCAACATTTTTCTCAGAGAGATTACATTATTCAAGTAAGTGAATAATTCTTGCCTTTGATTTTCTTCATTTTTCATAATACCATTATTACTTCTCCCCCTCCGTGAAAGATGGCTTCAAGCGACAACTAGTATTTAGACAGGAGTTTTCTTGAAGCTTATAAAGATTGTGAGGTCGTGACTCATCCTTTAAAACTCAAGCATGATAGAGTGGTTGAGATCCTTTCACGATACAATCTTTCCTCAGAGGTCTCTATGATGACCTGTCCAAATTCCATGGCAAGGACTGAGGGACCTTTTGATCGTGAGAACAATGAGTGGTTTATTTGTTATTTATGAAGCTTGGATGCTAGGTTGAGGCTTCCCTTTAACGCCTTTGAGGTTGCGATTCTTGAAGATTACAGAATCACCCCCAGTCAACTTCATCCGAACGGGCGGAGAATAGTGTCCTGCTTTAAGATCCTTTATGAGATGGAGAGAGTGGCACCAACTTTGGATTTGTTCACTCATTTTCTTAAAAACCAACCGTAGAGGAAGCTGTTCGTTGGCCTGTTCTTCATGCAAGGCTTCAAAGAGAAATTCTTTTTGGCGGGGATGGCTGGAGAATTTGGAATGTCTTTTGATCCGACCGGATGTAACTATTTCCTTGAAAGATCGAGCGTCCGGTCGGTCTTTTGTATGAGAGTGATATCGAAGAGCTTTTAAGGCGCTATGACAAGACATGAGAACCCATATGATTCCACATATCTTCTTGGCATTCCGATCAGGTTTTCGAACTCCGATGCTGGCATTAACACAGAACATGAGCATCATAATTGAAGTGTGGGAGAAGTGTATATTGACCATCATGCATTGCATATTTATGAAATACATATCAGCTAGAGAGGATACTTATCTTTTATTTTTTGACACAGCTGCAGACGTGATGGCTAAAGGAGACAATGTTGCTAAGCAATTGGCTGATCGGGCTAAGGTGAAGATTGAGGCAGAACGTGCTGCCAAGGAAGATAGGAGGTCAAAAAAGAGAAAGCTCGCGTCTTCTTCATAAGTTCAGGCTTTCACTCCCTCTGTAAGTGCTCCTATTTCCCGTCCCCCTCAGGCCTTTCCAGGACTTACCGCTGTCCAGCCTTTGACTGAGGGTTAGCATTCCTTGCGGCGCTTACTTTTAAGGGATGAGACTGATTCGGAGGAAGAACAAATAGCTCAACATCAGAGGAGATCAGCTCAAACAAACTCAACCCCAGCAGATGAAGCTACCCAAAGGAGCGTTGAAGAGGCAGCCAGGAAAAAAGTCGTCGAGCTGGTAGCCGCTATGGATGCTAGGATCGCCGCAAGAGGCAAAGAACCTATTCGGAATGAATCAGCTCGGAGTGCTACCACCAGAATTTTTGAAAGACGGGTTACATCACTGGGAGAGATTTTGAAAAGTCAATTTGACAATGGCCAAAAACTTGACCGGTGTCTAGCAAGTGTACTAGATCGGCTAGTAATATAGGAAAATATAGATTAAGACCCCAAATATCGTACCCAAGGAAATATAGATTGCTAAGGATAATATTTATGTATGAATTAAATCAACCTGAGATTGTTTCCCAAATGTTTTTGATTTAAAAGCAAAAATTAAACTAAATAAACAATGAAACAAAAAAAAACTAAAATTAATGTAACATGAATTAAAAACAAAACAATAACTAAAATTCTTTTGCTAAAGAAACTATCAATCTTAAATTTTATTGTAATGACTTAATTAAAAGAAAAACACAAGTGATTATGAAGAATTCAGATGAATAAAACCAGATAACTTTATTCAAGATTATCATTCCAAGTATTAAAATTCTCTTATTCAGAACAATTCAACACTTGGCATAAAGATCTGAATTAATCCTCCTAGATGTCTATTAAATCATTTTTCAAGAAATTTAACTTTCGCCTATTCTTAGTTACACTTTTTATTAATCTTAATTTACTTTAATTAACACAAAATTATCTCTTATTCAGAACATAATCATGCATCAACCCAAGCAAACTAACATAAGAACATGCATATCAATGATCAAACAAAAAGTCAATTATTAATCAATAATTAATCAAGCTAACAACCAAACTTTAGTTAAATAATGATAAGAATATGCTTAAAAACTAAGAGATAATCAAACTTGCATTAAAATTAAGCACAAGCTTAAGTCATAACAATAAAAATATAAGTTTTCAAAAATCCATTACTAAAAGAAAAACACAGAAGAAAAACTATATAAAAAAAACTAAAACTATTGAATTCTTCTAATTGATTCTTGATCCTTGGTGTTAGAGTCTTCTATTTATAGGCAAAATATGTTGTAGAAGTTTTCTAAACTTTCTCAATTGGAATAGGAAAAGAATCCTTCTTGAATTGAAAAAATGAAAATCCTTCGCTTCATAGGAATGACTTATGCGTGGCCACTCGATTTTCCCCTTTGATGGATGCACTGTCGTGTATCCTTCTTTATAGGGATACACCACCACTTGATTTTATTTGAAGTAATTCATGTGGCCACTCATCTTCTTTTTCACGTGCCCACTCAATATTTTCTTCTTTGAAACACATGGCCACTCATCTTCACTTCAACTAAAACACATGGCCACTCAAAGAACAAAGAAGGAAAATGCATGGTCACTCATTTTTCCAAGGCTTAAAACACACCGCCAAGCATTGAGCTACTAGTCCTCGCGATAATTCATTAACATGAATTTTTCAAATTCATAGTTTAGGCCCAAATCTTCTTGCCTTTTTGCAATTAAGTCCTCGTTCTAGCAAAATAACCTTGAAAAATATCAAAATTTACAATTAACTCCAAAAACATAAAATTAACCAATTAAACTCAAATTTAACCTAATTAACACAAAATTAACTTAATTAAACACCTAAAAATATATTAAAAATATCATATAAATCATCATTATCACTGGTCTACTGATAATAAGACGGTATCAAACTTTTTGTGCCGGGATATGCTTCAAGAGAGCGACTTTAAGGCAATGGAAGAGCCTAGCACATTTGCTCGAGAGTGCGGCCTTTTTCAATAGCAAAGTCTGGAGGTATTTTTCAAAATTTTCATCCGTAATGATGTGTCTCGCTCCTTCTTTTATCCGTTGTCTTCTTGGTTAATTAACCTTTCTTTTTTCCCTTTTGAGTTTCAGTTAATAAAAAGGGATTTGCGTTTGCAAGGCATAGCCACCTTTTATCGAGGGAGATGGGAGGATGCCGATCGGGTTAGGAGGGAAGCAGAGGCCAAATATAATGTAGCTAAGAAGGAGTCTCTACTTGCCCGATCGAAGGTTGAAAAGCTAAAAAAGAAGTTCGCTCGTCTTTCTCAAGATCTAAAAACTCGACAGAAAGAGATTGACCACCTTAAAGGGGACGTTGCCCGTCTGACTGTCGAAAGTGCCTTAGGGCAAAAGTTCGAAGAAAAGGCAGCCAGATTGAGGGATGAGTACGCACGCCTGACTGCCGAGTTCTCAAAGGCCAATATTGAGCTTGACCTTCTGCGAGGTGAGCGAAATTCACTACAAGCTGCCCTAACAGAAAAAGAGATGGCGTGAAGAAGAAAGCTTAAGGAAGAACTCTCTACTCAAAAAGAAGATATTCTGGATCAGTTAGGAGAGGCTCAAGGAAGGTTACTGAGTCGGCTAATTTATGAGGCCGGTAGGTGTTTCCCTGAGGCTGATCTCAGCAAGACGGATGATCCGGGTGCTTTACCCGATCTTCCATCTAGTGGCGATGATCATGAGGCTTCTCAGGACCTTGCGTCATCTCAACCGAATGCTGGTGCAGAGATCAGATCTGAAGTCGTAACCTTTTTACAGATAGAAAATGCTTCTGGAGAACCGACTGAGTCTTCCCAACCTCCTACTGAGACAATTGTGGAGCCTTCTTCTGCTGTTGAGATAGTAGACATAGAAGCATAGTTTTTCTTTGTAATATTTTCATTCTGTTAGAATTTTTATTTTGTACAAATTTTTGCATATGAATACAATTCAGTGTGCTTTTCGATTGTGCCTTCGTACTGCAAACTTAATTTCAAGCTAAATTTATCCAAAAATTAACCGAGGAGAAAATGTAAAATTAACTAAGGAGAATACTTCCTGAATTTAGAGATGCTTTTCAAGCATTACAATCTTTAACTCTTAGGATTGCCGATCAATTAATCCGATCGGTCATTTGTATTAGAGTCATGTATAGCAAATGAGCTTTCGATCTTGTTAACCTTCACATCTTTGGTTCGAAATAACATCTTATCTTATAAATAAATGGATTTTAACTTTCGCATCTTTGATTATGTCAAGCTTAGCATATAAGTTGTACCATATTGATTCATCGATCGGGATGTAATAGTGATCGAAATTAAGCCCTCCATCTTAGAGTGACTGAAATAGATTCATCAATTCGGTCCACACTTTGGCGGTTGGAATAATACTTGACCGATTGGTCTATGCCGTTAGCAATTTTGTGAAGATTGTCTGGTTCAAAGATACTATTGGCCAAATGCCCAAAAGATTTGGCAATTTTGTATTTTATTATAGACTTTCGTATTTCGGGTTTGAGATAAACACCGAACCTAAGTGACTTAGTCGATGGAGATTAAATGGAGGCGTCTTGCATTTTTAGTTCGGGAATAACATCGAACCTAGCAGACGAACTTATGATGGAGAAAAGCTTTTGCATTTTGGACTCGACATGAACATCGAACCTAGCAAGGGAGCCGAACTTATAATGGAGAAAAGCTTTCACATTTTAGGCTCGGGATGAACATCGAACCTAGTGAGGGAGCCAAACTTATAATGGAGAAAAACTTTCACATTTTGGGCTCGAGATGAACATTGAACCTAGTGGGGGAGCCGAACTTATAATGGAGAAAAGCTTTCACATTATAGGCTCGAGATGAACATCGAACCTAGCGAATAAGCTTTACTAAGTTGAACACATCGATTGGGATGGACCATCAATCAGAATTAATCTTTATGGAGATCAAATCCTCTTGGGATATATTTTGATTTGTACTTTGGTGGTGGAGTCATTCTGACCGATCGGGGTGAGGTCTATAGGCCCTCATTTTGAACTCATGATGGCAAGATTATCTAATCCAAAGGTTGTTTTCGTTGGAGAAAGAGTCAATATATTTAATTAATGTTAAGTAGTAAATTCATGAATTTGAACATGTACCTGTCTTTAGGCCATTTTTTGTTTCGTGGAGACACTCATTTTGTATGCATCGGGGTGTTATTCGTTTCAATAACCTTTCACATGTTGCTGTATCTTTAAAGACTTAAATATAAATCTTAAACAAATAATATCAAAATGAGCTGGCAATCCAACGCTTATTACAGGAGACTTGGTGAGCATGAAATTTAACACAATACATTCGTGGGGACTCAAATTATAACAATTGCACCTGATTTTATCGTTATTCGATGACCTCGACAGTCAGCTTGTGTTGATTTTCATGCTTGTCATATTCGTCTAAGCTGGACCGCTTACAGAAGCTTTCCCACTCGCTGGTTTGAGTGTTCGACAGCTTTGCGCAACTCATGACCTTTATCGCGATCTCCATTGTTTCTCATCTTGCTTAGACATTTTGGGCCAATTATCTTTCCTGTGTTTTCTCTTGGTGCTCATCAATGTTTGTGCAGGACCGACATTAAGTGGAGTGGAAGTTCCAGCCAGCTGATTATTGTAGCAATCGGATTTACTTCGTTTGGTCTACTTTCCCCTTTTCGTAATCCTTGAGAAGACTGACCGGTTAAATTTTCTTTCTGACTGATCAAATGGAGAGGTTCTGTTGAAGGGTCGACCGTCTGGATATTACAATCTGTTCATGACATTGGTCTTCCCTATTCTATTGGGTCTGAGAGCATCATCGAACTGGATGTGCTGTTTGACCCTATCCATCAGGTCGGGGAAGCTAATCGGTGGCCTTGCTATCACTGATTCAGAAAGCGGATGATCCATGATGCCTCTCACCAAAGCATTTGATGCCAATTCCATGCTTAAATCCCTTACTTCCGACATTGCGGCCTGGAAACGATCGATGTAATCTCTGAGACTTTTATCGATTCTTTGGTAGAGGTTACACAGGTCACTGATCGACTTTGATGCGTGTGTTTGCACAAGGAATCACGTCGTGAACAACTCTTTGAGTTGTCTAAAGGAGGCGATTGATTCTTTAGGGAGTCCGAGGAACCATTTCAAAGCATCTTCTCTTAGGATGGTTGGAAAGACTCTGCATGCAATCCTTTCATCGTAGGTGTAGACCTACACTTTAGTCAAAAATTTTGCAAGGTGAATGGCGGGATCGGTTTTACCTGTATACTTATCCATCACCACATCCCTCTACCTGGGAGGCAACTCAAATTCCATAATTTCCCTGCAGAAAGGGGAGGCGGTGCTGTTGTTGGTATTCCCCTTAAATGCACCTTTCCTGGGTTTTATCAACCTGAATTGTTGGATTTTTCGTTCGAACCATTTATCTTCCCTTCGTTCACCTATTGTGGAAGCGAACTCCTTTTCAGGTCTGCAGGAGCAGCTGCGATTAGGTGTATGCATAAGGGATGGATCATCGCTAAAGGGTAGGGTAGATGATCCACTGGGGATGTAAGGATCATCTCTACTTGAGGACATTGTCCGCTTACCTTATTGTCCCTCCCTGGGACTCTTTCTCCCTGCCTTGCTACATCACGGGTTCGCGGCTTCTTCATGGAGGTTTTCCTATTTCCTTTTCTTCTGAAGTCTTCAGCTATAAAAACCATTTCATGACCTCTTTCAGAAGTCCTGGGAGTATTGTCCCTTTTTAGAGTTTGGACCACGCTTTTAGCAAGGTCATTAAGAATGACAAGCATATCTCTGATAGTAACAGGGGCATCCTTCGGCTGTCGTGCAACCACATCGTCGAGATTTGGGAGGGGATTACCCCTGACTGGTGATCTGAAAGGTCTCTCTCTTATCGCTGAGGGTTTAGATCTGTCCTGGTTGTTGTGATGATATTCTTTAAGAGCTTTGTGCTTGTTGGATCTTGAATCTACCATGACTCTCAACGAAATCACCTAATGATAAAGCCAGATTTATCTTGATCAGTAAGAAGGAGAGTTGACAACTGAAGATCCGATTGGATGACAGAGCCTACAAGAAGGAGTGCTTGATCAGACCCGAGCATTAGTACTCCGAAGCTTAAGTTAGTAGCTTTTATAGAAAGAGTGCTTAGAGAGAGAGTTTCAAATATTCAATGTCTGGAGCCATTGTGTTTTAGGCTATTTATAGGAGTTCTTTGGAAGGGTACTTGAGTACCTTAGGGCATGATAATTGGCAGTTAGAGCAGGTGAGCGACGATGTGACAGGAAGCAGGTGAAGAGTATGGGTGTTGGCTTGTGTCAATGGACTGACAGGACGTGCTATCCCATCCGTCCATTTGAACTTCATGCCTTCCTGTCTTTCTTCTAGCTCACACTTTGTCTTTTTGTTATTGGGCTTGGGCCAACCTGATTGGGCCTTTGGAAATGTATTTTCCATAGTTATCAATTACTACTCCTTTAATTGAGGTAATTAAAAAAATATTACGTTTAAGTGGGAAAAAGAGTAAGAAGATGCTTTTAATTTGTTAAAACAGAAACTTACTAATTAATTTGTTAAAATAGAAACTTACTCCTGCACCTGTATTAGCTTTGCCAAATTTTAATAAAACTTTTGAAATTGAATGTAATGCATGTGGTGTGGGAATAGGGGCTTTTCTAATGCAGGAAGGTCTTCCCTTATCTTACTTCAGTGAAAAACTAAATGGGGCAGCCTTAAATTATTCCACTTATGATAAGGAATTGTATGCATTAGTGAGAGCTCTTCAAACTTGGCAGCATTATTTGTGGCCTAAAGAATTCGTGATTCACACTGATCATGAATCTTTGAAGCATTTAAAAGGTCAACATAAGCTTAATAAAAGCCATGCTAGGTAGGTTGAATTTATTGAGACATTTCCTTTTTTGATTAGATACAAGTAAGGGAAAGAGAATGTTGTTACTGATACATTGAGTAGGCGTGTAAACTTGTTAAATATGATGTATGCTAAATTACTAGGATTTGAATTTATTAAAGACTTATATGCTAGTGATGATGATTTTACATCATTTATGAGGCTTGTGAACATGCTGTATTTGGAAAGTTTTATAGACATAAAGGAGGACTCATAGGGATTTGCTTATGCTTGAGGCTCATGGAGGAGGACTCATGAGACATTTTGGTGTACTCAAGACTTTAAAAATGCTGTTTGAACATCTCTTTTGACCACACATGAGACGTGATGTAGAGAAGGTATGTGCTAATTGTGTAAATTGTAAGCAAGCTAAGTCAAGAGTGAGGCCATATGGTTTGTATACTCCTCTACCCGTACTTAGTGAACTTTGGAATAATATTTCTATAGATTTTGTATTAGGTTTACCAAGGTCTAAACATGGAAATGATTCCATCTTTGTGGTTGTATGCAAAATTTCTAAGATGTCTCATTTTATTCCATGTCATAAAATGAAAGCTGCCACTGATGTTGCTAGTTTATTCTTTGGGGAGATTGTCTGTTTGCATGGGGTACCTAAAAGTATAGTTAGTGATTGTGACTCCAGGTTCTTAAGCTACTTTTGGAAAACTTTTATGGGAAAAATTGAGAACTAAGTTATTATTTTCTACATCTTGTCATCCCTAAACTGATGGTCAAACCGAAGTAGTTAATAGAATATTAGGTCAATTGCTGAGGGCTATTATTAAAAAGAATTTAAAATCATGGAAAAAGTGCATTCCATTTGTTGAATTTGCATATAATAGGGTTGTGCATCCTTCTACTAAATTTTCACCATTTGAAATTGTGTATGGCTTTAATCCTCTTACTTCATTGGATTTAATTCCTTTACTTGTTAATGAAAGGAAAAGCTTAGATGGAAAATGCAAGGCTAATTTGGTGAAGAAACTACATGAACAAGTGAAACAACAAATTGAGAAAAAAAATGAACATCATGTGAATCAAGTTAATAAAAATCGTACAAAGGTGATCTTTGAACTTGGCGATTGGGTTTGATTGCATATGCAAAAGGAGAGATTTCCAACTCAAAGGTAGACCAAGTTGCATCCAAGAGACGATGGTCCTTTCCAAGTTATAGCAAGGATTGGAGATAACGCTTACAAGCTTAACCTCCCTACTGTGTATGATGTGCATGCTACCTTTGATGTATCTGACTTGTTCTTGTTTGTGCAGGTGATGACGATTCGAGGGCAAATCCTCTTAAAGAGGAGGGGAATGATGCGAATCACCACCAAGTGGAACCAAAGAAGAATGTTTCGTTACATATTCCTATTGGGCCGATTACAAGGTCTAGGGCCAAGAAAAGTCCAGAAAGCATTAACTGGATTAATGAAGGATATTTAAATCAATAAAAAAATCATTTAAGAGGCTTCAATGCCTAGTTAGGTGGGCTTGAAGAAAGGAACTGATTTAGTAACTTTAGTTCAAGCTCTAGAAACTGAAACTTAGCCTACAATTTTTTTTATACAAGGCTGGTCCAATTGGAGTTAATTAAAAAGAGCTTTGGACAAGCATATGCAGGGCACATGTTTAACCAACTAGGATCTTTAACTAATTCCAAAATTAGTGGTCCATGTCTTTTAATTAAATAGGCTTAGTTTAGTTATTTCATTAGTTTTTATCGAAATAATAATTATTCTAGAACTAGGCTACAGGCTGTGTTTGACTAGGATTGTTTCTTTTTCCTTGTTTTCTACTATTAGTTTTCTTATGCTTTTAAGAGTATAATGAAAGGGTATTTAACCCTCTCAGACGGACGATGAGGGGGTCAATTTCATCTATGGTTACTGAACTTACGCCTAATTACCCAAAAGTAACTGACTTATTTTTCATGACTTAAATGTCATTGAACTTATCACATTTTTGCAAAAAAATTATCTTGACCGATTTTCGGCAATTACTCTTACCAGAATGCTGATGTGGCACGTCACGTCATATGTCTGAATACACGTAACAAGATATGTCAGCAGCCACGTCACCAGAAGAGGCCACATGTGTCCAAAAATATGACGTGACGTGTTGACGTATCGTGTGATATAGCCTCTTTCGGTGGCGTGGCTGCTGACGTGTCATGCCACATGTATTCTGGCATATGGCGTAGCATGCTACATCAGCATTCCGACAAGGATTATCATTGAAAATCGGTTAAGATGATTTTTCTGCAAAAATATGATAAGTTTAATGATATTTAAATAATGAAAAATAAATCAGTTATTTTTAGACGATTAGGCGTAAATTCAGTGATCAAGGATAAAATTGACTCATAAATGGGGGGTTCTATTTTTTTATAATAATTGAATTCTTTTCCTTTGCAAAATTCTTAATGAATTTTCAAGGCTTATATTTTGAGAGTGTGTGAATGCGTTTTTGCTCTTGATATATTATTTTGATCGTGATCAATTGTTGTAGCTAGACAATTGAGAATCAACCATTCTCAGGTTCTTTCACTCAAATTGAAAGGTTTAATTAACTATAGGTTAATTTGATTGTTATTTTTATTTGATTGAATTGATTGATTTATTGCCAATTGCTCCTTCATCTTTATTCTGTCTTTATTCTTTTAATTTGACTTTCTTATTCTGAATTCTAACTTAATTTTTGAATTTCTTGTACTGTTTGAATCTTGAGAAAACTATAGCTGTAAAATCTGCGGAATAATTACGGTAAACAAGAACACTCTTATTCATTATTATCCTCTGTTTTCCTCTGTTTCATGATCAACACGAAGCACAAAGGATTTTGCTACGGAAGTTAAAACTCAAAACCGTAAAAATTAAAATAAAACACAGGATACAGTAACAATTAAAAGAACACATACATCTGATGATTTATGTGGAGATATAGAATCAAGAGGATGCTAATATCTTCTCCCTACGATCTTTAAAGAAGATGAACATCTGATCTGGGTCAGGCAGATTTTGTTTGATAATGGGTGCTTCCAAGAAATTTTGAGTCCATTGATGCAACTTGGGGAATTTGTGGGCTTCAAGTATTTTAATTCCTACTACTTCTTCAATCACTCCTAGCCAGAGAGCAATTCCACTATAAGCAATGTCCACTATCCCAATTTTGTCTCCCCCAAAATATTTCTTATCCCCCATTGCTTCTTCTTCTATTGTTTTTAGCAGTTCTAAAATATCCTTAACTGCCTTGTCTTGCTCTTCTTGGGTTCCATATATTAGCCCCCGCCACATTTTGTCACCCTGACAATATAATTAATAAAATATTAGATTAATTTATAAATGAATAAATGATCTAATTTATTAAATTATTTCAATAACATAAAATGATTCAAATAATTAAAAAATAATAATTTAATGTGCTGCGCTTTTAAACCTTCAAATCAACAAGATGAACGCGATATCTGACGGTCCAGATATGCAACACTAAATTACTCCTCGTTAAAAAGCATCAAAACATTTTTTTTAAGGAAATAGAAAATTGAACATTTACCCAAAAAAAGAAAAATACAAAAAATAAAGAAAGGGAATTAATAGAGAATACCTTATCTTCATAAACTTTAACCCAAAACCTGGATACAGCTCTCTTATAAGGATCAGTGGGCAGTAAGGGACATTGAGGCCATGTTTCGTCCAGATACTCGATGATTATCATAGACTCGCAAACTGGTTGGCCTCCATGGATGAGCACTGGAATTTTCTTATGCACTGGATTATGCTGCAAAAGCAAAGCACTTTTGTTCACCAGATCTTGTTCCACATATTCATAGGGTATGCCCTTTAGTTTTAGAGCCCATATCACTCTGTAACTGTAAGGACTTGGCCATGTTCCAAGTAGCTTAACCTCACCCATACTTAAAGTTCTGTTTGGTCTGAGTTTCTTCACCAGGACACTGTCTTTATATACCAATCAGTTAAGTAATCTGTCTTGGGGAATAAGTTGGAGGGTTGAAGGCATTATATTACTAATCAGTTAAGTAACAGTAAAATATTTAAAACATGTGTTAAAGTTTAAATGCCTTTAAAAAATATTTACTACCTTTTGAAATATCATTAAATAAAATTTTGACAACATGCAAATGGTATTATTATATTCAAGTCACATCAATAGAAGGCTCTTAAGCCTAAGAAAGTATGCAAAATGGTTTAAAAGATAGCAGCAAATGTTGACCATGACTAGTTTATTCTTTTCTGCAATATGATAACGCTCATGCATGACGAGAGGGGCGAGACATATGTTATTGAAAATTCTTATTCAATTTGGTCTAAATAAATTTTATTGATATTTTAGGTGGATTCAATTTAGATAAGACTTTTTCCATATTATATATTATATGCATTTATTAATTCCTAAGCACACATCACATCCAATATGATTTAGTACTGCCCTATGTACTTTTGGGAAAAAATGCCTCAAGGTAGTTAGATTATAATGTTTTTTTTTTTCTAATCAATGAATCGCTAAATTTTTATGGTGTTATTTTAAATCTCTTAGCATTTATTTCAATATATATCAGATTTAAAACGCACTAAAATAATAATTCTTAGTTCTGACAATGATTTTTTTTTTAAAAACTTCTTATTTGGTTAGTTAAAAATTAACCTCTTTATTGCCATAAAAAAAATTAAACACAATTAAAGATATATAAAAAAAGAGAATTTTACAATTCAATGACTGGAACTATATATATATATATATATATATATATATATATATATATATATATATATATATATATATATATATATATATATATATATATATATATATATATATATATATATATAATTCTTATTTATTTGAAAAATATCAATGTTGTTATGTAGGCTCAAAATCTGAATCGCCTCTCGATAATTTTTAAGGTTAATTTTTAAATACGTGAAACTTTTATAAATAACACATCGTCATATTATGAAAATAATAAATGATAAAATATTTAGAAGATATATATATATATATATATATATATATATATGGAGAAGATTCAAATTTTGTGCCTACATAATGACATTGATATTCTTCAAAAAATAAAAATTCAAGTAATGGATAGTATAAAATATAAATATAAATATGTCATCTGAAACTTACCTCAGCTTTGTTTTTTCTCCTAAATCAATTTTATTCTTGCTCAAACAATACAACGCAAACATAAATATATGTATGGAGCACAAACGCTAGCAAAACAAATACATACTCAACCAAAAGTGCTAAAACAAGATTGCATATTCAACAGTTCAAACAACTCAGAATTCAACTCTATTCTTGCTCAAACAATTCATCAATATACCATTTATCAAGTAGCAACCATTTGTAGTTCATTTGTTGGCATATTTACTCTGGCCTCAAAGCAGGGTGGCTTTTGTTGCCAAATCCTTAACCAAAAAGTAGTCAGCAAAAAATTCAATGGAGACGTTATTAGAGGCAGTTAAAGAACAAACAGAAACTAAATTTTGAGATGCAGAAGGAACAAAGAAAACATCACGAAAATTGAGAGAGGTACCATTAATATGACAATGAAAAGAACCAGTTGAATGAATAGGAATTGTAGACCCACTACCCAAGATGACTTCTTCAGGCCCTTGATACTCAGAGTGAATAGAAAAATTTTTCAAATTTGAGGTGAGATGGTGAGTAGCACCAGTATCCATAACCCATGGTTGAGTAGAAGAGGAAGATGTAGTAGCTAGGTGAGAGGCAGGTTTGGGTTGATTTTGCTGGTCTTTGTTAAGTTTAGGAGAAGGACAAACATGGGAAAAATGACCTAGTCCTTTGCAATTGTGACAAATCACAGAGCTGGTATCCAACGGAGCAGAAAAAGAATTAGATGAATGGAAATTCTAATTAGACACATTACCAAACAAGGAAGGAGCTCGACCACCACCCCTATTGTATCTCCCTCGGCTTCTTCTCTTTGAGGTTCGATTAGCATAGTGAGCACTAGGAGAAAAATCATCTGTATGATTGTCCCGAGCCAATTGAGCCTCTTCAATAAGTAGCAATCCAAATAACACTACAAAAAAACTGTCAATTAGCTATTAAAATTAGCGACGGACTTATTTTCGTCCCAAATTTTGCGACGGATTCGCAATTGTTTTACAATTCCGTTGTGGGGAGGATATTTTCTATTTTTTGCCACGAAATAGCGACGGAATAAATAAACAGTCGCTAATTATTGGTGAAAAGTATGCACGCCATGTTTTGCGACGGACGTCGCTAAATTTTATAATTTTTTATTCACGACATTAGTTCCACAAAATTTAGCGACGAACATTTTAGTTGCTAATTTTGAAAGGAAAATATAACGGCTTTTTTTGTGACGGTTTAGCGACGGAAGTTATTCTGTACTGTCGCTAATAGAATGTTAAAGTAATACAATTAGCAACGGATATATTTAGTCGTTAATCCGTCGCAAATAAATTAAAAAATAATTTTTTTTTAATTTCACTCACATGATTTATGTATAGTTTCAAGTAATTTTAATATAGACAATATGAAATGAATATTTTATTTTGTAACAGAAAATTATAAGTTATTTTATAAGTTGATAATAATTTTTTTTATCAATTATATCAAAATCTAAAGTTATTTATTTAGAAAATTTACATTTTTAATAATAATAATAAACTAATTGTTATGATTATTATATATTTACGTGTTCAAGATTAATAAAAGTAAATATTTATAAAATAGTAATATAAAATTTATTATTTCATTTAAAATAATAATAAAAAATTTGTATTTTATTTTTATTTTATAAAATTTAAATCAAATATTAAATTATTAGAAATTCTATAATCGTAAGCCAGCTACCTCTCACTCATCAATATATAATTCATGATTTTTTCTCACTTCCATGGAGTTTACACAAAAATTTCTAGCCTAAATAGTGGTAATCTATAATGTAAAAAATATTGTTTATTTTATTTTTATTATATGAAAAATTTTAAATAATCTCATAGACTCATTCACAAATAAATTAATAAACCATTTTATACAAGTTTTTATCAAATAGATAATTATATAAATTAGGGAAAAATATTTACCTATCAATTTATATAAAGACCAAATTAGCCTCAAGCTAATTAAGGTTTCAAACTTGTTAATTATAGATAGGGCCAGTTTTGAGGCCCATATCAAAATTCTCTATAAGCCCATCCTAAAAATCATAACCCTAATTTCCCTTATTTTAGCGTTACGGATATACCCTTCTTCCCTCAAATCGCGAAAAGATGGCAACTTCCTTTGCTATCTCAGATACTACTTTCATCTCCTTCTTTCCATTTACCTTTCGACAAAGTCAACAGCCATGTCAGGGTAAGTCATTTTCATCTAAAGTTCTCAACTTTTATTCTAATCACCGATAATGATTCTTAATTTGTTGGATTTTCGATCTATTTCCATTGACAAGAAGAGCTTTGTGACTTGAGCTGAGAGAAAGGTGTTGTTACAGTTGAGCCATATGCTCAACCTCTTGGTGAGGCTATGGATTGATGACTGCATTGCAGCTAGTTTTGAAAAAATCTCTGGCTCATGGTGGTCTTTTTAATTAACTCTATTATTTTAATCAATTTATGAAAATTAAATTAAATATAGAAATATAAATTAAAATTTATAAACTTAAAAGTAGATCTTACCAAATAGAAAACAAAATTACTATTAAAAATAGAATGACTATTATTTTCTTAAAAAGAATTCAATTTTCTCCTCCAAATTCCCAATCCCAATATTAAAATTCAAAATTTCTTCAATTCCAAATTATTCAATCATTTCGCTCTTGATTTCATTTTTCTCAACCAATTTCTTAAAAATTCTAATATATTACATGGATATTTCAAGAGGTTTCTTCATTTTACCATCAATTTCAGATTTGTCCCTATTCAACAAAACAAATTCGAATAAGCTCTTGTAAAGTAAAGCGTATTGGTGCCAGTGCTGTACTTGAATGAGTGTTTATGTCTTGTGATATAATAAATTCAAACATTATATACAAGTATATAATTTTATAATTATAATAATGCATACATATTATATCTATTGATGCAAATAAAAATTTTATATAAATTTTTAAATTAATAAAAATTCTATATAACATTACATTAATTATAATAAATAAAAATTCTATATAACATTACATTAATTATAATAAAAATTTTAAATTAATAATTTGAACTTAAAGCAAAATTTAAAAACTGATAACAATGAATTGAAATGAATAAATGTATAATAATCATTAAAATAGCTAAAATAATAATAATAAGATTAATTTTTTTATTGGCTAATAATAATAATAATAATAATAATAATAATAATAATAATAATAATAATAATAATAATTGAAATTAGTTTCCAAATATTCTAGATGAAGACTGCATATTTGGCTCTGCTTGAATAATTTTTATAACACCTAATTTATGTGGACACAAATTTATGAAAGAATATAACAAAAAAAAATGAAAAGAATAGGAAAGAGAGGGGAGGGGAACGGAAGGAAGGGAGGATCGGAGAAGGGAGATCAGAGAGAGAGAGAGAGAGATAATCCGGCCACCACTCATCACCTCTGCCCTCCCTTGCTGCTTCTCTTTCGCCGTCTGTCCCGCCGTCACCATCTCAGCTTATTCTTCTTTTCTCCTTCTCGGGTTGGGATTTCTCTCTCACCAAAAACTCCTCCATTTTTCAGCCACCTTCGACATTGGATGGCGACACGAACACCTCCGGCAGGGTCCTAGCAAAGAGGCGCACCTTCCCAAGCCCTCCATTTCTTCCCACATTTCAAAAACAAATAGATCGAGATGGGTATATTGAGGCATTCTGGTGAGGATTTCGACTAGATCACGAGGCATTAAGGCGCGTGAGCAATCCGAGGAGATTACCGCCGGCTTAAACTTCATATTGATGTTAGCAGATCTTCTCCGGTGAGCCTCCGGCCATCGTGACTGGCGGACGGAATGTTGACTTCGATGTTTTGAATGGAAATTGAAGGGATATGACATCACGATAGTAAGTGCTCTATTAAATTTACTTTATCTTCTTTAATGTAAAGAAATAATTGTGCGATAAACACAAAAATAGGGTTTAGGTGACTATTAAATAGGGTTGAGGTGTCTGAAAAATTAACCATTGGAATTAAGTTCAATGCGGCAGAAGGTTAAAGACGACTGAGATCACCATGGTACCCTCCGTTCCCCCTCATTCAATTATTTGAGGCAGAAGGTTAAAGGCATTAAGGCGCGTGAGCACTCTGAGGAAATTTTTCAATTGATCTCTTCTTAAACATTGGGTTTGAAGAAATGCCTTGATGATTATGCACGACTGGTAGTCTTGTTTTTCAGTATATTGAAATTTGTGTTGTGTCATTTCTGAAATGGGAGATGAAAGTTGTCTTCATGGAAGTAGATAGGTTCGTTGCAAAAGCAGTACGGTTGGCATACCTAACTGGATTTTTGAGTCGTGTTGTATACTTGATAAATCAGGTCATTTGCATTGCTGGAATAAGATTTTGTTGTTTGTTGGTTTGGAATTACTTTATTGTGCGTGGGCAATACATATGCTCCATGTTATGATTATTCTTTTGTATCATATATCTAGTTTATGCTTTCTTCGTATGTCACTTTTTTGATATCAATTAATAAGTGAATACTGTATATAGGTAGGGGATGCGATATTGTCCATTTTACACAGCATGGTATCTGCACATTCAGACTTAGATGATGCTGGAAAGATAGTTACCCCGACACCAAGTGTAAAGCATATCTTGTCAAGTCCTCGTTGCCTTCCATATATTGCACAGGTATTTTTCCATAACTTTTTTCATATTCCTAATTACTGATTATTTTTGTAGCTAAGTTAGTTGACATGGACACTTGCGCACATGCATTACACACTAATGACCATACTGAGCTGTAGAAGAGTTATGATTCTAGCCATACATCCAAGCGAAGCATGCTCAAACAATAAAGGCTCGCCATTAAATTGAAAGTGTGCATCTGTGTGCATACGACTTGTGAGTATATATGTGCCTTTGCCATGTGCCTTGATGCTGCAGCTATTTCACTACAAAGAAATGCAGATTAGCGACGGAAAATTCCATCGCTAAATACCATTTTTTCGTCGCTAATTAAAATTAGCGATGCCACGACGAACAGGCGCTAATAGGCCAGTCGCAAAATTTAGCGACGGATTTCAAATTCAGTCGCTAATTTAGCGACGAAATTTTTCGTCGCAAAATTTTTTTTGGTCGCTAATTTATATTCCTAATTAGTCGCCGAATTATAATAATAATATTTAGCGATTACATATTCCGTCGCTAATTATGAATTTACCGTAAAATTTAGTGACAAAATATTTGTCGCTAATTATTTCTTAAATTATATCTTATGCATATTAACGACAAATTTTCTGTCACAAATCCGTCACGAAAGTATTGCATAATTGAATTTTTTCTTTTGCTGTATTTTAAAATTTTAATTTTGTATATAATGATCGTTATTTATTTTTAACCTGTACATAATGATCTCACACATACATATTTCAAATCAGAATATGTTCCAAAATACACATATATATAAAAAATTATTTGAAACATTATATAATATTATACTTAAACAATCTCTCATGAAACAATAAAATAGTAAATATTATCGTACTAATTAGCGTCAACAATCAAATTAGACGTACATTTACATACTTTCAAAACTTGCAGATCATATGTCTATACATAACTAAAACTCTTAACATTCTTTGCAGAGGAACATAGAAAAGAATTGCTGTGTTACATGTACAATCCAAGACATGCATTTAAAAACAACAATTTTAGATCAGATCTTCCCACAGAGATACTCACCATAACACCCATCCCGATCTTTCTCTTGTTGAGTGCACTCTTTGCAATAGTAAGCATCTGAGATCCCAACTCCTTCACATATCACACATCGACCCTAGAAAGATCCATAATTGCACTCATCATAGATCCGCACCAGCATGCAGGGACGCACATAAGAATCACAGATTACACATTTCCCATCATCTCTCTCGCACATATACAGAACAGCTTAACCCAGGAATGCATATAGAATATACCATTGCTGAAGCCAAAAATCCAGGAATGCATCATGTTAATGTCTGTTATTGTAACAAAGCATTAGTGCTTGACAATTAACAATATACATACAACAGGTTTTCAGTCAAATTAATTTTCGATTACAAAAATAACAATCCGTTACAAGAACCCACAACAAAGAACTGACATTTCCATATAAATTAATTTTCGATTAGATATACTTGTTGCAGCTAAAAGAAAATGATCAATGATGATCATATGCATACATCAAATAAGGAACTTCTGTCAAGCCGTGACACACTTCACAAAAGGCTACAACAATCACAGTCCAACTTGACACTTCCAGCACTTTAATTCTAAGAATATAAAAGCTTGAAAATATGCTACTGATTAGTTGGCTGTATTGGAGATATGTTAAAAATTGAATATATATATATATATATATAAATATATATATATATGTGTGTGTGTGTGTGGAGAAGTCAATTTTGTGACCAATGAGCTAGCTAGATGCGGCAACAAATATATATATATTAGATTCCTGCATTGGACCCTACTGCTGTCTTATATAGGAGATAGAGATCCTATGTTCTATGGAATATTAAATCTCTGCTACAGCTTAACGTATTGGCCAGACAAGAATGTATATTGTGTAAATGAAATGCAGAGTGTGTGTGTGTATATATATATATATATATATATATATATAAGTACAAAAATAAAACACATAAATGCCTTGAAGAAAATTAAATTCTAATCTCTCAAAGGCAAGAAGTACTTGGAAAAGAAACACATAAATGCCTTGGAAGAAAATCAGATTCTGGTGGAATGCACACCACAATCGAAAAAAAATGTTTTTAAAGCTTTTATGAAGCCAAAAAAAGGAGTACCTGTGCCATGGGTAATCTTCTTCCACAGCCTCTGCAGGCTGAATTGCCATGACAAATCTCGATTAGAGAAATCTGAAGGAATTGCTGAGACACCAGATATCAAAGCCTAGCAAATTCAAGAATGTCAATAAAGTGCAAAAGGAACTCAAGCACCTAGCAAATTCAAAATATCAGAGCAACAATTGTAGCCAATTAGTTGCAACACGTAATATGAAAGCACACTCAGAACTCTTGGACCGCCAAACAGGAAACATAATTGCTGGAAATTCTATGCAGCCTCAATTTTACCAGTGAATATTAGTAGAAAACAAAAACATAATAGAAATATCATGAAGTATGTATAGCTAATCACCGGTATCTAAAGCAAATCCGCATTTCAAGTTGCTTTAGCATGTACCTAGACCTTTAAATTAGTGTTGCCTTAATTTGTTTGACAGAAGAATGCAATGTCCATAGCCTTTATAATTTATTATCACCACTTGATTAGATTCCTTTTTCGAAAAAATCATCAAATTAAACATACCTTCGATATTGTTGACTTGCTTAGCTTACCAAGAGGAAATCTATTAGCATTGTATCCTAAAAGACAATAGACCAAAAATTACATAAATGAACTCCTTGCAGCAATATCAGAAGTAAAGAGTTAAAGGGTCTAAATCTAATTACCTTTTTTTTGTGCTCACAACAGCACGCTGAAGAATCCAACATAGTGCATTTTATTGAATCAATGTTCTCTGAAAACAAAGGTCCAACTGGAAGCATATCATTGTTGCTATTAACTATTTTTCCTTGCTACTTCAATTATCAGTGCTCTCATTAGCAGTACTGATTTTAAAAGCACCATTAACAAAAGACAAATTGCCTTCAACACAACCCATTTCCAACTCCATAAATAGTATTTCTCCAAATAACAAAACTCCATTTCAAATCTATGCATAGCATTGGATCCAAAAAGGACAGGCCAAATACCAAAGTAATTCTACTGCTGCCAATACAGCAAGCATTTCACAAGTTTAAGAACAAGTCTACCAAGCTCCTGTCATCATATTTAATTAAAGAAAAAAGATACTTTAATGCGCATATCTTATAATCTTAATCAGTTAGAATAAAGTAGCAAAATATTAATCATTTATACTTCAAAGTAACAAGTTAAATGCTTAATTGGATGTTTTCGTAAATTATTTCTTAATTTTTATTGGAAATCAAATAACACATAATACTGATAACAAAGGTTTATCATCTTTTGGGATTGGCTTTGCAACTAGGACTTACAAGCAAAAACTTGGAGAGTTAAAACCTAAAATATTATGAAAATTTGTTAAGTGTATGATGTGTGCCTAAGTCAAAATACAAAAGAGATTAATGTGTGCAACAAGGAACGGTGGTGAAAGTAAACAGACTAAGAGTACTAATAATCAAAATCAAAAACTAATTTGCACATTAGAAAGATAATTTGAATGTAAATGGACAGGCACACCATTGAAATTAAGTAACCAAAAATGACATTTTAAAAGAGAAATACTGTGACAGATGAGATATTGGCAGCTTAAAATACCAAAGCAGAATATTTCTCCAATAAACCAAAATTTTTTTGCAGAACTGACTCAATTAGCATAGAAAATGGGGACATAAAATATGAATCCTAAGGGGAAATTAAGAAACAAAAAGCGGCAAAGACTATACCTTGAAAGAAAGCAATTGCTTTCTGGACGAGGCAGAGAATCGAGGAACAACAAGCAAAGAGGAATAAACAGCTTGCTGTCACCATTTAATACGGCCATCTAGTCATGTCCCTTGCAAAGAGATTTTAAAATGTTAACAGCATAATTTTAAAATGTTCAAATCCCTAAATCTGAAATTTCTCCCCTTTCTCACAATTTTTTCATCACAAGTTGAAATCAAGGCTTACCTAACATTTAATGGAAGAAAAGCAACCATTAGGGGCGGATCTAAGTGGAGGCCGGCTGATTTGGCTGAAAATTTCCATAAATGAGTGCGGCCTCCCTCTTCGATCTGCCAGTCACCTGACGAACGAGGGGGAGTAGATGATACCGAATGCTCACCTCGCCGTTGAAGGTTGACCGAGGGTGGTAGGGTTGCCATCGCCACCGTGGTTCACCGAAAAATAAAGAAAAACCGACTGGGTGGAGAGAGGAGAAATCGAGGCTGCTAACGGTGAAGGCACATCACTATGAAGATGAACGTCGGCGAAGGAGGTCCACGAAACAGGGCGCGCGAGTTATCGCCGTCGCAGCGGCTGGCGTGGTGGATGACCGGTCCCGATTCTCCTCCGTTCCTCTCTCGCCCCTTCTCGGTTTGTTTTTTTATAAGCAAGTCAAATAAATATCTCCCAAAGTTTCTAGAAATCTAAAATATTATATGACATTATTATTATTATTATTATTATTATTATTATTATTATCATCATCCAATCCTATAAAAAACTTAAATCTTATTATTATTATTATTATTATTATTATTATTATTATTATTATACATTTATTTATTTTAATCATTTTTCATTAATTATTAAATTTTTGCTTTAAATTCTAATTATCACTTAATAATTTTGAAATTATGCAAACTTATATATCTTAACAAATCAGTCCTTGAGCCAATATCAAAATATTATACACCCGTATTAAGAGTGCTCTCGCACAATTTTAAATTTTTGGGGCGTTACAAAATTGATAGTAAATAAATATTTTTTCTCTAAGAAAACATTTAAATTAAACAATAGAGTTTGATTTCGATATCGAACAAATCTTCAGTTAAATCTAGCAAATTGATCCAACTCAATGGTTTGGAGTTTAGGCGTGGTGCCGAATCACAATCATTTAAATCATACTCTCTTATTCCTTCTAAAATCTCATCAAGCAAACTACAATTTACAATAAAAATTCCCCAAAAATAAAAATACAACAAACTTTGTCTCCATTTTTTGATGAGTGAAATATAGAACGAAAAGGGTAACAAATTAATGAAAGAAACGAACCTACGACTTCAGAAAGAAGTCCCTCATCACGAAATCCACCACCGCCACTGTCTCTTCCTCCCCTAAAACCACCACCTCTGGGTAGCCTTATATTTCACCGTTTGGACGTGACTTAGTAAGGAAAAGAAATTGGAAAGTCTAACAGAGATGCGAGGTGGGTTTTATTTCCATAGGATTTCAGGGTTTATTTCAGTTGCTAGGGTTTTGGGGTTTAAAAAGATTACCAAATCTCCTTGGCCTTTTGCTAACCGAGTTGGGATAATATGTTGGTTCGGATATCAAGCTACCTTTTTTGCCCATCCATCTGAATATAATCTTCCTAATAAGCCCAATAAATGCAATACTAGGCCCATAACATTATATCATGAGGTCTAATATCTTAATTATAGGCGTCAAATATCTCAATTTTTATTAGCAATGATTGATTGATAGATATAAAAGTTAAGAAGTGAAAGCTTATATATGAACCAGCACAGGAAAATATAAAAAAATTAATTTCTTGTAATTATAGCTACTAATAATATCTAATCACACAGGACAGTAGGCAAGGGATAAAAGAAAGAAATTGTGAACAAATAAATAAATTAAATACAATATTCATTAAAAGAATTTAAATAAAAATAAAAATTTCATAATTAATTATAAGAATTAAATATATTCAATACGAGACTAACAACATAGTGCTAATTATGCACATATAATAAATAAACAATAATAATGAGGGGAGAGAAAATGCTATTTTTATATGTAGGGTAAAATTCTGAAATTATTAAAATGCCCTTACCAAATTTCATCATTTTATCCTTGTATTCAAGGATAATTTTGTAAATATATATAACTAAATTTTTTCATAATTTAAATTTTGCTCAAAATTTTAACAAAATAAAATAAATAATAAATTTTTCATAATCATTTTAAATGAAATAATAAATTTTATATTATTATATAAATATTTATATTTATTATTTTTCATAATATGACTATATAATAATTATAACAATTACTTTATTATTATTATTATTATTATTAAAAATGTAAATTTTTTAAATAAATAAGTTTATATTCGGGAATAATTGATAAAAAACAATATAATTCCTAATAATTTAATGTTTTATTTAAATTTTAGAAAATAAAATAAATTAAAAATTTTTTATTTTTATTTTAAATGAAATAATAAATTTTATATTACTATTATATAAATATTTATTTTTATTAATCTTAAACATGCAAATATATAAAAATTGTAACAATTAGTTTATTATTATTAAAAATATAAATTTTCTAAATGAATATTACTATACATGAGAGTGAAATTAAAAAAATTATTTATTTGTGACGGATTAGCGACTAAATATTTCCGTCGCTAATTGTTTTTGTTAACAAATTACTATTAGCGACAGAAAAATTTATGTCGCTAAACCGTCGCAAGAAAAAGGCGCGATATTTTCCCCCCAAAATTAGCGACTAAAAGTTCATCGCTAAATGTTCTGGAACTAATTTCGTGAATAAATAATTATAAAATTTAGCGACGGAAATATTTGTTGCTAATTCCGTTGCAAAACCTGGCGCGTATACTTCTCGCTAATAATTAGTGACTATTTTTTCATTTCGTCGCTATTTCGTCGCAAAAAAATAGAAAATATCCTTCCCATGATGGAATTATTAAACAGTCGCGAATCCGTCACAAAATTTGCGACGAAAATAATGCCGTCGGTAATTTTAGTCGCTAATTGGCAGTTTTTTTGTAGTGTTTCCTAGTTCTTCATAAGATTTTGATTGTTAACTACCTCACTTTTAGTTGATTTTGGTATACCTTTTTATGTCGATGCATATGATGAAGAACAATGATAGGTGTTTCCATCTTTTCTTTTTTGCAAGATGTGATTGGTTGGTTGTTAGTTTCTGCAACAAATGATTTCATTTCCTTTTTAAGCAGCTGCTATCCTTCAAACTTTTTTAAATATTTAGCCATTAATTGGCAAATTTGCTGGCTTATTCATTTGCTAGCTCATTTGTTTGCATCTTGGAATATGGAGAATGGAAAAATTAATATGTACTTTATTTATGACCTGAACTCACAACATGCATCATGATAACCTATGCAAATTCATGATATGCTATATCAGTTTACAAAATCATAGAAGCAATATCTGCAGGAATTATTTGTTAAATATCTACTGCAAATATTGCCATTATGTACATAAGTTCTTCTTGATTTCTTTCCTTTTTAATTAAGTTTGTTTGAGTAGAATTGACATGTGTTTTACTGAGTTTTTTTTTAGATTTTCTGTGCTTGCTACTCTAAGAATTGAAGTACCTACCAATTTTTGTTATGTCGCAAAAAGTGCAATGATTATAATTGGGGTATAGTGTGTGATTTTTTCATATAGACTTTTAGGTGGGTTATGAAATAGGATCTCATAACAAGTAGCTAGGGCACACAATAGACTAAGCAGTTATGCAAAGATTTCTTTAGAAATTTAAACTTGGGTTTTAAATGGGGATACAAGATAGTTATATGAGGTTTAAATCTATTGCAGTATTTTTGGCATAAAATAAACATCTTCACTGACAAGCCCTTACTCTTATCATCAAAAGCATAGAAATCATAAGTAGGCACACTGAAGCCACATTATATAACGATTTTGAATTCAAATTTTGTTTATCTTTATCAAGATCTGCTTTGAATAAATGATGGTGATCTAATAGGATTAAAATGTTGCAAGTATTTTGCTACACTGAAATTAGAGTTCTGGAAACTGTTTTACTTGGAATTTTCTGCACATTCCCCTATTTTTTCATTGTCTTTTCATTTCTCTTAATTATCTTAGGTTACGGAAAGTATTGTTGCAGCTAAAAGAAGAACTTTTGGCAAACTAACCTCCATAGTTGGTAAGTGAGGCACGATACGTACCTATGGCTAGTTCATGGAATTATTTAAATTTTAGTTTTCTTTAATTTCAGTCATCTAAGTGTTGTGTGTTTGTTTGCTTCTGTTGCTTACTTTTTAGGCAGTTAAAGGGGTGCTGAAAATCAAGAAGGGATATAATCCTGCTGCATGGATGCTGGAGGTTACTTGTCCTTCTGAAGAAAATCGCCTGGGTGTGGACTTTGCTGAAATTTATCGAAGATCTAATCTATTTCAGTACGTTCAATTTTTGGAGACTTTTGCTGTTTGTTTTCTTATTGTGGAAGAACAATGCCATTATTTTCTATTTATCTAATTTTGCTGTCTTCTACTATTTTCAAGACAGAATAAAGAGTTGGTTGAACGTCTAAGCAGGCCAAGTAGCAATGCAAAAGAGTTGAACTTCCCAACCAAGTATTCTTAGTCCTTTTTTGAGCAGTTTTTAGCTTGTCTTTGGAAGCAAAATCTATCTTACTAGAGAAACCCACAATACACTGCAGTTCGTTTCTTCTGCACTGTTGTGATCTCATTAATGCTTGGAACAATATGTTGGAAATTTGGATCAAAAAGGTTGTTCCTTTGAAACTATCTGAACAATCTTCTATAGTTTCTTTTATACATTGTCTCGCATTGAGATGGTTTCACACTTTTATCCCGTTTATGCATATCTAATGGTTTTCCATGTCTAACAAATGGTAGTAGTGGAAAATTATTCAAAATGCATTAATTTTTCTTTTAGCACTTCTTTTGGTTCCTGAATCATTAGGTTCGCTGTTATTACAATTTATTTACTTTTGCAGAGAGAATGAGCAAGAGTTATCAAATGCAATGGGATCCATGTATGTGGCAGTCCTGTTCATTGGAATTACCATTGCATCTGCTGTTCAACCTGTTGTTTCTATTGAAAGATTTGTTTCATGTCGTGAGAGAGTTGCAGGGTTGTACTCAGCTCTAGCATTTGCATTTGCTCAGGTTTAGTGGACTTTATTTCCATTTTTTGCTTCTGCTTGTGCAAAATCCAATGCCATGACTATCCAAAACTCAGCCATTTTTATTTTGCTTTTGTGTGCAGGTTGCTATTGAGTTCCCCTATGTGTTTGCTCAGACAATTATTGTAAAGTAGTATAAAAATTTTGTAGCATATTGTATAAAAATTTATTAGTAGTATTATTTATTTTTAATTTTTTTTTTCTAATTATTTGTAAAGTATTGCACAATTTAATTTACTTTTATGATGTAATATTTTTTAAATTAATAATATTTGAGAAATTTTATTTATATAAATTAAATTCTAAATGTTATAATAATAATAATAAAATATTATAAATGAATTGCAATGAAATTTGCATTATTCGCGATGTTATTTTACATAGTTAATTTTCATTTTTATTTGCATTTTTTGAATATTTATTAGCGAGGTTTAGTGAAGAAACATTTGTCGCTAAAAATATTATTATATGTCTCGACTAATTAAAGAATTTATTTAGCGACGGAAAAGTAGTCGCTAAATATTATTATTATAATTCGGTGACTAATTAGGAATATAAATTAGCGACGGAAAATTAGCGACTGATTTTGAATTTCGTTGCTAATATATTCGCGACTGGTTTTTTAGCGACTGTTCATCGTGGCGTCACTAATTTACATTATTCCGTCGCTAACTTACAGTTTTTTTATAGTGTAAGCTGTCAAAGCTAATAGATTCAATATGTGCCTTTAGTGCACGAACAAAAGGTCTGTAGGCAGACCCCAAACTTGCCATAATACAATCAATAAAATCATTATTAGCCATGCATAGGGTGTTGTAAAGCAGCTAGTTGATCGAATAAACCCTTTGCCCATTGCATGTAAGCTATGATACTGTCATTCTCATGCTTAAGTTTTAACAGCTGTTGTCGAAAGTTGCGAACTTGTGGTCTAGAACCAATAGAATATGCAGCATGAAGCTTGTCCCAAGCTTGTTTCGCTGTTGTAGCTCCAATGATCTGTGGCAATATATTTTTCCGAGATTGAAGAAAAAATTCAAGATAGAATCTAGTGATCTTGCTGCTTCCATTGATGAAACTCGTCACTACCAATAGGAGAGGGACAACGCCACTGTCAACATGGGAAAATAAATGACAGCCTTTAAGTGTAAGAGTGAGTTGTGCTTTCCATAATAAGAAATTAGTAGAATTTAGTTTAATGGAGAGATGATGAGAGAGATTTGAAGAAAAAGAAGGTATGGGCATAGACGACATTGAAGTGGAGGAGGTTGAGATGTCAGCAATGGTGGTAGACATATTGAAGGAGGGTGTTTAAACCTATTGGGGCTCTGATACCATATAAGAGTATAATGCCACACATTTCTCATTAATGATTATAAGTATATATACAGTAGTATTAACAGAGGTAGAAACAGAGTAGAACACTTATACAGTGAAGTAGTTACAGCTAGAGGTGGAAACCGAGAAGGACTATCTCTATCTCTGTCAAATCTCATTATCAATTTCCGCAAAATATGATTGCAGAAATGAAAAAATTCCAAATGTCTAAATACTATTCAAAAAACCCCATTTTCTAAATAAAAATTCAAAATGCATTATTTAAGAAAAAGTCCCTATATATCTTCTAAATATTTTGCCATTTATTATTTAAAAAATTCAAAATGCATTAATTAAGAAAAAGTCCCTATATATCTTCTAAATATTTATCATTTATTATTTTCATAATATGTTGAGTTGTCATTTATAAAAGTTTCACCGTCGCGCTTCATTGTGTGTTTGAAAATTAACCTCAAAGATTATCAAAAGGCGATTTAGATTTTGAGCCTATTGTCAACATTGATATTTTTCAAATAAATAAGAATTACATACTTATATATATATAGTTCCAGTCATTGAATTGTATAATTCTCTCTCTCTCTTTTATCTTTAATTGTGTTTAATTTTTTATTATGGCATATAAATAGGTTAATTTTTTATGAACCAAATAAGAATTTTTTTTTATAATTATTGTAAGAACTAAGAGGTATTATTTTAATGCACATTTAAGTTTTGAAATATGTTTTTTCTATTATAACTTCCGTTTTAAATCTGATACATATTGAAATAAATGCTTGGATATTTAAAATAACCCCATAAAAATTTAGAGATTCATTAATTAGAAAAACATTACAATCTAACTGCCTTAGGACATTTTTTCCCAAAAGTACATAGGGCAGTACTAAATCATGCATGTAAACAGTAATAGGAATTAATGAATGCATTGTATGTGATTTGAGCTTAGGAATTAATAAATACATATAATATAAAATATGGGAAAAATCTTACCTAAATTGAGTCTACCTGACAGTTTATCATTGGTTTGGTATATAAATTTTATTTAGACCATATTGAATAAGAATTTTCCAATAATATATGTCTTGCCCCTCTCATCATGGATGAGCTATATCATATTACAGAAAAGAATAAACAAGTCAAAGTCAACATTTGCTGCTATCTTTTGAACCATTTTGCATACTTTCTTAGGCTTAAGAGCCTTCTAGTGATGCGACTTGAATGTGGTAATGCCATTTTCAGTTTCATACTAACAAAACCTCTATCACTAGCTTAAGATCAAAAGAAAAAGAATTATTTTATTTTATAGGCTGACGTAGCGACCATTTTGAATTAATTCCCCAATTTATTCACGTTTTTGGACATTCAACCCTGCAACTTATTCCTCAAGCAAGACAGATTACTTAATTAACTGATTAGTATATAAAGACAGTGTCATGGGAAGAAACTCAGACCAAACAGAACTTGTTTTAAGTATGAGTGAGGTTAAGCTCCTTGGAACATGGCCAAGTCCTTATAGTTACAGAGTGATATGGGCTCTAAAACTAAAGGGCAAACCCTATGAATATGTGGAACAAGATCTGGTGAACAAAAGTGCTTTGCTTTTGTAGCATAATCCAGTGCATAAGAAAATTCCAGTGCTCATCCATGGAGGCCAACCAGTTTGCGAGTCTATGATAATCATTGAGTATTTGGACGAAACATGGCCTCAATGTCCCTTACCGCCCACTGATCCTTATGAGAGAGCTGTAGCCAGTTTTTGGGTTAAATTTTATGAAGATAAGGTATCCTCTATTAATTCCCTTTCTTTATTGTTTTTTCTTCTTTTTCTTTTTTGGGTATGTAAATGTTCGATTTCTCTATTTCTTTAAAAAAAAAATGTTTTGATACTTTTTAACGAGCAGTATTCCTGTGTTGCACATTTGAACTATCAGATTGCACTCATTTTGTTGAATTGAAGGTTCAAAAGCACAGCACATTAAATCACATATCTTTTTAATTGTTTGAATCATTTTATGTTATTGAAATAATTTAATAAATTAGAACATATATTCATTTATAAATTAAGCCAATAATTTATTAATTATAATGTCAGGCTGACACCATGTGGCGGGGGCTACTATTTGGAACCCAAGAAGAGCAAGACAAGGCAGTTAAGAATATTTTAGAAATGTTAAAAACAATAGAAGAAAAAGCGATGGGAGGTAAGAAATATTTTGGGGGAGACAAAATTGGAATAGTGGACCTTGCTTATAGTGGACTTGCTCTCTGGCTAGGAGTCATGGAAAAAGTTGTTGGAATTAAAATACTTGAAGCCCACAAATTCCCTAACTTGCATCAATGGACTCAAAATTTCTTAGAAGAACCCATTATCAAATAAAATCTGCCTGACCTAGATCAGATGTTCATCACGTTTAAAGATCTTAGAGAGAAGTTGTTAGCATCCTCTTGATTCTATATCTATATCTCCACATAAATCATCAGATGTATTAAGTCATACAAGTTGAACATTTCAAACTTAGTTTGTTAGCTAAGATATCTCCTCTTATATCTCTGTATCTTATTTATATTACAGTTAGTTTAGATTGTATTTTAGCTACTATAAAAACAGAGCTGTACTCCCTGTAAATAAGTGTGAATGAAGTATATTGAAACTCTCCTTCTTGACATGGTATCAGAGCTTCAATCTTAAAAAAAAAAATATGAGCAACGCAGCCTCCTCCTTCTCTTCTTCTTCTTCTTCTTTTTCTTATTCAACCCAACTCAATTTCTCTATCAAATTATCATTCAACAATTTTCTCTCTTGGAAGACATAGCATATTTGTTGCCAGATTTATTGGTACTATCCTTGGGCATCATTTTGTATCCAACCAAAAATAATACCGCTTAGGGAACTCTTGAAAAAATTAATGTAGAGCTCGAAGATACAAGTAAATAGCCTTAGAACCCTTTTAGCATTCAAGATCATGTCCGAATTATTTTGGACAAAAATTAATGTATCATCAGCATATTGGAGGTGAGTGAATTCAAGGCTTGTCAAATCATGAGGAACCGATCTTATCACTAAAAAAAAAAAAACTAAATTAGTGACGATTTAGTGACTGTTTTAAATTCAGTAGTGAAAGTGTACCTATTAAACTTGTGAATAGGTTTAGCGACGAAATAGCGACAAAAAATTTTAAATAGTCGCTAAATATTGGAGGCAATGATTGGCGGTATTTTTGCATCTAAATTAGCGACGAATATGATTGGTCGCTAAAAACTATTCAATCTTTGTTTAGTAAATTAATTTTCTAAAACATAGCGACGGGGAATTGGTCGCTAATTGAAATGAAACTTTAGCGACGGAATAGCGACGACAATTTAGTCGCTAATTTACTATATTTGGTATGATTCAATTAAATTTTCTTAAAAATTTCTAATTTTGATTATTGAGTTCACTAAGCATTATAATATATATATATATATATATATATATATATATTTATGTTTATTAATTATTTTTAATAATTTTAAAAATATTTTATATGATATTATTTGCCTATTTTCAATTAAAATTTTCAAAAAGTTATAATTTTGATCTAAGCAATATAATATAAATGAAAAACATAAATTTATAAATTTAATTATTGATTTTACTTAGTATTATAATGTTAATAAAAAATATTCATACATATTCCTACTTACTAATTATGTTTAATACACATTTCACTATAAGAAAAATCCAGTTTTTCGACGAAAATTTCTGACGGAAATGAGTAAATTTCTGTAGAAAAATGAAAATGCCGACGGAATTTAGCGACGAAAAGTGGTGTTAGAGAATTGGTTGTTGGCACTTTTGCTGACGGAAATATTTCCGTAGGTAAATTTACCGATGGAATATATCATCCGTTGTTAATTTCGTTGGGAAGTGCAGACCAAAAAATTGTCATAATTTGCCAAATTTTACCGACCGAATATATCATCCGTCGTTAATTCCGTTGGGAAGTGTAGACCAAAAAACTGTCGTAATTTGCCAAATTTACCGACAGAATTATAATTCCGTCGGTAAATTTGCCTACGAAATTTTTAATTCCTGATCAACAATTTATTTCCTGATTAGAATGAATCTATAATTCCTGGTTAAAATATAATTTCTATTTTATTAGATATTCCAAACTCATAACCTCCATTTAAAGAGACAAATTTAATCAATAAAACTAAGTCAGAATTTCCATTACAAAATCGTAAGTACAAACCAAAAGAATGTTATCTCAAATCCCTAAATTCATAGCAAAAGACCAAGACCAAGTAAGTTATTAACTTTATACAAGTAATTTCTACGGGAACAAAGTAGCATTACAGGCACTAGCAATCGATTTCCTGCTCTAAACTTTATGAAAACCCACCCCATCAAAATTTAAGACGATGAAAGAATAATTATCTAACAAAATTTTATCAAAAATTCTTAAAATATCTAACCTTTAAAATATCAATGCTATGATTCAATCTTCTTAAAAATATGACATTATCATCATAACTATATACATATAAAAACATGTAAATTGAATTAAACACTAACTTAATAAATATTATGCATTGTCTAAAAGAAGCATACTTAAAAGAAAGATCAGACATTGCCCTACTTAGACTTGACTATTCAATTTGTTTCATTAAAGAAAAAATATGAATAAAACAAACTTACAAAATTTTTGCCTCACTTGCCTAACTTCAGTCACTTCAAAAGAAAAGCATAAAAATTTTCAATATAAAAAAACTCTGAAATTCGAGCTAGTATATTAAAATAAATATATCAAAAAAAATTCAATATATGAACTTAGATAATTAATTTGATGGAGCTCAAAGTACTTATATGATATTTTTGAATAAAGTCATAAATGTTAAATAACTACTAGCGTGATTAATGGCGATCATGTTTTTTTATAGCATCATCAACCAAACAATAAGCAGCGGCATGTCAAACCATATATTGACATCATTCATTTCACATGTACCATATGTCATCCAAGCTGGTACATTCGTGCAACATCCGATCAAGGATAAAACATATATAGCACCACAAAATAAATATAGGATTTTAAAAGTGAAGATATTCACCTGTTGAAGGCAATACAATACTGAATTGTAATCTTGAGACTTGAAAACATAATATAATGCCAAATATTTGATCCGAAATAACTATAGTATCTTTATATAAGATGTTAATATTAGTTGATAAGATATTACTTTTGACCAAAATCACACAAGAGATCACTGGCCTAAAGTTTCAAGGTCGAAACATTCAATGGTTAGATTCAGTATGTGAATTTTCATACATGTTAATTTCTCCTGATTAGAATTATAGGTAGTTATTTCTTTTTGATCAAATTTTTATTTTTGACTTGAAGTATAAGTAAATAATTTCCTAATTTTGGTTTTACCAATAACCATTAGTGGTGTTTTTTCCTATGAGCACAAATTTGAGGATTTTTTATTTTAACCTAATATGTAAGAAACACACAATTTGTGTTTGTAAGAGCTCGTTACTCAATTTTTTTTAAGAGCTTTTGTGTGTTTTATAAGACACAATTTGTGGGTCCAGTGTGGAGAATTTTACTATTCTTTACAAGCAATAAAAATCTTGAATGCAAGATATTACAGAGGGTAAAAAAACTAGGGCAATTTTGCTTGTTAAATAACTGCATAGTCCATGGAGCAACAGAACAAAGACATATTCAATGCAAAAGAAACAAACATAACCTCATAAATAATCTGAGAATATAAAGCAGGCTTAAATATTCAATGCAAAAGAAAGAAAAGGAAACCATCAATCTTCATGCTCATAGCACGAATAATGAGTTACATTAGTAAGATCTAATATATAATGATGACTGCAATATTCCAATGAAGAAAATGGAAATATGAAAGAATTGAAACTTTAAATAATTCAATTATATACTAATTTTAATTAAAATTAAAAAATGGCTATGAAATAGTAAATAGGCAATTTAATTACTCAAGAATGGAAAGTGTCCCTTCCAACCCTGCGTTGTTTCCTCCTCTTAAGTCTAGAGATCTGTGCTCATCTCCTCCGCGAGGCTCTTTTTTCAGTCTCACAAGGAGGATTGATGAGGATTCCAGAGATGCTCCCTTTCTTAAGGTTGAGCGCTCAAACAAGGCAAAATTTCAATATAGATTATATGCCAACAATCTGCCGCTGGTTGGCCATGTTTTGGCCTTAGGAAACTTTTTCATGGTATGGTTTAGTTGAACAAGTATTCATTCCAAAAAAGTTAAGCTCCAGTGGATCCAAGTTCGGTTTTGTTACTCTTAATACGTCAAAGAATATAGATGATATAATTAGAAGGTTAAATGGGGCCTGGCTAGGAGGCAGGAGGCTGCAAGTTAACCTTGCCAAGTTTGGGGCTAATACTACTAAAAGAGGCATGGAGAAAAGTTTCAATGTCAAGAAACTTGAGTCTGCCAACCTTAGAGACTCCAAATCATATGCTAATGTTACAAAATTCGAGCTGGTGAGTAAGGACGGGAAAAGGAAAGATTTATATAGAAATCTACAGGCTGGTGCAGTCAACTTTCAATATGAGGTGGAGAAAGAGGACAGGGACTGGCTTAGTAGAAGTCTGGTAGGGTGGCCTCATCATGCACGGAACGTGATAGTGATTCAAGATGCCATGATTGAGCAAGGTTACTTTTCCTGTGTTTGCAAACCGATGGGAGGTAATCTGGTTTTACTCACCTTCCCTACCATTAAAGATAAAATGGCAATGCTGGAGCTAGGTGTAGATTGGCTTAGTGAATGGTTTGAAGCTGTTAAGCCATGAGAACCATCCCACATCTACAAAAGAAGATTTATTTGGCTGAGGTGTGAGGGTTTTCCTCTGAATGCATGGAACCCAAAATTTTTCTCCACGATAGCTGCCCTATACGGAGATTTTATCTCCCTTGATGATAATATAAGGAACAAGCATTGCTTAGATATAGCTAGGCTCTTAGTTGTAACATTTGCCCAGGCGCCAATCAACGATACCTTGAAGACCAGAATAGATGGGGTCACTTTTTCATTCATGGTGCATGAAGAACCTTCCTGCTTCTAACCCTTTTGCTTCACGCAAAGATCAGATTCCATCAAGATACATCTTGGAAAGCTTGGGTGCAAACAGCAGGTGGTCGGAGCAGATGAAGAGTCACCTGGGAAATCAGTTTCAACCTCGTGCTTCAAAATTAATTCCTTGGGGTCGGTGCACACCTCCCGAGAATTCATAAGGGCTGCAACGAACAAAAGGCATGAGGCGGCAGACTTTAATTCCTCAAGTCAAGTGGAAGCCTTTTGCTCCCCATTAAATTCACCCGTGGCACATCCAGTTGACCAGTTAGTTAATTCTCCTATTGGGCCCGAATCATCCATTTTGTCCAAGTCCAAATTGGAGTTTAGCCCAAGTCCTAATGGTTGGGAGATTGTCCATTACACAACCCAGATAGAGCCTCTATCAGAGTGGGCTAGGCCCAATCTTAATGAACTAGTTGTTAGAATTGGTTCTAACGGAAAAAACTCATCAGGAAAGAAAGCAATTAAAAGGAAGGCTAGAGTTAAGAAAACCCAGACCTTCTATTCAATTGATCCAGTTAAGGCTTCTCTATAATATCCTAAATTGGGGAGAAAGTTAGGCAAGAAAGGAAGGAAAAATAGGAAAGCATTGGCTATGGCAGAAACTAGTCCGACATCCTTCAATTATAGCGGTAGTATTGCTGGAGACTCCCTCTCAGATGGCTGCATTCTGAATGTTAATGATCGCTTGAGCATATATAAACTTGATGAAGTGAATTCTGCCTCCACTGAAGCTCTTAAAATCCTGAAAGTTGTAGACATGCTAGGAATCATTACGATAGAGAACAGGGAGCAATTACTCGAGTTTCTCATCAGGTCTGAAGAGGAAGATTTGGCAAATTAGACTTCCCAAAAGAAAAATAATCTAGTCAAAGAAATATAGAGGTACGGTTTGGATCTCTTCCCCTTGGTACCTATGATTTTTCTTTCTTAGAATTTAAGAGGCTTGAACTCAGCCCTTAAGAAGAGTTCTTTTGCGTCATTAGTGGGTAAAAAGAATGTTGGCATGTTGCTTTTGTAAGAGACAAAAATGTAGGAGTTAAACTCTAGTCATATCAGAAAATTATGGGGCAATAGAAGTTTTGAGTGGGTCTTGCAAAATGCGGAAAGGAATAGTGGGGGTATCCTTATCTCTTGGTGCTCGAAGTTTTTTAATCTCAAGAATACTGCTAAAGGAAGGGGGTGGATTGCAATTGAAGGATGTTTAGTGGAATGTAAATTGGACTGCCTTATTGTAGGGGTTTATGCACCTTTAGGAGATTCAGAACAAACAGATCTTTGGTCTCAGTTAGAGAAGATATTAGGTAGTAACATCCCTGCTCTTCTCGGAGGGGATTTTATTGCTATTCTCTGTTCTGAAGAAAGATGGAAAGGGAGTATGTGTTCTAAAGATAGGGCCTTCTCAGACTTTGTGAATAAAACTGGACTAATTGATTTACCTCTGATCGGGAAAAAATTCACTTGGAGCAATTCTACTAGCAGGAGCAGGATCGATAGATTTTTGGTGAATAATCTTTGGCTCCTTAAGATCAGTTATTTGGCTCAGTTTTCACTCCTGAAAGGTATATCGGATCATACCCCTATTGTTTTGTCCTGTAATGAAATCAACTGGGGTCCTAGGCCATTCAAGTTCCTCAATGCCTGGCTGTTAGATGCAGACTTTCTGAAATGCATTTGCTCCTGGTGGTCCAATCTCAGTTCTGTTCAGAATAGACAGGTTCATCTGAAACTCAAACTGCTCAAAAATTACATTGTTGAATGGAATGTCTCTTGCTTTGGTTTGGTTGATCAATCTATCTCTAAGCTGGAAGGTGAAATCAACAGCCTTGACTGTGATTTAGAAAATAAAGACATCAATGAAATCATTAGAAAATTCATGTTACTGAAAAGAAGTCACTTGGTGAATATGCTATGGGGTAAAATGAGGGCCAAGAAATCCATTTGGAGGCAGAAATCCAGGCTGAAATGGCTTAGGGAAGGAGATCGGAACACCCGTTTCTTCCATCTATCAGCCTCTATTCGACGTTGTCGTAATCAAATTACTAAGTTAAGCACTAGTGAGGGTATTACATTAGACCCATACCTCATTAGAAAGGAAGTTTTTGATTTCTACAGTGATCTATTCAAAGAAAAACTACCCATCAGGCCTTCTTTCTCGCAAAACTCCTTCAACAAGCTTTCCACCTCATCCTCTCTTTTCTTGGAATCCCCAGTTTCGCATGAGGAAATAAAAAATACAATATGGAGTTGTGATAGCAATAAGGCTCCTGGCCCTGATGGATTCAATTTTGCATTCATTAAATCGGCATGGGATATTATTGGTTTGGATATTCTATTTACGGTGGAATCTTTTTTTGTTAATGGGGTGCTTCCTAAAGGTGCCAACTCTTCTTTTATCTCTCTCATACCAAAAATTGAGGGAGCTTGCCACCTTAAGGATCTTTGCCCTATTAGTTTAATTGGAAGTATATACAAAATAATAGCCAAACTGCTAGCAAACAAACCGAAAAAGGTAGTCGAAGAGGTTATTTCACCAGAACAATGTGCTTTTATTAAAGGAAGACAAATTCTGGACGGTGTTCTTGTTTCTAATGAGGTCATTCACTATTTAAAGGAAAGTAATCACAACAGAGTTCTTTTTAAAGTCGATTTTCACAAAGCTTTTGACTCAGTAAATTCGAACTACTTGGATTTGGTTATGGAGCAGATGAATTTTGGGGCCAAATGGCAGTTCTGGATTAAAAAATGCATCTCTGCTGCCAATGTCTCTGTCCTTGTTAACGGTTCTCCAACTTCAAAATTTCAGATGGGGCGTGGTCTGAGGCAAGGGGACCCCCTCTCCCCTCTTATTTTCATTTTAGCACATGAGGGGTTATCGGTTCTCATCAAGAAAGCAATGCACTTCGGAGTTATCAGTGGTTTAAAGCCTATCAGCAGAGGTGGGGGTGATATGATCCTATCCCATATTCAATACGCAGATGACACCATTGTCTTTCTTGATCCGCACCAAGTTTTCATCTTGCAATTGAAAAGGGTGCTCAAAGTCTTTGCTTTGATTTCATGACTTGCGATTAACTTCCACAAAGCTACTTAATCGGTATTAATGTAAGTCAGAATTGGGTGTAAGTGTGTGCAAATATGATCAAATGCAAAGTCCAGCATCTACCATGTTCTTACTTGGGTCTACCTTTAAGCGCTAATCCTCGAAAGAAGGACACTTGGATGCCAATAATCCATTGATTTCAACGGAAGCTCAGTGGTTAGAAAGGGAAGTTTCTATCACTTGTAGGTCGCTTATCCCTCATTAAAGCCACCTTGATGAGCTTGCCCACTTATTTCTTGTCTCTTTTCAAAATACCTATTGGGATCGCTAAGAAGTTAAAGTCCATCATGAGGAACTTCTTTTGGGGAGGATCTGATAAAAAGAAAGCCTTTTATAGAACAAGCTGGGAAAGTATTATGAAACCAAAAGCACTTGGTGGTCTTAGGTTTGGCTCACTGGTATATAGGAATCATAGCCTGCTTTTCAAATGGTTTTGGAGGCTCAATCCCTCTAGTGATTCCCTTTGGCAGAAACTTATATACAGCAAATACAAGCCCAGCAATATTCAGTGCCCTGGTGCATCTCTCGTGCATAACCCCTCAATCATCTGGAGAGACATTGAAAAGATCAGCAATGCCCCAATATTTATGAACAGCTTAGCAATTGATGTGGGTGGCGGTAGCTCTTGCCTTTTCTGGTACGAACACTGGATTGGGGATATGCCCCTTAAAGATAAATTCCCTCGCCTATTCAACATCTCACTTCTTAAAGAAGCACACATTTCGGGCTGTGGTTACTGGTCAAGAGGCTCTTGGTACTGATAGTTCAAATGGAGGAGGAATTTACTGGTTTGGGAAGTAAATTTACTTGATGATATGATGGTGCTTCTTAACTCCTTTGCCCTCTCTTTTGGTCGTTCATATCGCAAGATTTAGATCCATGACTCGTAAGGAGTTTTCTCAGTTAAATCTGCTTGTGAGGTCCTGGGCAAATCCTCTTTTTTCTAATGATAATTTTGATCAATTCTCTTGGTTGGTTTGGCAGAACTTTTGGCAAACCCTCCAAAAGTTGAAATCTTTTTATGGATGTGTATTAAGAACATAATTAGTACAAAGGTGTTCTCGGTAAACCGTGGCATTATTGATCCTGGTGGTTGTCTCTGTCCTTTCTGTAAACTCGCGCCTGAAATGGTGGATTATCTCTTGGTAACCTGCATATTATCCTCCAGATTATGGTATTCTATTCTTAGGTGGTGGGGTTACGTCTTTTATATTCCGAATAGCTTCTCAGATCTGTTATTACAATGGTCTTATTATGCTGGTAGCGGGCCTCGTCGTAAAGTGAAAAAGGTCTGACATTGTTGTGTCAAAAAGAAATGATTTTTAGGTTACCTAGAATTGAGTCTTTAGGCGTATGTGAAGGGTGTGTGTATGGGGAACAATGTAAAAAACCATTTCTTGTAGGGAAGTCTAGGAGAGCAACTGAGTGTCTTGAGCTTGTACATGCTAACTTAGTTGGCCCTATGAAAACACAAACATATGGTGGAAGTAGATATTTTCTATTATTTACAGATGATTTCAGTCGGATGAGTTGGGTGTACTTCCAACAGTCCAAGTCAGAAAAATTTCAAAACTTAAAAAAATTCAAGACATTTGTGGAAAAACAAACTGGAGGTTGCATCAAGGCACTGAGGACAGACCGAGGTGGTGAGTTTGTCTCACAGGAATTTAATCAGTTTTGTGAAGAACAAGGCTTGCGAAAAGAGCTGACTGCACCATACACTCCAGAGAAGAATGGTGTCGTTGAACGCAAAAATAGAACGGTTGTTGAAATGGCAAGAAGTCTGCTAAAAGCTAAAGGACTTCCAGATCAATTTTGGGGAGAAGCAGTAGCAACGGCAGTGTATCTGCTTAACTTATCACCAACAAAAGTTGTTTTGAATCAAACACCGTTCGAGGCTTGGAGTGGGAGGAAACCTTGGTTAAGTCATTTAAATGATTTTGGTTGCATTGCCTATGCTTTAATTGAGTCACATAATCGCAGTAAACTTGATGATAAATCAACAAAATGCATTTTTGTTGGCTACTACACTCAATCTAAAGCATATAGGCTGTATAACCCAATTAGCGGCAAAGTCATTATAAGCATGACTATTGTTTTCAACGAAGAGGCAAGTTGGAATTGGCAAGAAAGTTCAAATGGTGTTCAACTTGAAATTCAAACTGAAAATGAAGGTCCACAAATTGAAGTGCAGCCACCGGATCTTCAAAGTTCTTTGAGCTCATCCCCCTCAAATTCACCAATCTTGAGTTCAAGTAATAGAGTTTCAACTTCTGATGATATTCCTTCAAGAAAATCCAGATCTTTGAGGGAGATTTATGAGACTATGCAAGCATTGTTCATAGCCGATCCAATAACCTTTGATGAAGCAGTCGAGAAAGAAGAATGGCGAGATGCCATGAAAGAAGAAATTGCAGCAATACAGAGAAATGAGACATGGGAGCTGGTGGACTTGCCAAATGAAAAAAATGCAATTGGCTTCAAATGGGTGTTTAAAACAAAGTACCATTCAAATGGAAGTATTGTGGGTGGCAGATATTCTGACAAAATCCCCTTCCCATGAGAAACATGTTTACTTCAGAGAGCAGCTAGGAGTATGCAATTTTGAATCAAGGGGGAGTGTTGAATAATTGATTCAAAATTATTGACTGCTGTAATTATTTGTTCTTTTACTGTCTTTGACTTGGTATTAGCACATTTTAATTATTTCTTTGTTTTCCTGATTTAGTTGAGGCACGTTGAGATAGTGCCTGATTTTTCTCTGTTTGTTTATTTGGCAGTTACTTTGTAAAGCCTATTAATAGGCTGGTTTCAGTTTCAATAATACACACCAAGTATTAGCAGTATACTTTCTTCCACCAGTTGTTTATACAATGTTCCTCAAAGTACCCTGTTTTGCTTAACTTTGTTTTCCAGTCATTTAGAGTTTTGTTCAGTTCTCTTCCCCAACATTTTCATTTAGAGTTTTGTTTAGTTCTCTTCCCCAACAGTTTGTCCATAGCTGGCCTATCCAGCAAAGGAATATTTAGAGCACTCGGCTCAGTCATGCTGTCATCCTTATAGGCTCCAGTCTCCTGTCGTTTATTTCCTCTATTTTGTTCCTTCTCTACCTGAACGAAACTATTCCCCTCCACTACCATCTCGACTGAACTTACAGGTTGCTCCATTCTATCAGGATCATTAGCGTGGGAATCTACATTCGTGTGAATTCCTTCTTCGAAAAGAGCATTAGAAGACAAAACATTAAATCGAGAACCTATAATATTTCGCATCCTATTCTTGTCTTGGGCATTAATGGCCTGAATTTTGCTTTTTCTACCTTTCCTCGAAGCCAGCATCCACGATCCATACATCTGCTCATCATATGAGATCGTTTGAGCCTTCCTCGCCTCTGTAGCCCCAACATTCCGACCATTGGACTGCATATTATTCTCTTTGTTTCCCACCCCATTCAAAGAAAACATATCTGCAGTATGCCCATATTTACCACATTTGAAACAAACTCTAGGTAGACCTTCGTACTCAATACGATGGATCACTCCATTAATTCTGAACTTAGATAACAGAGGTTTCATCAGGTCAAGTTCTACCACATGCAATTCGCGCAAATCGGCCTCTCTCCGACTGTGACATGTTATAGTCGATCTTAACTAGTCTCCCCAGGATTTGACTAATCTTTCGGAGCACCCGTTTATGGTACCTATGCAATGCCATTCCAGGGATGCGAACCCAAGCCACCACCACTGAAAGATCCTCATTCTCTATGGAGAAAGTCGGATGCCAAGGCTGGACTGTCAAATAGTGTCCAAGAAGAGTCCATGGTCCACCCAAAAGAGCTTTGAGATAGTCACCTCTGTCTTCGAATTGCACCAGGAAAAAGTTGTTTTCCAAATCCACTACCTTATACTCTCCCATCAGATTCCACAGTTTGTCGATCCTGGAGCACAGAACATTATAGCTTATATACCTGCCAAGCATCTTCACTACAACAGACTGTCTCTATGGTTTGGCAAGTCTAGCTTCGAGACAGTCTGAGATGGTTATAGATGGCAGCCCTTCAATCCAGTCAATGATAATCTCACTGTCATCTTCCAAATCCTCAACTGAATCCATCTCCACTGCTTCCATAGTCACGTCCTCTTTTCCATTGCCCAGCGCGTCTTCATTATCGGAAGCCCATAATTGAGCCAATTTGTTGTTACTCTGACTCCCCTTATGCAATAATACATCGCGAAAGGATCTGTTAGCTTGCGTCCTGGCTGCAAAACAATGAGACCTTGCGCAGTTAGCCTCATGCCTTGATTTCTTAGATGACCGATCGTCCGGTGGCGTCGGTGGTGAACCTTTCTCCAACGATCGGAGGGCCCCCTGTTCAGCTAGGGATTCCTCACTCATTATTCTCTTCCTTTTTTTTTTAATATAAATATTTAGCCTTGATTTTCTAAGGTATTTGATAATTTAATATTTCAACGCATTATGCCGAGTTGAATCAGCACAGTATAAAATTACAAAGGATGGATATGTATGTCTAACCCTTCGTCTCCTATTAGTATTAAGAGTATTTACAGAATTATAAAAGGATTAATATTGAAGATATATATGCGGCCTCTCATATATTTGTCTAAATTTTTCAGTTTGAGTTTTATACTCAATTTTTTTGGGAATTTTTTTTAACTCTTTATAAAGGTGTCTATTGCCATTAGGCATACGAAAAAAATTATTTTTTTGGAATTATTTTTCAAACTTTATAACCTTACTACATACTTGGATATTTTACTTATAAATTAATTAACAGCTTATACACTCTATAACAGCCAAAAAAGAATTATTTTTCTTATGCAGTGCGGACTATGAATAGTAAAAAAAAAAATTATACTGCAAGCATAATCCTCATTAATTAGTCTAATAAAAACATACCAAAGGCTACTTTACACTATTTAAGTTTAATAACTTAAATATTGAATGAAATTCAATTTTTCTCTTATAATAAATAAAATAATAATATTCTAAGCTAGCTTCTCCATTTGTTTGGTGAGAAATTGAGAGATGTAAATTGCTATGGAAAATTCGAATTCTCTCGTCATTTTAATGACAGATGGTGGGAAATTGAGAGATGTAAATTTCTATGGAAAATTAGAATTCTCTCGTCATTTTAATAAGCAAAGAATAGAAAATTTCTTTTCTGCCCAATTCCGTCAAAAGAAACAAAAAAGAGGGTTAAATGAGCAAGAGAAAAAACCTTGAAGTCAGTATTGATGCGCATTCCAATGGTGCAAAAGACAGTATCAAACAAACACATAATCAACTGAATCTCCATAACAAGAGTGTAAGTTATTTCTTGCTTTGCCTTCTTGTATGTCGGCTCTATCAATGGCAATATAAATCCATACAAAACAGCTTCCCCCTCTGTCATTACAAACCCTAATATATTTGCGCGGTAGTTATAGCAGTACAAAAACTTACATTACAAGATGGTTAACATATGCGCTAATGTTTATCCGTTTGTAATGAAAGCTCGAGTCTTTGAATTGCGCACAACATCCTGTCGACAAATTCCTGCTCTTGCTCCCGATGATATAAGCTATAGCAATGCAGTATCTGCATACGCAGATGTGCATTGGAATGTTTATCCCAGTATTGGCAGAGTTAGTTTAGATCTTAAGCAATAAACTTTCAGATTTATTACTTATCCTGATTAGTATATTAGAACACAGAGCAGGAAGCATTTTGGACTGGCAAAATAAAGCTTTTGGATTTATGGTAGTTTGAATGGCGGCATTGCCGGAAGTATCGTTTCTTGCATCATTGCAATCCTCAAAATAAAATGCTAACCCACTTCGGTCTTGTTTTGTGGGTTGAATTTCAATTGCAATTGTGGAGCAGCGGCAGAACTTTAATCATCGAACAAACTTATAAATATGCAGTTTTGACAACATAGCAATATCAGATTCATTGTAATAGAAATCAGCAAGCTGTTTCTGAAATTCTAAGAATGTCGCAAAGGAATCTTGAGAAAACTATAGCTGTAAAATCTGGGGAATAATTACAGTAGACAAGAACACTCTTATTCATTACTATCCTTTGATTTCCTTTGTTTCATGATCAACACGAAGCACAAAGGATTTTGCTACAGAAGTTAAAGCCCAAAACCGTAAAAATTAAAATAAAACACAGGATACAGTAACAATTAAAAGAACACATACATCTGATGATTTATGTGGAGATATAGATATAGAATCAAGAGGATGCTAACAACTTCTCTCTAAGATCTTTAAACGTGATGAACATCTGATCTGGGTCAGGCAGATTTTGTTTGATAATGGGTTCTTCTAAGAAATTTTGAGTCCATTGATGCAAGTTAGGGAATTTGTGGGCTTCAAGAATTTTAATTCCAACAACTTTTTCCATGACTCCTAGCCAGAGAGCAAGTCCACTATAAGCAAGGTCCACTATTCCAATTTTGTCTCCCCCAAAATATTTCTGACCTCCCATCGCTTTTTCTTCTATTGTTTTTAACATTTCTAAAATATCCTTAACTGCCTTGTCTTGCTCTTCTTGGGTTCCAAATAGTAGCCCCCGCCACATGGTGTCAGCCTGACATTATAATTAATAAATTATTGGCTTGATTTATAAATGAATATATGATCTAATTTATTAAATTATTTCAATAACATAAAATGATTCAAACAATTAAAAAGAGATGTGATTTGATGTGCTGTGCTTTTGAAATCAACAAAATAAGTGCGATCTGTGTGCAAGACCGGAATACTGCTCATTAAAAAGTATCAGAACATTTTTTTTAAAGAAATAGAGAAATTGAACATTTACCCCAAAAAAGAAAAAAAAGAAAAAACAATAAAGAAAGGGAATTAATAGAGAATACCTTATCTTCATAAAATTTAACCCAAAACCTGGCTACAGCTCTCTCATAAGGATCAGTGGGCAGTAAGGAACATTGAGGCCATGTTTCGTCCAAATACTCGATGATTATCATAGACTCGCAAACTGGTTGGCCTCCATGGATGAGCACTGGAATTTTCTTATGCACTGGATTATGCTGCAAAAGCAAAGCACTTTTGTTCACCAGATCTTGTTCCACATATTCAAAGGGTATGCCCTTTAGTTTTAGAGCCCATATCACTCTGTAACTATAAGGACTTGGCCATGTTCCAAGTAGCTTAACCTCACCCATACTTAAAACAAGTTCTGTTTGGTCTGAGTTTCTTCCCATGACACCGTCTTTATATACTAATCAGGTAATTAAGTAATCCGTCTTGCTTGAGGAATAAGTTGAAGGGTTGAATGTTCAAAAACGTGAATAAGTTGGGGAATTAATTCAAAATGGTCGCTACGTCAGACTATAAACTAAAATAATTCTTTTTCTTTTGATCTTAATCTAGTGATAGAGGTTATGTTAGAATGAAAATGGTTTTACCATATTCAAGTCGCATCACTAGAAGGCTCTTAAGCCTAAGGAAGTATGCAAAATGGTTCAAAAGATAGCAGCAAATGTTGACTATGACTTGTTTATTCTTTTCTGTAATATGGTATCGCTCATGCATGATGAGAGGGGCAAGACTTATATTATTGGAAAATTCTCATTCAATTTGGTCTAAAAAAAATTTATATGCCAAACCAATGATAAATTGTCAGTTAGACTCAATTTAGGTAAGATTTTTCCCATATTTTATGTTATATGTATTCTTTAATTCCTAAGCTCAAATCACATACAATGTATTCATTAATTCCTATTGCTGTTTACATGCATGATTTAGTACTGCCCTATGTACTTTTGGGAAAAAAATGTATTAAGACAGTTAGATTGTAATGTTTTTCTAATTAATGAATCTCTAAATTTTTATAGGGTTATTTTAAATCTCTAAGCATTTATTTCAACATGTATCAGATTTAAAACGGATGTTATAATAGAAAAAACATATTTCAAAACTTAAATGTGCATTAAAATAATACCTCTTAGTTCTTACAATAATTATAAAAAAAAATTCTTATTTGGTTCATTAAAAATTAACCTATTTATATGCCATAATAAAAAATTAAACACAATTAAAGATTAAAAAAAAGGAGAATTATAGAATTCAATGACTGGAACTATATATATGAGTATGTAATTCTTATTTATTTGAAAAATATCAATGTTGTTATGCAGGGTCAAAATCTGAATCGTCTCTTGATAATCTTTGAGGTTAATTTTCAAATACACACAATGAAGCGCGACGGTGAAACTTTTATAAATGACACCTCAACATATTATGAAACTAATAAATGATAAAATGTTTAGAAGATATATAGGGACTTTTTCTTAAATAATGCATTTTGAATTTTTAAAATAATAAATGATAAAATGTTTAGAAGATATATAGGGATTTTTTCTTAAATACTGCATTTTGAATATTTATTTAGAAAAATGGGGTTTTTTTCAATAGTATTTAGATATTTGGAATTTTTTCATTTTCGCAGTCATATTTTGCGAATATTGATAATGAGATCCACTAAAAAAAATTGGATAGAGGGATGCAAGGGGACTTTAATTCTGCAAGGGAGGATTGCGGAAATGGAAGGTGAGGTCCATATGCAATTTTCTTTCTGTTAAGTTTAATGCTTCACTTTAATTTAATTTGATAGTAGGTAGCAAAGCATGGGCTATCCGAGTTTGGGAGATTTGCCTTGCTTAAGTTTGGTTAGTAATTAAAATATTTTATATGGATAATCAGAAAATATTTATGAAATGCAAATAACAAAAAATCAAGCACAATATTTTATATGTCATCTGAAACTTACCTCAGCTTTGTTTTTACTTCTGAATCAATTTTTTTCTTGCTCAAACATCAATATATTATAGCTCAAACAATACAACGCAAACATAAATATATGTATGGAGCACAAACGCCAGCAAAACAAATACATATTCAACCAAAAATGCTAAAACGATTACATATTCAATAGTTCAAACAACTCACAATTCAACTCTATTCTTGCTCAAACAATTCATCAATATATCATTTATCAAGTAGCATCCATTGGTAGTTCATTTATTGGCATATTTGACAACTTCGAAGAACAAGGTTGCTGCAATTTAAACTAAACTAAGGTTGTTACGTAATGTATATCAACCTAAGTCAATCTGTAAGCAAAACGGATCCGTCGCTAAAAGTGGGCAGCCTTAGCGACCGAAATATCCGTTGTTAAGTCTGTCACACAAAATTTAGAGATTTTCTAAATTATTGCAAAATTTTTTATTCGTACTTAAATTTTCCAAAATTTTATAGAAAATTTAGGGACAGAAATATTCCGCTACTCCGTCTTATTTTTATAAAAAAGAACAAAAATTTTTCTATATTTTCTGTAAAAAAATTAAATAGATCCCAAATTCTAAATAATAAATAAATAAATACCAATAAATTATATTTACATCGTTAAATTACATAAAGTAATAAAGCGAAGCTAATTGAATTCCTTAAATTTATGATTCCCTTAAAATGGAAGATGGGGCATCCATGGTGGTTAAAGGGCCATGGGCCATTTAGCAAGGGATTTACCCTTGTGCCATTATCAATTTAGCAAGATAATTGACACTCATAATATATTTAACCTCCTCACAAGGGATGAAAGGTATCAATTTTGCAAGGCAACTGCACCCGTTATTTTCATAATTTAGCAAGGGATTCATTTCTCTATTTGGCGATAGACTTTCTCCCTCCTGCTATTGTACTTTCCATCTTTGCCTAAATACCAGAAAAACTTGCGGAAAGAGGTAGAGCTACTAAACCATTGCTGTGAAAAGGGCTAACAATTTTTGCATAATATTAGCAATGGATCATATTTTCAGTTGCTATTTCATTGCAATTTTTTTGGCATGCCAAGTTCATGCCTTTTTTTTTTTGTTATCTAAGAATGAGCAGAGCTCACAAACAAAGCAAACTAGTGAACATAGGATATCCCTATTGAATCATGGTAGAGCTAGTGGCCCACCTCCTTCGCAGGCAAAAGAAAAGCATGATACCTTGGTGCAAAATTGTGACCAAGGTGAGCTAAAGAATCCGTAGCAAAATTCGCTTCTTTGTGAACATGCTTGAAGGAAATAGTCTGGAACTTCTTTGCAAGACCTCGCACACGATAAACAAGAGCTACACAAGAAGTATTAATAGCACAAGTCCCCTTAATCATATCCACCACCATTTTATTATCACATTCGACAACCACCATGTGGAGATTCTCTTCCTATACCCTTTGAAGCCCATAATAAACCCCCCATACTTCAGCCAACAAAATAGGGCAAACTCCCAAATTAACCACATATCCACCACACCATTGACCATTGTGGTTTCTTAATAAAACACCACAAGTAGCTGCACCATCTGAAGATACCGAAGCATTTGAGTTCAGCTTGACAAAGTGAGGAGCTGAATAAGTCCAACCAACACAAATCAATTTTGAGTTACTGCTTCCTCAAAGAATTCAAAGTAAGAGCATCAAGACAAGACTTAGCAAAATCAATTGCATCTTTAACTAAATAAAACAAAGGTTTGTGTTTATGTTGAAAAATAATATCATTTCTATTCTTCCATAGCAGCTCGCAAACAACTGTAAAAAAATTGAGCCATCTAACTCCTTCAACTTGAACCTCTTTTTGCTGCATATTGTACCATATCCAGTTGTGAAAGTCACTAGCATTGATAGAGATGAAGGAAGAAATACAGAACCTCCATAATTGACAAGCAACAATGCAATCAAGGAGAACATACTTAATATCTTCACCTGGACTACCACAAAAAGCATAGTGGTAAGTATCAATAAAAGGCTTGTGTTTCCTCTCTGCGTTGGTCATTGCTCCATTATTGAAGGAAAGCCACATAAATATCCTTATTCTTTGTGTAACCCTTAGCTTCCAGATAGTATCCCACATCTTATCTTGCCTTATATCAAACAAACTGTTCAAAGAGCTGTAGGCCGATTTTACTATAAATTCCCTAAAAGGAGAGAGCTCCCAGTACATGGTATCATCTTTTGCTTGAGATGATGGAGGACAGGTTGCTGCAATCCTAAGGAGAATACTCTACGGAAGGAATTCTTCAAAAAGCTGCCAACTCCATCCCCCACTGTTGGTTGCAAAGAATGCCACACTTTTTTCTATCAGATTAACTGGGATGGGTTTAGAGCCAAGGTTGGACAGAGGATAGCCTATCTCAATCACATATCTATCAAGCCAAAACTTAGTTTTCAGCCCATTTCCTACCGACCAAACAACATGCCTGGACATATTACCCCCGTTGGTGCATATCCCTTTCCAAAAAGGCGTGTTACTACGATGCATAATGGGGTAGCTATATAGACTGCTATCAAATTTATATTTAGAAGCCAGAACTCTAACCCAAAGAGACTTCGAATAAGAAAGGAGATGCCAAGCCAGCTTCATTACAAAAGTAGCATTTAACTAGGAAGAAGTATAGATAGCTAAACCATCTGCATTCCTGGGCTGAACTATCTTCTTCCAAAGGACCAATGCAAGTCTGCGAAACTAATTTGTTCCACCCCACACAAACTAGCGAGAGAGCTTATCAAACTCTGCACATAGTGTAGAAGGGAGAACTGAAGCTTGCATAATATAAGCTAGCAATGAAGCCAATACCGAGCTAGTTAAGGCGACTCTTCCCATCATTGATATTTGAGATGAACTCCAAGTTGCAATACAGTTTTTCATTCTATCAAGGATAAACATGTAATGGCTTCCCTACAAAAAATACAGAATAGCGACAAAAATTCGCGACAACAATGAAATTCATTGCTAAATATACCATACAGCGATAACTTTGTGACAAAAAATAAATTTTGTCGCAAATATTAAAAGATTTAGTGAGAAAACAAATATTGCGACAAATTAGTGAGAACAAATTCTTATTGTTGCTAATATCAAGCGCCAAAATTTTGGCGTAAAAAATTGCAACTACAAAAACAAATTTGGCGACAACATTGCTGTCGCTAATTAGCGAGAACAATGTTGTAGCTAATTGGTGTTGTTCTCGCTAATTGGCGACAACAGTGTTGTCGCTAACTTGGCCAAATATTTTGGTGCGCACCTAAATTGGCAACAACATTGTTGTCGCTAATTAGCTACAACACTATTCTCGCTAATTAGATACAACACTATTCTCGCTATTGTTGTCATTGATTTAGCTCTATATTAGTTCCATTCATATAACTATATTAGCTACAATATTTGTGTCGCTAATTAGCGAGAATGTTGTTGTAGCTAAACTAGCAACAACATTGTTGTCACTAACTAGCTAATTGGCGACAATAATATTGTCGCTAACTTGGCAAAATATTTTGGTACACACCTAAATTGGTGACAATATTATTGTCGCTAATTGGCTACAACATTATTGTCACTAATTGGCTACAATAGTATTGTAGCCAATTGGCGACAACAGTATTGTAGCCAATTGGCGACAACAATCTTGTTGCTAATTTAGCTCTATATTAGTTCCATACATATTACTATATTAGCTAGAACATTTGTGTTGCTAATTAGCGACAACATTTGTTGTCACTAAATAGCGAGAATAGGGTTGCAGCCAATTGGTGACAACAATGTTGTCGCTGATTTAGCTCTAGACATCCGAGAATGAAGCAGTGGCATACCAAGGTATTTTTCAAGATTTGAAACCTCTTTAAACCCCAGACTTCAATTAAGATCTCTATGCAGATGAGTAGAAACATTATTCGATTACTAGGCACTAGTTTTTTGGGTGCCAACCTTTTGTTCGGAGCTAGCACAAAAATGATTAAGAACCTTCTTGATCACTTGAGTTGCGAGATATCAGCCCTTGCAAACAGGATCAGATCATCAACAAAGACGACTTGGCTAATATGTGGACCACCCTTGTTCAACTGGATAGGCTGCTAAATACCCCAATTAACTACATCATTAATACCATAACTGAGTCTTTCCATGCAAAGGATGAACAGATAGGGTGAAAGGGGACAACCTTATCTTAAACCACGACTAGATTCAAAGCTAGTAGAGCCACTTCCATTCTACAGTAGGTGCATAGATGCAGACGTGACGTAATTCATAATAACATTGATGAGATTTAGGGGGAACCTAACCTTTATAAGAGTGTCCCATAAAAAATCCCAGCTTATGTGGTCATAAGCCTTGTCCAGGTCCACTTTAATAGCCATAAATCCCACTTTCCCTTTCTTCAATCTCATAGAGTGAATCACCTCCTAGGTGATAATGATATTCTTAGTGATATGGTGACCAGGGACAAAGGTAGTTTAGGTTGGGCCAACCACCATGGGAATAAGCAGCTTGATCCTATTAGTAATAGTTTTAGTCACTATCTTATAAAGAATAGAGTATAAATAGATGGGCTGGAATTGAGCAAAATTCATAGGCACTTCTATTTTTGGAATAAGACAGATGAGCATTTTATTTGTACCAGCCTCTAACTTTCCACCATAAAGGATGCGCTTAACCTCCTTGTAGACATCTTTCCCAACCACTATCCATTGAGATTGAAAAAACCCCGCATGCAAACCATCCATCCCAGGTGATTTCCAAGGCTTCATATCTGAGAGGGCTTTCCAAATCTCCCCATTAGAATACCCCTGCTCCAGCTCAACTAGACTCTCACCAATAAAAGGAAACGAACCCCTAAGGTGATAACAAGGGCAATTGGTTTGATTTTCAAAATAAAGGTTGGAGTAAAATTATACTGCCATATTACATAGAACTTCAGGGTTATTATACAATACATCATTACTATCTTGAAGGAACTCAATTCGGTTTCTTTTCCTTCTTCTGATAGTTCTTTAATGGAAAAACAAAGTATTTTTATCTCTCCACATAATCCACTCACTTCTGGATTTTTGAAACCATAAGAGCTCTTCTCGAAGCAAAACTTGGTCCAATTCTGTTTTAAGACTAATCTCCGGATCTTCGAGGAAAGAATAGCGTCTAAAAGTAAGAGCAATTGGATACCATTCATTCGGGCAAAAAGTAACTTCTTTTGATAGAAAATATTCCCAAAAGAAGTAGCATTCCATTGCTGCAACTTCCTAACAAAAGAATTAATTGTAGTGTTAAAGCTACCCCATCCTTCCAACTATTGCTAACAAAGTCAGGGAACCCTGCATGAGTCAACCAAGCTTGCCAAAAATGGAAAGGTGTTAGACCTTTACGAGCTTGTCTATTATTTAGATTAAGTAAAAGAGATTTGTGATCAGAAGCAATCCGAGCCAAATGCATAATAACTGTTTCCTAGAATTGAGAACACCATGAAGTGTTACACAAACCTCTATCTAACCTTTCGTATAGATTGCCCCTCTTGCAAGTAAAGTTTGGACCATGGTATCCAAGGTTAATAAGTTGAGAAGCGCTAAACCATTGTGAGAAAGACTTACAAATTCCTATTCTATTAGGAGAGCCCTCCTTTCTCTCCTTAGCATACAGAAGTGAATTAAAATCCTCCATTAAGATCGAAGGATCATTAGTACTTTGATTGAGCTGCTGAAGAATAGGCCATAATCTACTACGAATGGACACTGCAGAGTGAGCATAGATGGTGGTAAAGGAAGATACAAAGTCATTATTGGTTGAGATCCATATATGGACAAATTGCAGGTCATTAATAAAAATCTCTGTGCTCCAATCTTCTTTCCATAACACCTAAATTCCCCCACTAAAACCTGTGGCTTTAACCCTGTGCGATCTAGGAAAGCCAATCTTTAAGATACAATTATCGACCAAAACACCACTAATATATGGTTCAAGAAGCACAATCATTTCAGGATTATAGGTCCTAATCCAACAATTTAAGTACGCAAAAACTTGGGGCTTTTCGCCCCTTGACAATTCCATGAGAGAATCGACATAGTTAACTAAATAGGGGTAAGAAAATTGCCCAAAATAAGGCTCAATATTCATGGAGATAGGGGTCTAAAGGCCCTTCTCCCTCCGAAAAATCATCCAGAGACTCATTAACATTTCTCTCTTCATTCACCTGCTCATTATGGTCAACAAGCATAAGTTTATTACTTGCAGAGTCAACTGAGACTTCCAGATCAGGAGGTCTGCTACCAAACTGCCCTGTTATGCAATTAGTTATAGTCGCTGGAGTCTGCACTTCAGCTAACAATAGGGCACTAACCGAGGCTTTCTCTATTTTTTGCTTTCCCACCACTGAATAACTAGTCGGGTTGAGCTTGGATGGAAGTGGCACTAAATTGTTCTCCTGTTGATATCTGCTAGTGAATTTAAAAAATTATTTTAAAGTGGGCTTTGTCAGTTTAGAATTATCCACTTTTGCTTTTTGGGTTTAACCTAGGGTAAATCCTGGTTTGTTAAGCCCACCTCTCCCGTGTGATGGGGTTCCCCTGATAGCACGTGTTCCATAGTCTTCTGTGTTATCCCTATTATGCCTTTGAACCAATATGTTAGCTTCTGTGGGAATATTTTCCTTGTCAACTAAAATATCTCCTTGTTTATCGCTATTATCTTTATCCAAAAGAGCAAAACGCGATCCTATCCCCCTAGTTTTGGGGATTTTCACTGAATTAGTTACTGGATTCTTTACACCTTTCTTCTGCTTATCCACCACTATTTAGGCACTGTACTACCCCATTTTTTCAGCTTATGCATCAACTGCCGCCACCCTACACTCATCACCAGTAGTCTCCCCATGCTTTTTATAAGGACAAAAAGGTTCAAAGTGACCAATTCTTCTATAATGAAAGCAAATTTCCAACAAATTTTTGTATTCCACTTTTTGAATTTCCCCATCAATGTTAATCATAAAAATTAATGGCTTGTTCAAATTTAATAAAAAAGCAACCTGAGTGAAGCAGCCACGGTGTAGCTCGCTTTTATTATAGTCTATTTTGATCACATGTCTGATTGCCTCAGCGATTGCTATTAGAACATTACAACAATAGTATTGAAGGGGTAGCTCCGGAAGTCTAATCCAGACGGTGGTAGTTTCGGCTGTTATATTGGAAACACGAAATCGAGGATGCCATTTCTGAACCATAAGATATTCTCCATTAACCACCCAAGGTCTCTCATAAAGAGCCTGTTTATATTCCATCTCATTTGAAAATTGCACCAAAAAAAGCCCTCTCCCAATATCTAAAATCTTCGCATTTGGAAGGCTCTAGATTGTTTGTAATCTGGAACTTATAGATTTATACTGAATCGTCCTTCCCAATAGGCTCACCACCACTGCCTTACCAAGAGTCACTACCAGCTTACTCTTCAGGCCATCAGAGAGATTGACTGCAGGTACCAAACCAAATATGTCAATAAGAACGTCCCCTGCATCTAGGTTAATATCCATAGTATCAAATACCCCCTTCATGGATGATTCCATTACTGCACCACTGATAAGACAATCCCTATAGCACAACTCACTTGAGAACTCTGATCTCCTTTTAACTTTCTCCGTAACCCTATCGGCCTCTAAAAGAGGGAACGAGTTCGCAAAGCTAGAAGCCATTGTACAATAACAATCAAATTTTAATTACAACTTAGGTATCTTTTCTATTGGTTAAGTTGATGCCTTTTTTTTCTCCAAATAGATGATCTATTCCAAATTCTTCGTAATTTTACTACAATTTTGTTGCCCTCGCAAAATTCAATCCCTATTTGGGGATATTTGTTTATGTTTTATGATTGTTCGAACATTATTTGAATCTATATATATCTGGGTTTTTATTATTTTGGTTTTGCTTCGTTTTATGATCGACATGAACCAAAAAGGAGTTTGCTATAGAAGGGGCAATTTCAACCTCCTCTCTCATCTTCTGTTACCAGCTTAAAACACCCATCCTGACATGAAATAAGACAAAACCAGCAGCTGCTCTGCTCCGCTCCGATAATAAAATGGTGAATCCATAACTAATGAATGCTCACCAGGATAAAGAACTGCAGGTTGTCAAGTACCGACATCACTAGCATGCATGCGAGCGCGCGCGCGCACACATACTTGGAGAAACAAGATGATGTTATTCTTATATATATATATATATATATAGACACACACATATACATACATACACACATAATATTACAGTTGCAGTACAATTCAAAAGAGTGGTACTTATAATATCTTACAGATATAAAATTTATTAAATATATGTAAACTCTAACTATAAAACACATATATCATATTATTTAAATAACTACTATTATGAATAGATATATAGAATTAATATTCAAGAAGATGCTAATATCTTCTCTCTACGATCTTTAAGGAAGATGAATATCTGATCTGCGTCAGGCAGATTTTGTTTGACAATGGGTGCTTCCAAGAAATTTTGAGTCCATTGATGCAACTTAGGGAATTTGTGGGCTTCAAGTATTTTAATTCCTGCTACTTCTTCAATCACTCCTAGCCAAAGAGCAATTCCACTATAAGCAATGTCCACTATTCCAATTTTGTCTCCCCTGAAATATTTCTTATCCTCCATCGCTTGTTCTTCTATTGTTTTTAGCATTTCAATGGTTTCTTTAACTGCCTTCTCTTGCTCTTCCCCTTTGGTTCGATATATCGTCCACATAGTTGGACCCTGAAAGCATAAGTAAATTGTAAATGAATATGTTGATCACTTGATATATAAATAAATATATGATGTAATTGATTTACAATGCTTTTAAATATTAGAAAAAGGTAACTAATTAAGAATACCTTATCTTCATAAAATTTAACCCAGAACCTGGCTACAGCTCTCTCATAAGGATCAGTGGGCAATAATGGACATTGAGGCCATGTTTCGTCCAAATACTCGATGATTATCATAGATTCGCAAACTGGTTGGCCTCCATGGATGAGCACCGGAATTTTCTTCTGCACAGGATTATGCTGCAAGAGCAAAGCACTTTTGTTCTGCAGATCTTGTTCCACATATTCATAGGGTATGCCCTTTAGTTTTAGAGCCCATATCACTCTGTAACTATAAGGACTTAGCCATGTTCCAAGTAGCTTAACCTCACCCATACTTAAAACAAGTTCTTGTTGGTCTGAGTTTGTTCACCATGACACTGTCTTATATACTAAACAATTAAATCATCTGTCTTCCTTGGGGAATAAGTTGAAGGGTTGAATTAAAAAAGGTCGTAATGTGAGACTATAAAATAAAATTTTTCTTTTTTTTAATCCTTAATCTAGTGATAAAGGTTATATTGTTCTGAAAATGGGCATTATTATATATATTAAAGATATATGATATGAAGTCATGCATGACTTCATATATATATATATATATATATATTAAAGCGTATTGAAAGGGAATTTAACGAAAAAAATAGTTTGAATCCTTAAATAATATTTCTTATTTAGTTTGTTAAGATGAAGCAATAAATATTTAAGCAGTCAATGTAAAACAATAAAAGATGAGACTTGTCAAAAAGATTTTATAATTCAATGACTTTAAAATACGTTTCTCCTAGATATATATATAGACTTGATTTTCTAAGGTATTTGATAATTTAATATTTCAATGCATTATGCTGAGATGAATCCGCATACTATAAAATTGGTGAAATTTACACCAAATACCCCATTTTTAATCCCAATTTTTAAAAATATATTCTCCAATTTAAAAATTACTCTTTTTTATTTTTATTTTTGGGTTTTAAAAATGCCCCTTCTTTATTTTAACCCCTAATTATTTATTTACAATTTCATCTCTTTTTTGGGTATCAATTATTTTGCCATTCCCTTACTCTACTGTTCTCTTGCTCCGCCGTTCTCTTCACTGCAAGAAAATTATAAAATAACAACAAAAATTTGCAACTGAATTTGTTGAATTTCAGTTACTAATAAAAATTAACAACGAAAAATTCGGTTGCAATTTTGACGGTTGCTATTTTTTAGCAATGGAAACGGAATGCAAATTCCGTTGCTAAATCTTTTCAAATAACATTTTTAATTTTAATACACTTTTTATTCATCGAATACTTATTTATTTCTCATTTATGCATTTAATTCAGAGTTTTTACCTTTTATCAAATTAGTCCATTTTTCTTTGTCAAATTACAAATTTTGCTTTTTATGCTTCTTTTTGACATTTAAGCTATTAATTAAGGTACTTAACCTTAATTTATACTTAATTAGGCATTTTTATGTAAAATTACGTTTTAGCCCTTGCTGACTATAAAACTTTATTTTTAATACATTTTGACCATTATCTGGCTATTTTATCTTTAATTAAGCAGTTCTTAATTAATTTGCTTAACTTTTATTCTTTTAGAAATATTACGATTTTGCCCCTAAACTTTCTTTCCCTTTCAAATTAGTCATTTTTCACTTTTAATTAACATTTTTCACTTTCTTTTCATATTTTTCACATTTTACATTCATTATGCCCTTACATTCATTATGCCCCTAGTTTTGGATTCAACTGAAAACCTCAAACCGGATACACAGGACGTGGACCCCACAGGACCACAACAGAGATAGAAAAATGATCCCTAAAGGGCCAATTCTCACAGAGCAGAGAACAGAGACAGAGAAGCCATGGTGATCAGAGATTCAATCCATAGCATAACAAGTCGCCGTGACTTGCACCGTGGTACAGAGATATCCCTATGACCAGCCAATTATATCTTAAGCTACTTTTACTGCCTGATTATTTCTAAGGGCATTATTGTACATACTTTTAAGTCTGTTCATAATTCTTATGAACTTTTTCATTTTTCAAAATTTCTCATTTCACTGTTTTTTTCGATGTAGTAAGTTAATTCATTATGATTTACTGCTTTTTACCCTTTATTGAATTATTTCTTCATAATTCAATAATTTTTCTTTTATACAAATTTCATAATTACTTCCAAAAATACCTTATTATTGCATATAAATTTCTTAAAAATTTATTTGAACATTTTCACACTTACAATAATTATTCCTTCATTTTATTTAATTATTTTCCAATAACTCAATATTTTTCATTGAACATAATTAACATTTTATTTCTTATTTATTCATGTAATGTACATAAATTCTCTAAAAATTTATATACACATTATTTCATATTTACTACCCATATTTACCTTATTTATGAATTATTTCTCTATAATTCATCAATTTCACTACTTACATGCACCATTACCAAGCTTTAAAAATTTTCAATAAATTCCATAAATTATTTAAAAATTCATGGATGCTAATTATGATATTTATAATTAATTTAGGCTATTATACATCAATTTCATACAAAAATCATTATTTTTCCCCAAAGGAAAAATTTGGCCCTCTCACTAACATAGCGTTAAAAATTTCTATGCTCCATTTTAAATATTTAACTAACCCCATACATGATCTAATTGTATTTTCCTCACATCAATTGCATTATTTAAGCAATTTAGCAATTTTTCCCCTAAATACATAAAGGAAATTAATTCAATAAAATAGAAAATATTAAGATTTATCAGTCACATACCAATTTCTCTTGTTCAAGGGTGCCTAGACTTCCTTCCCTTTGCCTTTGTCCCTTGAAACTCTTTCTTTTCCTTCCACACCTAACATGACCAGACAATAAACCTTAGTTTTCCTTATTTTCTTATTCTCAAATGCAAAATCCAAGCTTATAATCATATTCTACACCTCAAAATCTATGAAAAAACACTAAAGAATTAATTTAAACCAATAAATTTCTCAAATTCCATCTTACCCTATTTTCTTTATCCACTTGATTTCTTGCCTTCCTTTACTCAATTCACTTGATTGAGGCTACTAGGGTGATCTAGAGAGATAGAAATTCAGTTTTTAAGTTGGGATCTAAGGGAAATTTTGAGTGAATTAAAAGCAAATAAAAGGGAGAGAACGAGAGAGTTTGGTCGGCCAAGGAGACAAAGGAGAGGAGAGTTGGAATTTTTGGAAAAATCTCCAGATTTTTAGCTCTTTTATACCCTCTCAATGGGCCTAAAATTAGGCTTGATCAATGGGCTTAGCCCAATTAACTCTTAAGGTCCAATTTAGGCCCCTAAAAGCCCAATCCAATTTTTCTCTCTTCCAGCCATCAAATCTCTCCAAAAATAATTCAATCACTCTCATCACATCAAAAATAGCTAGCACGCAAATTTTTACCTCAATTGGAGTCCGTTATCTGTCCGATTCAAACTTACGGTCCGATTCGACAACTGCCGGTATCACCGAAAAATTTAATTCTCATTACTAAAATATTCTACATAAAAAAATTCATGTAGACATGCAAAATTTGGTAATTTTTGAAGTTCGTTTACTATTTTTGGTTATTTATACAAAATCAAGTCATCTTTTCTATTAGGCAAATTGACTTGCTGCCTTTTCGTATTTTTGATATTTGGAGGCCTATTTGACCTCAATTTCACTTCAAATTTCAACCCTAGACTAATCATGACCAATACTTTTCGATGGTCCAATAAAATATTTTTGATTTTCGGATATCCTTTCGGATCCGAAAAGTACTATTCACTATCAAAAAGTACTGTTCATGGCTGATCCGGTATTTAGGCTATTACATTCCTTTCCTACTTAAAATAAATTTCGTCTTCAAAATTTACCTGAACTGAAGAGTAGAGGATACTACTATCTTATGATCGTCTTAGGTTCTCATTTAGCTTCCTCTACATTCTGGTGATGCCATAAGACATTCACCAACGGTATCTGCTTATTTCTGAGCTGTCGAATTTCTCTAGCCAAGATTTTCACAGGTTTTTCTTCATAAGTCATATCAGTCTGCATCTGAATCTCATATAGTGCTATCACATGGCTTAGATCCGACCTGTATCGACGGAGCATAGATATATGGAAGACATCATGTATCTTTTCTAAAGCAGATGGTAGCTTCAATCTGTAGGCTATAGGACCCACTCGCTGAAGTATCTCATATAGGCCTATGAATCTAGGGCTTAACTTGCCTTTCTTACCAAACCTCAGAACTTTTTTCCACAGAGATACCTTTAGAAAAACCTTGTCTTCGACCTGAAACTCAATATCTCTTCTCTTTAGATCTGCATATGATTTTTGACGGTCCATTGCTTCTTTCAATTGGCTTTTAATAATTTGGACTTTCCCTTCAGAATCACGAACCAAATTTGAACCCAACAACTTTTTCTCACTCAGTTCAGTCTAGCATAACGGAGTTCTGTACTTTCTACCATATAAAGCTTTAAAAGGCGCCATTTTTAAACTGAACTGGTAGCTATTGTTGTACGCAAACTCAGCCAAGGGCAAATGCTTTTTTCAATTGGTGCCAAATTCAAGAACACAACATCTAAGCATGTCCTCTAATGTTTGAATCACCCGCTCTGATTGTCCATCAGTCTGAGGATAAAATGCCATGCTAAGGTGAAGTCTAGTACCAAGATCATCCTAAAAACTCTTTCAGAAATGAGATGTAAACCTAGGATCCCTGTCAGAAACAATCAATGTAGGCACTCCATGTAACCTAACCACCTCACTAATATAAATCTTTGCCAGCCTGGTCAAGGAATAATCCATCTGTACTAGCAAGAAATGAGCAGACTTAGTAAGCCGATCAATAATTACCCAGATAGCATCATGCTTCCTCTGAGTCGCAGGTAAGCCAGTAACAAAGTCCATGGTTACTTCATCCCATTTCCATTCTGGAATAACAAGTGGTTGAAGAAGTCCTGAAGGAACCTGATGCTCTACTTTCACCTATTGACATGTCAAACATTTACCCACAAATTCAATCACATCACGCTTCATGCCTGGCCACCAATAGTAGGCTTTCAAATCTTGGTACATTTTATTACTTTCAGGATGCATAGCATAACTACTATGGTGTGCTTCTGTCAGTATATTCTTTTTCAATTCTTCCTAATCGGGAACACAAAGTCTTCCTTTATAATAGAGACTTTCATCACCAGACAGAGAGTAGTCACTTTCACTACTATATTGTAGCTTATTCACAATAGCCATTAAATGATCATCTTCTTTCTGAGCCACTTTTACTTGATGTACAAAGTCTGGTTTAACTCGTAACTCAGCTACTACAGCTCCATCTAGTGCCAAACTCAGGCTGGCATTCATAGCTCGAAGAGCTGCAAAGATCACTATTAATCATTTACACTTGTAAAATGCCTTAACAAGTTCATTCAAAAGCACTAACATTACCTGACATAAATTTTCTGCTGAGCGCATCATCCACTACATTTGCTTTTCCTGGAAGGTAGTAGATATAGCAATTATAGTCTTTAATCAACTCCAACCAGCGTCTTCGTCTGAGGTTGAGTTCTTTCTGGGTAAGCATATATTTCAAACTTTTATGATCTGAATAGATATAACATCTCTCACCATACAGATAATGCCTCCATATCTTCAATGCGAAAATAATGGCTACCAACTCTAAATCATGAGTAGGATAGTTTCTCTTATGAGTCTTGAGTTGTCGGGAGGCATAAGCAATCACCTTGCCTTTTTGCATCAGAACGCAACCTAAATCATTTCTAGAAGCATCACTGTAGATCACAAAATCCTTGCCTGACTCAGGTTGAGTAAGGATATGAGCTTCTGTCAACATAGTCTTTAGCTTCTCCAAGCATTCCTGACACTTGTCAGTCCACACAATTTTGACATTCTTCTGTAGCAGTCGTGTCCTAGGAGTTGCAATGGTGGAGAAGCCCTTGATGAATCTCTTATAATACCCGACCAATCCCAGAAAACTCCATACTTCAGTCACATTCTTGGGTGGCTTCCACTAAAGGATTGCTTCAATCTTTGAAGGATCTACTTTAATGCCCTATGCAAAAATGACATGGCCCAACAAGGATACTTTATTTAGCCAAAAAGCATATTTTTTGAACTTTGCATATAACCGTTTCTCTCTCAGAGTCTGTAACACAATCCTCAAGTGTTTATCATGATCTTCTGGTGTCTTTGAATACACCAGGATGTCGTCGATTAAGACCACCATAAACTAATCCAAGTAGGAGTGAAAAACTCTATTCATCAGATCTATGAAGGCTGCTAGTGCGTTTGTAAGTCCAAATGGCATGACCAAAAACTCATAATGGCCATACCTAGTACGAAAAACAGTCTTGGGCACTTCAGCTTCTTTTACCTCTATTTGATAGTAACCAGATCTCAGATCTATTTTGGAGAAGACACCCGCTCCCTTAAGCTGATCAAATAAGTCTTCGATCCGAGGGAAGGAATACTTGTTCTTTATCGTCACTTTATTCAGCTGCCTGTAGTCTATGCATAATCGAAGAGTCCCATCCTTTTTCTTTACAAATAGGATAAGTGCTCCCCAAGGAGAAGTGTTGGTTCTGATAAACCCCTTATCAAGCAACTCTTGAAGCTGAATCTTTAACACTTTCAATTCTATATTTGCCATTTTATATGGAGCAATAGAAATAGGAGCAATACCAGGAGCGACATCAATGAAAAATTACACTTCTTTGTCAGGTGGTAAGTTTGGAAGCTCATCTGGAAACACATCTTGGAACTCCCTAATAGAAGGCACATCTGACACCTTTAAGCTATCCTTCTTCGCTTCTAATGCATAACACACATATGCTTTGCAACCTTTTCCTGATTAGTCTTTTCGCAGCAGTAGTTGATATCACATCAGACAAGAAATCAGATCTCGCACCCACAATTGTGATTTCATCACCATCCTGAAGTTGTAAGGTGACCATCTTCTTTCTGCAATCAACAGTCGCTTAGTGGGTGGATAGCCAATCCATCCCCAGAATCAAGTCGAACTAACGGAAGGGCAACTCGATAAGATTTGCCAAGAATACATGTCCCTGGACACCAATAGAACACTGTCTATAAATTTTATCTACTACCACATGATGTCCCAAAGGATTACTCACTAAGATGTCCTGATCCAAGTATGCATCTTTCATCCCTTTACCCCGTGCCAATTTCATGCTAATGTAAGAACGTGTGGAGCCATGATCAATCAAAGTATATACCGAATCAGATAACAAAACAAACTTACCTATAATCACATCGGAAGCATCCTCCTCTTCTTGGGCCCTAATAGCATATGCCTGTCCCCCTTACCATCTTTGTCCCTGTGAAGACTGGCCAACTGGTCTGGAAGTTGAAGTATTAGGGGCTGCTCCCCTACCACGTCCTCGCAGAGCTGATGACCCTATACCAGATGCTGGTGAGGTGGCTGGGGCAGTTTACTGCAAAGGACAATCTTTGATACGATGATCTCGGGATCCACATCTAAAACAAGCTCCAGTTAGCAATCTGCACTGCCCAGAATATGTCTTACCACAATGATCACACAAAACTGGTATCCCACTATCTCTGCCTTTGGGTGTACTGGAAGCTGTAGTGGCTGTAGATTTGCCCCGGGATGCACTACCTTGACGCCAGCCTGCTGGTGGATGGCCCTGAGGTGCCTGCTGACCCTTCTGCTTCTTATCCTGCCCAGACTTGGCACTACTTTGTCCCTGCTTTCTCTTTTGTTGAAACCTAGACTGTCTCTCAGCTTGCTCGGCTTGAGTAGCTCCTAATTTAAGAGTTGCATCAATCATGGATCTCAAATCTAGGTATTTAAGGGCCCCAATGATCTGCCTCAATTCTGTGTGCAACCCTCTCTCAAATCGCTGATATAATTTTTCTTATGTGGCCTGGCCCTCATCTAGGTAGGCGCTCAAACTCTCTGTCATATTTAACCAATGTACGATTTCCCTGTCTCAATCTTCAAAAGGTATCCTGCATGGCAATCTTGTACTCAGACCCGATATACTTTTTCTCAAACTGATCAATAAAGAACTCCTAATTCAAATGGTCTGCGGGTGTGTGCCTTCTGATTGAGTCCTACCAAATGAAAGCTGGACCATGTAATAAAGCAATGATACCCTCGAACTTATCCTCTAAAGGACTGTGGGTGATCTCAAATAACCTCTTGATCTTGAATAACCACTCCTTTGCAGCTGCTGAAGTCAAGGGATCATGGGCTGAAAAATCCTCAGCTCCTAATCTTTTTAACTGCTCCAAAATAGGATTCATTCTAGGCGGAGCAGGCGGCTGAACCTGGATCACTGGCAGTGGTACCTAAACCTGAGCAGCCTGGAGTTGCTGCTGGATGTAGTATGATATCAAATTAAGAAAATCTAGCTAAGAAGGAGGAGGTGGAGGAGGCGCTACTGGTGGGGGTGCCTACTGCTGTGGAACCTCCTGTTGTCCCATATTACTGGAGGCCTCACTCCTGTTGTCCCATATTACTGGAGGCCTCACTCCTATTGTCCCCAACTTCGCGACTCTGCTCTTCAGACATCTTTTCATTATAAAACAGAAGGGAACAAGAATACATTAATTCCAAAACAACTTCTCAAAATAACCATTGGCATGTATATAAGTAATTTAAATCAAACATTACACCCACTCCGATCTTAGAACCGTCTAAACCACTGCTCTAATGCCTCAAAATGTAACACCCTTATCACTCCTAACACTGTACCGGTGTACCCGATGTCGAAATTTTTTTTCCAACTTATTCCTTATATTACATCACCATACACTTAACTATTTGATAACAATTTGTCGATGACCTATAACTGTCCAATTTACTATGCATTTGATAACATTTTTGCAATATAATGGCTGTACATAGTACTAGCCCCCTGAAACGCAGATAATTCATACAGCCTCTTAGAGGCACAACAATTAAAACTAGCAATTATCATCATTCATTCCATCTCATTCATATCTAAAGTATAGCTTTACTAAAATAACTTCTATTTAACATTTACATATCCAAAGGTAAAGTTTATATACATATATACATGCCAAAAAGATTCAAAACTCTATATACATCAGAAGAAATCCTTCAGAGAGTACTCTTGCTCCCGCTCCTGTAAACTTGGATGCAGCCACAACTACGCGTTGAACACTTTACATGTCCAGTGGTGACTAATAATCTGAATATTTTCTAAACTCAAATTAAATAATTTCATTATGCAAAATTTTTCAACTTTAACCTTTAAACAGATTTAAATAAATAATTTCTTTTCAAATAACATTTTTAATTTTAATACACTTTTTATTCATAGAATACTTATTTATTTCCCATTTATGCATTTAATTCAAAGCTTTTACCTTTTATCAATTTAGTCCATTTTTCTTTGTCAAATTACAAATTTAGCATTTTTATATTTCTTTTTGACATTTAAGCTATTAATTAAGGTACTTAACCTTAATTTATACTTAGGCATTTTTATGCAAAATTACGTTTTAGTTCTTACTGACTATAAAAATTCATTTTAAATATATTTTGACCATTATCTGACTATTTTATCTTTAATTAAGCAGTTCTTAATTAATTTGCTTAATTTTTATTCTTTTAGGAAAAATTACAAATTTGCCCCTAAACTTTCTTTTCCTTTCAAATTAGTCCTTTTTTCACTTTTAATTAACATTTTTCACTTTCTTTTCATATTTTACTTTCATTATGCCCCTAGTTTCAGACCTGGCAGAAAATCTCAAACCGTATACACGGAACGTGGACCCCATAGAGCCACAATAGAGATAAAGAAATGACCCCTAGAAGGCCAATTCTCACAGAGCAGAGAATAGAGACAGAGAAGCCATGGTAATCAGAGATCCAATCTATAGCATAGCAAGTTGCCATGACTTGCGCCGCGTTACAGAGATATCCCTATGGCCAGCCAATTATATCTTGAGCTAGTTTTACTGCCTGATTATTTCTAAGGGTATTATAATACATACTTTTAAGTCTGTTCATAATTCTTATGAACTTTTTCATTTTTCAAAATTTCTCATTTTACTGTTTTTTCCGATATAGTAAGTTAATTCATTACGATTTACTACTTTTTACCCTTTATTGAATTATTTCTTCATAATTCAATAATTTTTCTTTTATATAAATTTCATATTTACTTCCAAAAATACCTTATTATTGCATATAAATTTCTTAAAAATTTATATGCACACTTTTCACACTTACAATAATTATTCCTTCATTTTATTTAATTATTTTCCAATAACTCAATATTTTTCATTGAACATAATTAACATTTTATTTCTTATTTATTCATGTAATGTACATAAATTCTCTAAAAATTTATATGCACATTATTTCACATTTACTACCCATATTTACCTTCTTTATGAATTATTTCTCTATAATTCATCAATTTCACTACTTACATACACCATTACCAAGCTTTAAAAATTTCCAATAAATTTCATAAATCATTTAAAAATTCATGGATGCTAATTATGACATTTATAATTAATTTAGGTTATTATACATCAATTTCATGCAAAAATCAATATTTTTCCCCAAAGGAAAAATTCGTCACTCTCACTAACATAGCCTTAAAAATTTCTATGCTCCATTTTAAATATTTAACTAACCTCATACATGATCTAATTATATTTTTCTCACATCAATTGCATTATTTAAGCAATTTAGCAATTTTTTTCCTAAATACATAAAGGAAATTAATTCAATAAAATAGAAAATATTAAGATTTATTAGTCACATACCAATTTTTCTTGTTCAAGGGTGCCTAAACTTCTTTCTCTTTGCCTTTTTTCCTTGAAACTCTTTCTTCTCCTTCCACACCTAACATGACCAGCCACTAAACCTTAGTTTTATTTATTTTCTTATTCTCAAATGCAAAATTCAAGCTCATAATTATATTATACACCTCAAAATCTATGAAAAAACACTAAAGAATTAATTTAAACCAATAAATTTCTCAAAGCCCAATCCAATTTTTCTCTCTTCCAGCTATCAAATCTCTCCAAAAATAATTTCATCACTCTCATCACATTAAAAATAGCTAGCACACAAATTTTTGGCTCAATCGGAGTCCGTTATCTGTCCGATTCAAACTTATCGATCCGATTCGACAATTGCCGGTATCACCGAAAAATTTAATTCTCATTACTAAAATATTCTACATAAAAATTTATGTAGACATGCAAAATTTGGCAATTTTCGGAGTTTGTTTACTATTTTTAATTATTTATGCAAAATCAAGTCACATTCCCTAGCAAGTAAATTGACTCGCTGTCTTTTCATATTTTTTACATTTGGAGGCCCATTTGACTTCAATTTCACTTCAAATTTCAACCCTGGACTCACCATGACCAATACTTTCTGATGGTCTAATAAAATATTTTTAACTTTCGGGTATTATTTCGAACCCGAAAAATACTATTCATCATTGGAAAGTACTGTTCATGGCTGATCTGGTATTGAGGCCATTACAAGAAGCTCATTAATAGTATTACTTTCACCACTCTAAGCATTAAAATAGAAGAGAATCATCAGCAAAAAGCAAATGAGACACCTAGGTCTTTTCACACTAGCCCTACACCCCTGAATAAGACCTCTTCTCTCAGCATCCTTAAATAAGCAAGATAAACCTCCAGTGTAGATAATAAAAAGGTATGGTAAAATAAGATCTCCCTATCTAAGACCTCTCTCTAGGCTTAGGGGACCCACCTCTCTCCTATTAAAAAGAAAAGTGTACTTTACATTTCCAAACACATCATTATCAAATCTACCCATTTCCTGCAAAAACCTAGGCTTAGTAACATACACTCCAAAAAGCTCTAATGCACCCTGTCATAAGCTTTACTAATATCAACTTTAGGTGCTACATGCCCTAGTCTACCCAACTGATGGTTCTTTATACTATGGATTAACTCAAAAGCAACTAAAGTATTATCAGTAATCAACCTACCCAGTACAAAAGTAGATTGATAATCTGATATAATTTAGGAAAGACACCCTTCAGTCTATTAGCTAATACTTTAAAGACAATTTTGTAAAGCACATTACATAAGGCTATTGGTCTAAAATCATACTTTAATAAATTAAAATTTAATGTAAAACATATCCATTTAAATATAAAGATATCCTTTAAATATTATCCATTAGAAATAGATGATGAGAATAGTATGAAGTATAGTTGGTATATAAAATTTCAGATGGATATTTTGATTTTAAAATTTGGTATATCGGTTGGTATATTTAGTACACCATTAGGTATACCAAATTTCATATTATTATTTTGATTCTGAAATTTGGTATAGCAGTCGGTGTATCAGGTATACCGGACGATATGCTAAATTTCAGAATTAATATTTTGATTTTATTTTTGTGAATTCCAAGTAGAAATAAAAAAAGAAATGCGCATCAATTTAATTGAAAAAAAATAACACATGAATTTTGCTATAAATAGACATAATCAAAGCAAATTAAAAAAAAAATTCATTTCGATTTAGATGTAGTATATCAAATTACAAAATTGGAATATATCCTCCAAATACAAATTAAAATCATATTTACAACTATTTTCTTAATTAAATGTATCTTATTATATTTACAACTATTTGAAAAAATATTGTTAAACTAAAATAATTCTTTCCTTCTGTTGCTCATAATCATTCTTCAATTTAGGTTTTTTAGGAAGTGCTTTCGACTCACTTTTATCATTTTGTAGTTATTTTGTCAATTTATGAAAATATAAGGAGATTGTCAATTTAACTCTAATTTTGGGACTAAAATTTCCTTTTCATCTATGAAGTACTCATCAAATGACAAAATAAAAACATTAGAATCACTGCATTCACAAAATCATGGATGCACAAGAAAATCAAGACAATTCAAGAAAATCATTGCACCACAATAAGAAATTATACTTGTCGGTATTATAAAATAAGGGTATGCTTGAAGTACAGAGTTCATGTGATGAATGGGCTAAGCAACAATAACCATCCATTTAACATACACTGCCAATCAAGAGATGATGATCTTGGTCAGCATACCTTGTGGGTTGGAGGAGACTTCAGTTTCAAATTAGGTGTTAAATTAATTGGAAAAAAGACATGGTTCACTTGTGTGATATGGTTTGGGAGGCCGCATGTAGAGGGAGATATGTGTTGTGAGACTCGGACTTGCTATCGGAACGCTCAAGATGATGGAATATGGTTTAGTATCGATAATGAATTTTGGCTGCCTAGATATGATTGGCTACAATAATCATAAATATCTAATTTTTTATTATGCAAAATTAAGTTGAACTTTATGTGATTGAATCAATAAAAGATCTTATAATACTTTCGCCCTCACATTATTGGTAGATTATTCCGGATTTCATATTTTTTAGGTAAATAGTTCAATTTTTTTTTCCATTGAATTAATTAATTAATAATTTGACCAATAAGCCTTAGTTGAGAGATATTGAGCTAAATACTAGAGTTTGTTATTTTTTATTTTGTTCTATCAATGAATGGAATGAAAAAACAAGTCAAAGTTTCTATTACTTATTGTCTAAAAATAATGTCCAAATTTTTATGTCATATATCTTATAAATAGTTTTAACTGTCCACGAACAACAATCAATGTTAACTTAATGATTCGTAAATAAACTCTTTTTTCATTAACTTGACACTTGCTACATTTGTCCCATCCAGACGATTGCAATATTAATTTGTATTCAAAAAATCTAAAAAACTTAGATGAGATCATATCATATCTAAAGCACAATCGTCTCATATTTTGTCATCAACTTTAGCTAAAATGATAATTTTTCTTTATTCAATTTAATGTAGCTATTTTTCACCTTTATTATCTCAAATGACAAATCATAATTTGAATCTTGATTATAAATTTTTCTTATATAAAAATACTATGCTATGGCCTTGTTCCATGTATAAATACTTATCAAATAAACCATGATCCAACTTCAAAGAATGACATCAACCTGGAAAATTTTCACTTTCTTTTTCCTCTTAACAAGTTATATTCCTATTGATGCAACATCGCAACCCATAGCAACAGAAAATAAGAGGAAAATAGTCTTCTGCTTCAAGTACACAGTTTATGTAATCAATGGGCTAAGCAGCAATGAACATCCATTGTTGGTCCACTGCCAATCAAGAGATGATAATCTTGGTGAGCATACACTATGGGTTGGAGGAGACTTCCATTTCAAATTTGGAGTAAAAATATTTGGGCCAAGAACACGGTTCAGCTGTGATCTGAAATGGGGGTCAAAGCATAGACATGTCGATGTGTTTAGGCATGAGGTAGAGGCCCATCTTTGCTGTACTTATTACAGGACTTGCTATTGGAGGGCTCAAGATGATGGTATTTATTTTGCTATTTTTCCTAATGGTTTTTGGAAGAGGTTGGATTGGCAGCAGTAATTATGTGAATTTATATTAATTTCTTTATATATCAATAAAAGACCTCTTCCTATGTCAAGATATTATGTGTGACATTTTATCTAATTTTACACAAAATTCATTTTAGGAATAATATTTTATCTAATAAATTTTAGAATCAGCGCTAAATCATAATTTTACCTTAATTAAGTAATGATCACCATTTAAGAATATTTATTTTGTAAGTAAAATGTATATTAAGAAATATTGCAAAGTCTAATTAAATTCTTATAATTTTTTTTTTTATATAAATATGAACCACTTTACATAAAAAAAAATGCAAAGGCGAGAAATATTTGAGTAAAAAATAAAAATATAGTAGACGTTATTATTATTATTATAAAAAGGTCATTAATTGTCAGATTTGATGACAAGTGGTTTTAATGAGATTTCTTTAAACAAATAATTATTAATTTTAAATATATAACCAATCATTAAATACACCGTAAGGAGCGCTAGGCTGGATTTTCACCTACATCCCAATTAGTGTAGGATATGGATATTCGTTCGATAGTTTGAATATTATAAACTATTTTTATCTCAATGAATTGTTAGTAGTTAGTATGAAATTAATAAAACTTTTTCATTTAAATTTTCAATATTTCCAACTAAATTAAATATTTTTTTAACACATGATGATGAATTGATGATGATTTATAAATCACAAAATTTTATAGAGTAACGAGAGATCAACATTTAAACAAGGGACATGATATTTGATCGAAGAATAGGCTTTGATGACCTGTAAAAAAGATATTAGCCCGATCCTGTCGGCATTAGTGCTCTAAAATTCAAGTTAGCTATAGGAATATGCAGAGAAAATTAGAGAGAGAGAGTCTTAGAAAAAGACCAATCTATGACTTATGAAGGAAGTTACTCCATTTATAGAGCCTTTGGCCTTGAAAAGTGGTCCAATTATAATCCAGCTGTAACTTTTGATAGTGGACTTCTAGTCTTTCAATATTGGGCCTTTTTAGCCGGCCTCTTTAATGGGTTAGTCTTAATCCTCATCTTGTATTTTATTTTATTTTATGTGTTATCACTTGTCTCCCTCCAACTGGTTCGATTGTTTCTCAAGAGAGATCGAAGGTTGGGGTGTTTACTATTTATGGCGGCTATTCGATCATTTCGTGGCCAACGAAAGAGTCCCTTAATTTATTGTGACTGAAATTTAATTGTTGTGATTGGAATGTGCACCGATCAAGAGAATTTTCGCTGCTTCGATCGGGATATACATCGATCTAGAGTTTTGAAATAGTTGTCCTGCAAATAAATTTATAAACATAAATTATTTTATTTTACTAACCTGTATATCGGTTGCTTTTGTTATCTGAGAGATTTTTTTGAAGTTATATCTCTTTGCTCTCCTAGCTTAGGCTTCTGGTGTTCGGCCATTCGCTTTTCTAGAGAAATCCCGTCTGATTGGTACAACTTTATTTTTCGTGTCTAGCCAGTTGGCTTTTGGTAGGCTTCCCTAAGCCTTCCTCATTTAGGCTCTGTATGTTCTTAACCTTGTAATTCTATTTTTTAGGGTATTAATATTTTTCGATCATCCGATCCACCATTGGCGGTGGACAACAATTTCTTAAGGTTGATCATTCGATCCGCCTTTGGCAGTGGATGAGAAAATTTTAAGGCATTTTTTTTGCCTTTTTCAATCCGATCCACCTTTGGAGATAGTTGATCATCCAATTCGCCATTAGCGGTGGTCAATCATCCGATTCGCCATTGGCCGTGGATGGACATTTTTTAAGGCATTTTTATGCATTTTTCTATCCGATCCGCTGTTGACGGTGGATGATAATTTTTAAAGGCATTTTTATGCCCTTTTCGATTCGATCCATTTTTAGCGATGGTCGATCATCCGATTTGCCGTTGGCAGTGGATGATAATTTTTTAAGTCATTTTTATGCTTTTTCGATCCTATTTGCCTTGGTGGTGGTCAATGATCCGATTCGCTGTTGGCGGTGGATGATAATTTTTGAAGGCATTTTTATGCCATTTTCGATCCGATCCGCCATTGACGGTGGATGATAATTTTTTAAGGCATTTTTATGCCCTTTTTTATCCGATTCGCCGTTGGTGGTTGATGATAATTTTTAAGGCATTTTTATGCCTTTTTTGATCCGATCCGCCGTTGGCGGTGGTCGATAATTTTTTAAGGCATTTTTATGTCCTTTTGATCCGATCCTCCTTTAGTGGTGGTCAATCATTCGATCTGTCATTGGCGATGAAGTGGGAAAGAGATGGATTTATTTGACCAAAGTTTGCTCTTAAAATAACATGACCTTGCCTTTACTCTTGTGAATTTCGTTGCCATCATGCATCCACATGACCGCCATGTATGTTCTTCTTTATGGGCTTTGCCTTTATGTTCTTCTTTTGGCTTTGGATTTAAAGTTATTACTGCATCCATATCTTTTAGCTCGTTGTTTTTACTAACTTGTGTATTCGTCCATTGCTTTGGCCAATATCTCCACCCTCTATCATTTTTGTTCCTTTCACTCTTGGTTGCAGCCTCTTTCTTGCTAACAAGCGACTGTTCCCTCTTTTATGAAAAATTTTTCTAGCCCAGTTTCTTGAATGCTACAGGCGTGCTTTGTTTGTTTATTCTCTTCTTTAGATAACTAAGGCAAGAAGAGTCAAATGCCATGATTGACTTGGGAGCAACTTAAGTGATTCCACTTTCCTAAGCTCTTTAGGCAGCTTATCAAGTATATAGAGACCAGAAATGAGAAGTTTCTCTAACAATTTCAATGCAACAAATTTTTGAAAGTTTGCAGTCTTTAAAGAGAAACTTTTCTCATCAGATCAATTCTAGGAGATTAGTGATAAAGTTTAAATTATCAAACCTCTCAACGAGTGGGAGAAAGGGAGATCCGATCGTCGCGTAGAGACCTGTAAAAGCCTTGCTCGATCGGTCCGAGCGAAAGGACTCGAAAGCTTAAGTCAGTAACTTAGAGATAGGAGAATTTTAGAGAGAGAATCGGTTCTTATGATGAGTGTACCTAGACCCACTATTCATTGGGCCATTTATAAAGAGTGTGGGAGCATACTTGAGTGCCTAAAAAGGGCTACAGAGGTGTTAGAGTAGGAAAGCGACAATGTGATAGGGAACAGGTAAGAGGCATAGGCTTAGTTGTACAACGGTGAATTGACTAGACAGCAGGTCCTATCAATTCGATCGGTTTAGATTAGCTAGCTCTCCCATACTTTTAGTCACGTGTCAGAAATCACTAAAACTAGGGTTTCTAGCTTCGACATAGGCCTCTTTTGAGCCCAGAAGGTAAAATGGGTGTTATCACTTGCCCCCCTCGAAAGGGTGGCTGATTGTCCGTCGGTTGAATTGGTGGTGGCTTACTGAATCGCTTGCCCGATCGGACTCTTATTGTTTTGGATAGCCACCTTCATTTAGAAATGGGTGCGTGTGCCTAGAACGACGCTTCACTATTTGGACCAGCGTGGCTGTTCTTTATTGATGAGTGGCAAGGTTTGGTTAGTGCATCTGAAGTGTTGTTTAGCATAAATATATATCCTTCAAAGGTGGTTTTTCGCTCTTTATTGGAATTTCTGGCCAAACTCTGCCAAAAATTTTCTCGCTTTTCTCCAAGTAAGTGAATTTAACTTTTGCATCTTGCATTACCTTTTCTTCTTTTTGCGTTTTGCTTGTGTTTGTTTCCTTTTTGAATCCTCTAGTTTAGGCTCTTGACTTTGGTCAAAGCTAGCAACTGTCTTGCTTCTCCCTTCTTGGAGGTATGGCGTCTAGCAGTGGTTAGTCGTTAGACAGGAGCTTTATGGAGCAATATGTGGGTAAACCTGTTGCGAGGACATGTTTCGCCTTATCTGAGAGTAAAGTGTCAAGAATAAAGGCAAAGTACGGGTTGCCAAAAGACGTACAGGTGATGAAATGTCTCGACTTAATGGCGGTGACAAATGGTCCCTTTAGCACGAATGAGAACGAATAGTTCATTTGCCATCTATGGAGTTTAGATGTGGGGCTTAGATTCCTGCTTAGTGCCTTCAAGATTAGCATTCTCCAGGGTTACAAGCTCCCGCCAAATTAATTGAACCCTAATGGATGGAGGGCTATAACTTGCTTTAAGATAATATGCCAGAATGAATGAGTGGTCCCAACCCTTGACCTTTTTACATATTTTTTTCTACTTGTCTAGCCATTCTAAGGGAACAAAATACTATTTTACTAGTAGGTCGAAGAAAAAGTTGATCGATCTTCCCTCCTCAATGAAGGGTTATAAGGATAAGTTTTTCCTCATAGGAAGAACAGGGGGTTTTGGTGTGTCGATCGCCCAATCAAACAATGTGATATCCCTAGGAGACTGAGCGGGTGGTGTGTTGGGTTTTGAAATATTAAAATTAAAATTCACAGAGAAAAAAGAAACCCACCATGGATCTAAGAGATCCAATTGATTCAATAGAAAGAGAAGTATAACGATTACCAACCTCTCGAAGTGCAGATAAATCGAATTGTAGGTGTGACTTCACATGAAACGATACCCTCTACCGGTATCCATACACGAATGCAATAAAGAGAATCACCCGGGATGCTAGCTCCCTTCTTTGGCTACTAGGATTTTTTTTCTCTCTTTTGAGATTACAGAAGAAAATGATTTTCTCTCTCTTTCTCTCTTAAGTGGTGGCTACAAATTATTCTTTTGCTTAATTAGGATTTTATATATACATCTCTCTCTCTATATATATATAGTTAACCTAACCCTAATTAAGAGAGAGAAAATTTCGGGCTCACTTTTTTTATTAAAATAAGAAATACTTATTTCTTATTTAAAATAATAATAATAATAATAATAATAATAATAATAATATTTATCTTAAATATTATTTTTTTTGTTGTATTTCAAATTTTAATTTATCACAAAATAAAATTCGAAATGCCCGTATTAACCCCTAGTCCATTCATCACATTCTATGTGTGCGACCCAATAGATTCATATTATATTGGCAGTGGGCCCCAATTCCATCGTGGGCCCATAAGTCATAAGTGGCCTCTAGCAAGATATTATGACTACCTAAATAATACGAATATCGATAATTCGATTTTAATCTAATAGAACATGTTATACCCTTTGTCACACGATATCTTATTTGAACATAAATCATGGTCCATGTTAAACTTATATAGTCCAAACATATAATTTCTTGATCACTAAGTAGATTGATAATATCAAATGATATTGATCGCTCCATCAATTCATTTAAGTACGGCCATGCATTTCTCAGTCCTACTTATTGAGGGGCCCAATAGATATCTCTCTTATAAGAGAGGGATAAATTCCTTCTTAATTATTCACTATCTTCTGCATGATTCTCATTATGTCTAATCATAACCTTTATGATTATTCGATTAAAGATAATGTTTGATTATGTTAAAACATAATGTTCGTCATGTAGGATACTGTGATAATCTCAGGTTTAAGGATCGATAACATAACTATTATGAGATCACTAATGACATTAATCCATTTAGTATCTCATTGCAGGTCTATCCAGTACTTTGTTCTCTAACAAGTATTTATAAGTTTAATTCATATATGATCATCCCATAATTATCAATCAAACTTATACTAGTCTTTATTTATCATTAATCATTTAATGATAAATGACTAGGGATAGTCAAAATAATATTAAATTGTTATTTACAAATATTATTATAACGTAACATGCCAACAATATAATAATATGAAGAAAACTCAATTTTACAAAATGAAATGTAACATTACATAAAGGGCTTAATGTTTGGCCTAGGGCATAACCACTAACATGGTGTACCTTTGTATGCCACTGATATTAAGAAGTTGACCATTGCTTTGAATAGACCTGAGTGTCAATATGACTCTAATTGGCTGCTACGTGTTAGCGATAGGCTAGAAATCATTTTAGAGGAAAAAGGCACAGAATGTGAGCAATAGGAAACAATGCAAGGAGCTTGTAGTGTTATTCATTTGCCATGTATTGCAGCCGTAGTGAGTAAGGAACTGACCTTTTTCTTCTTTCTCTCTTCTCTTTTTTTATAGCTACAATGGTCTATGAAACAGCTGTGAGGAACATATTACCCAGAGTCGTAACACAGTAGTTTACGGTGAGAAAGACTGTATAGGGGAAGAAGGATAGTGAGAAGAGGAAGAGGAAGTTATTGTCCTCCGCTGAGGTTAAGCGGACAAAAAAATTGAGGTATGGTCCGAGCGAATCTCCTCAACTTAAGGGCTCTTTATGGAGTCCCCCATCACAGAGCCATCGACAAACCCTATGGGTGTTTGCACAATGTCAAATCCCCTTATCACCTCAGCTTCAGCGATGTGCGCTAACGATACTTTAAAAATTGAGTTCGAGGGTTCCAAGTCATATGCTTAGATGTTCGTACCATTGTTCTCATTCTTAAATTTCAATGAGCCAAGTCTTGCTTTTCTTGCTTTATTGCTTATTTTAGGTTTTGTTTATGTTCAGGTGCTCAGGTGAGGAGTGCGACTTCAGGGTTAGGCCACTTATTTCAAAGCAAAGTGGAAGGATAGCGTTCAAGAAAAGGAGGGGTTGAAGAATAAGCTCGTGGTGGCTGTCCTGAAAAATTTAGATCTGAAGGCGAATATCTTTCGCCTAACCAAGGCGACAACGGAGTTGGATGCTATGTGGGAGAAATTTGTCAAGTTAGAGGAGCAACTTGAAAAGGATGGCATTCACTTACAATGGCTCGAAGAGGATAACTGCAGATTGGCGATAGATTGCTATCAGGCTTCCACTAAGTGTGACAGAGCTGTTATAAAGCTAAATGACTTGCAGAGTACCTCAAAGGCCAAGGAGTGCACCCTTGTTAGCAAGCATGCGGAGGAACTAGCATCCTAAAAAATGTAGCCTCATCAATGATCTGGCTAAAGCCTAGGTCGGCGTTATCATGCGCCTTAAACACGAGGCTGAGAGGCATTTTTCGGGTGCTGCATTTGATTGGATGGAAGACCCTGGAGCGCTGCCTGAACCAACATCTAGTGACAAAGAGGAGGATTTACTCGAGGATGAGCGGCTGATCCTAGGGCTGAAGGCGCCATGGATGGTGAGGTTGTTCAAGAATCTCTTGCGGAGCTTGCAATCGTGCCTCTTTCGACCATCGCCTCTTTTTTTGACCCGCCTTTTGAGCTTTATGTTGTGGCACTGTCTACATCACCTAGTGTGGATCCTCCTCATGTTCTGACTGTAGACCCCTTTGCGACTTCAACCATCGATCTAGTTTCCACTCCGTCTATTGAATTGGAAGGAACGCTGACCTCCGAGGAGGTACCCTAATGCTTCTTTGTGTACAGACAATTTGTAATTATCAAAATTTGTGTGATTGTAGTGGATTTGCTTTTGTTCAAATGAGATTTGGAATATTGGTTTCATGCATTTTTATTTTGCTTTATTCGTGTTATGATAGCTTGACTGAACTAAATGAACAAACAATTAGGATATACTTTCTGAATAATCAAAGAGATCAGGAGTTGCTTGATTGCTCACTTCCCAACATTCGTGTGACATGACATGTTAGGCTCTTTCCATTGTTAGTAAGCACACGATCTGATTGGCCAGTGCAATCAGTCGGCTAGTCAATTATGGTTGAGCTATTAAGCAGAGTGGATGATCCTATGGATCTTGCTTTTACTTTCGGTATGTCGGGCAGGCTTCATACATTAAGTTAAATAGGCATGCATTCCAATCAAAGTCGTAGCATCATTTTTAATTTAGGAGAAGGGAGAGTGAGGCGTTTGCGAGTGATAGATTTTTGACCCTCACTCTTTCGGCTCGAGATTTACATCAAGCATGGCGTATGGGTATTGTAAGTCTTTTATGCATGAAGTAAATTCATTATTTTTGGCAATTCATGTTACAATACTACATTATGTACTTATTAAGTACTTCAACATTCCAACTCCTAGGAATATTTATGCCATCCAAGGTTCGTAGCTTATAGGCGCTTGCACCGAGGACTTTGGTGACTTTATAGGGTCCTTTCCAGTTGGACATTAGTTTTCTCCCTCTAGCATTGCCTGTCCCAATCTCGACCTTTCTTAAAACCAAATCGCCAATGTTGAAGGCTCTAGGCCTTACTTTTCTGTTATGATATCTAGCGATTCTCTGTTTATAGGCGGCAATTTTTGCGTAAGCATCTTCTCTTTTTTTTTTTCTACCAGATCCAAGTCCTGACACCTTTCTTGTATGTTATTTTGGTCGGCATAAAATGTCAATTGATAGTTCTAACGATTCACTGATGAAAAGACCTCTGTTCCTTTGCCTTCTCAATTCTTTACTTGCGACATCGTATCTACAGCTTTGAGATGATTCCTGCGGCATTTTGCCTTTGTGAATAGTCTGGATGATGCTTTTTGTGAAATCACCAAGGAGTATCCTCATATCTCTTACTATGACAGGAGTATTGTTAGCTTATCGCAACATTGCATTGTCGAATTCAGGCAAGAGGTTAGCCCTCCTGAGGGAACTGCATGTTTCACTTCGCCTTCCTACAGGCCCTAGAATTCTCCTGAGCTTCTTTGATCTCGTCACTTCTTTATGGCGTCCTATGACTAGATGATCTTGATCTCATTATGACTCTCAACGAAAGAATCACTTGATAAAGTTTAAATTATCAAACCTCTCAACGAGTTGGAGGAAGGGAGATTCAATTGTCACGTGGAGACCTGCAAAAGCCTTGCCTGGTCGATCCGAGTGGAAGGACTCTGAAGCTTAAGTCAGTGACTTAGAGATAGGAGATTTTTTGAGAGAGAATAGGTTCTCACGATGAGCGTACCTAGACCCATTGTTCATTGAGCCATTTATAGAGGGTGTGGGAGCGTACTTGAGTGTCTAGAAAGGGTTACAGAGGTGTCAGAGTAGGAGAGCAACAATGTGACAAGAAGTAGGTGAGAGGCATGGGCTTGGCTGTACAACGGTGAATTGACAAGACAACAGGTCCCATCAATCCGATCAGTTCAGATCAGATAGCTCTCCCATATTGTTAGTCACGCATCAGACATCTCCAAAAATAAGGTCTCTATGCTTCGGCCCATGCCTCTTTTGAGCCCAGAAGGTGAAAGGGGTGTTATCAATTAGGATTTTTTTCTTGTCATTGCCTTAAGAGGTTTAAGCTTTTTTCTCCATAAATAGCAATGAGAATTGTATAAAAAATAGCCGAAGTTTGTATAAACAACGAAAATTGTATAGCAAGATAATCTCTTTGCTATCTTTAATTTTTATACAGACTTAAATTAAATAAAAAGGCATTAATCAAAAGTGAGTAGAAGCACTTATCTTCGTCAGCTGCATTTCATGTGTTGCATATAATGTGTACTGTATAATTCACGATGAAATGCAGGGGGACAATGCTGGCTGGAAGCAGGGCTGCAAGCTCCCGATCCATGGCAGCACGCTTAAACTCCCGATTGGTGGCTGAAGAACGATTTTTGTGTTTGTTGTTTTTAGATTCAATCTCTGTAAGAGTTGTTATTTGATTTTCTTTAAGCTAAGATCTTTCGATCTCATCAACATTGTTGTAAAAACTGAAAGATTCATTGAGGCTCTAGCTTTCCCCCTTAATCCATTAGAGATCTCTATACGGGTCGATGTTTGTCCTTCTTGAGGATGAGAGTGCTGTTGCTACAAAATTTACAGGGCTGTTTCAACTCGAATGGTGACCTATAATGATTTTGACTTTTTTTTTTGCTCGACGTCTTTGAGCAGGCTCCGTGTTTTAGATTCTAAGTCTCCTTATTTTTTTAGAATCAAATTCAAAATTTTTAGATCTAAGCCTTCTTTGTAAAATCAAGCTCACGATTTTTTAGATTTAGACTTTTCCTGTGAACTCGTGCTCTAGATCTTTTAAATTTAGGCTTTCTCTGTCCTTTGTTCTCTGTATTCCTTTTTCAGGCTGAGTAGCTTAGCTTCAGCTCCAAAATTATTTATAAATAATAATCAATTTTAACTTGAATGAGTTACGGAAAAATCGTATTTTTTCTAATTAATTAACTTGATGTCCGCTACATTTTTTGCCTGCCACATTTTTTCCATCAAGACAGTTTGCAATTTGGATTTAAATTCTTTTTATATCTGTTGTTCAGTTAATTTAATAATTTATGAATCTCAAATTTCAAAAAAGTTAAATAGATGAATCATATCATATCTAGAGCACAATCGTTCAGATTTTATCTCCACTTTTAGATAAAATGATAAGTGCTTTCGGTTATGTTTCATATGACTTTTCATTAATTTTACTATGCAATGGCCTTGGTCCATGTGTAATGGAATTTTAATTATCAATTTTCTATATAAAAATACTATGCAATGGCCTTGGTCCATGTGTAAACACTTATCACATAAAACCCCAACCCGACTTCGAAGAATGATATCAACCTGGAAAATTTTCACTTTCTTTTTCCTCTTAACAACTTATATTCCCATTGATGCAACAATGGAACCCCTAGCAGCAGCAAATAAGAGAAAAATATACTTGTGCCACAAATACACAGTTCATGTAATCAACGGGCTAAGCAGCAATGAAAATCCATTATTCGTATACTGCCAATCAAGAGATGATGATCTTGGTCACCATACTCTCTATGTGGGAGGTGATTTCAGTTTTAGGTTTGGAAAAAAGGTATTTGGGCCAAAAACATGGTTCAGTTGTGATCTGATTTGGAAGTCAAAGCATAGACATGTTGATGTATTTAGGCATGATGTAGAGGGCCGTCTTTGCTGTACTAGTTACAGGTCTTGCTATTGGAGAGCTCAAGATGATGGTATTTATTTTGCTACTTCTCCTAATGCTTTTTCGAAAATGTTGGATTGGCAACAGTAATTCATGTGAATTTAGATTTACATTCTTAATAAATGTATATTAATTTCTGTTTCAATAAAAGTTCTCATCTTGCTATGTCAAGATAATATATAATAATGTTATTGACGACAATTAATGTTTAATGTTATATTCTGGATAAAAAAAATCTAACTAAATCCGAGCCTATAAGCTTGGGTCAGGTCAAGATCAGCCGAGCTAATTAAATAGAAAAAAAAGAAGACGTTACAAATAATTGTGATAATTCATAATTAATCATTACTAAATATTATAAAATACTAAAGCCTACCTATTAAATGCATGCAAGTTTTTATCTTTTTTTCTATTTTCTTTTTATAAATTTTCTATTCAACATATTTGATTTGACAGTTAGAATATTTTTAAAATTTTTCTATTTTTGCCAGGTATCTAATACAAAATTTGCATTTCAAAGGGGAAATAACTTTATTTGGGTTTGTATCTAGCCATATATACTAAATTAAAAAAATTATTATATTACCACGTAGAAAAAGAAATCATTGGTTCATTGCAAGAGAGGAAAGGACCAAGTTTAGAAAAGAAATATACTGATGAAGGGCTTGAGGGAAAATTCAACTTGAAACGTAGCGTTTCAAGTATCACAAATACCGTTTCCAAATACAGAAATTGCCATACGGAACCATTGTCCACACTATTCAGTCTTCGCCTTCCCTAATATTTATCAATGGCATTTCTTCTTTTTGCTGTTAAATTTAAGTAAAATATGTACTTTCAATTGAAAATCTATTCAATTATTTTTTAACTCTATTTTTTATTTTCAGTATGCTAAAAGTGAATAAAATTTCAATTCAATAACACAAAAACTAATGCGATGAATATGAATTTTGATGAACTATTGACAATTACTAGAATGCGACATAAAAGTATGGAAAATTCATTAGCAAGTAAATAAAAAAATTAATTACCAAATAGATATATATATTGGAATAGAATGGTCGACAATTTAGAAGATTATTTGAATCTATACTTTCAAAAAAACGCATGGACCAACAGTACACAATATAATATAGACAACAATATATAATTTATTTTTTCTCCTTTTAAAACAAGATGCTTTTGAAGATTTTATTCGTTGGACATTTCCTGAATTATATCTGCAAAATTAATGACATTCTATGAGTTAATAGATTATTGCCATAATTTTAATAATAACATTTCACTATAAATACCCTCAAAGAATGGCACCCAATGTACAGCATAAATTAAACTACCAACACCAATATCTATCTAAACACTGATTCCAAGCATGAAAATTCTTTTCTTTTTCATTGTCCTTCTAGCAACATTGAATTGGCCAGTTCTAGCATGGAGGCCAAAACTAGCAGAAGATCCTGAAAAAATATTTGGGTATTGCTTCAAGTTCAGAGTTCATATTATAAATGGGCTAAGCAGCAATGAACATCCACTGTTCATTCATTGCCAATCAAGAGATGATGATCTCGGTGGCCATACACTCTTTGTGGGAGGTGACTTCAATTTCAAGTTGGGTAGAACGATATTTGGAAAAAACACATGGTTCACTTGTGACATGATTTGGGGCTTAAAGCATCAACATGTTGATGTTTTTAAACAAGATGTGGAAGGCAAGATATGTTGTATTGGCGACAATGTTTGCTATTGGCGAGTTCAAGACGATGGAATTTATCTTAGTCCAGATTTCTCGCATTGGGATAAGAGATATGATTGGGTTGACTCAGTGAATATTTGAAAAAAAAGTTACAAGACTTATCTAGACCTGGCTTATGATTAGTGTCGTTTTTTTTTATCCCTTTCTCCCGCTAATTTTCGTAAGCATTCCAAATAAAGTCTTAAAATGTCTAGTTATGAGTTCTCCGCAGTTGGCAAAAAGATATGATTGGCAACGATGATATGAATTTACATTCTCACATAAAAGCATGTTAAATTTATATATCAATAAAAGATCTATCTCTTAATTAATTTTCTTGTATACGTATATTTATGTCCTGATAATATTGTTGGTGCTCTCTATACTGTCGGGCTCAATGCCCCTCGCTTTTATTTTCATTTATTGTTCAATATTGCAATTTTTCTTTATCCAATGAGTCTGAAGGATGTTAATTTGGATGTATGGAAACGTCTGTCGGGTTCTTTCTCTTGGCTGTTTTTTCTTATTCTAAATTTGCTTTTGTAAGAGTTTTGTGTTAAAAAAAAAAATTCCTACAAATTAATATTTATCAAACTCAGAAAATTAATCTGTATACAGGATCTGAATGAGTTATTTGGAAGAATCCGAATTATTAGGTCCATTTATCTATACATAAATCGGGTTAATATATTACCATATTTTAATTTTTCAAATATGAAATACTTATAAAAACTATATTTTGAATGAAGATATATATGGAGTGGAGTGAAAAGATTTTCATTCAAAGGTGAAGTTTATCAACAATTTTATTAATCACATTATAATTTTTGGTTAATCACTATATCGGTTTCGATTTTAATCCGAATTCTTTTTTAACGGTTAACCAATATTTTTTTGATTAATTATTAAAAACTTTAACATACAAATTTGACAAATTATACAAAATGTAATGTTATTTTTAATGGTTAAAATTTATATATTAAACATGAAACTAAAAATAGAGTGCCTATTATGCATATGTAAAAGATTTTTTTACTAAAAATATGTATCATAATAATGTTTTAGAAATTAATATATCATAATATTTATAAAAACAAAAATATTAACAAATTTAAATTTAAAAAATAAGATATAAAATATAAAATATATATAAATCGATTAACTGTTGATTAAAAATCAGTTTAATTAACCATCCATGTTTAAAAATAAAAATCATAATCTTAAATTATAGTTTTGATTAATTAAAAGATCAATTCAATTTTAGATTGGTTTTTCGGTTCATCTATATTATATAGAAAATTTGGTAAATTTTGATCCGATCCAATATGTATATAAAAACATGATCCAAACTTGACTAATTTAGCAATTATCCATTTATGATCCAACCAATTTGATTTGTAAAGTGACTCATATATATATATGATCAGTTAGGATGCATTCGAAGAGAATTTTATTTTTGATTTTTGATTTTTTTAAATAAAATCAAAACACATTTGTCAGATTTTTCTCAGTTTTTATTTTTGTAAAAATTTAAAAAAATGATTTTCACATAAAAAATAGAAATTAAAAATTTTTAAAATGTGATTTTTAGGATTTTTCTTTTATCAATAATTTAATTATTTTATTTTTATTATCACTACCGCTATTACCACCACCACACCGCAACTGCCGCTGCTATTAGATTGCCATCACCACCAGATCGTCGCCGCCGCCGTTGCCACCATAACCGCTACCACCACCATCAGACCGCCATTGCTGCCATCACCATCGCTATTGTCACCACTACCGCTGCTATCATCACCAGACCGCCACCATTAGAACGTCACCAGCCACCACTATCGCCGTCGCCACTACCACCGCCGTCGCCGCTACCACTGTCACCACCACTAGCATTGCTGTTGCCACCACCACCATTACACCGCCCGCCACTACCACCACCACTGCTGTCACTGCCGCCTTCACCCCTGCCGCCTTCACCACCACCACCACCACACCGCCACTTCCGCCGCCACCACCTATGTCGCTGCCATCGTCGAAATTATTATCACAATATACAAAAATAATTAAAAAAATATGATACAGTTTTTAAATATATAAAACAATTTTTAAATATATAAAACAGTTTTTTTAAAAATAGATAATAAAAATTTAAAATAATTTTTGGATTTAAAAAAATAAAAAACTAAAAATCTATAATTTTACAGAACGCAACCTAAGTAATTATATTTGTGATTTCATTTTCTTTTTATATAATGTGAATATAAAAGTAATTATTTTTAAAGGTATATATATTTATAATTTTCTATTTTTAATGATTTTTTAAATAATATTCTAAAATTTGATTCTTTTATGATAAGCCAATTTATGATAACTCATTGAATAATCACCAATTTAAATAATGATTTGAACCCATATCTATCTCACTCGATTTGTTTGGCACCTGTGCATTCAAGAATATTTTTACAATTTCTAACTAATCTAGGTGTTTCATCCATTTTCCTTTATACATATATAAATATATTCTCTTTAACCTCAAATAGTTTCATGCAGATATAAACTCAATACTCTTAAAAAAACGTCAGATTCACAGCAAGTAAATTGCTAGAATTTAATAAAAAGATGAAAAAAATTATTAATTGTAATTTAACTCCATAGAGAACCAAATAACTGTATTCAGATAAAAAAGAAAAAAATCATTTATAAAGTGCAAGGCAATTAATCATATTCATATCACATTCACGTTTTAGTTTTGGTTTTAGTTTTAGTTTTTCCAGTAATAAATCAAATTGACATAAATAAAAGCAAACTAATAAAAGAATTACTTAAAAAGAAAAAGTTTTTCGAAATACACTTATTGACCGTTGTAAGTTTATTTTTTTATTATTTTTTGACACCATTAGTGAGATTATTTGAACCTATACTTGGAAGAAATGTGTGGACCAAAGTACAATATTTAGAGAGTGAATTTCATCCATGATCACTGGACTTATGTCTAATCGTTAAAAAATAATTAACTTATTTTTCGTGACTTAAATATCATCGAACTTATCACATTTTTGCAAAAAAATTATTTTAACAGATTTTTTGCTATAATCCTTACCGAAATGCTGACGTAACACGTCACGTCATATGGCTGAACACACATGGCATGACACTTCAGCAGTCACGTCACTAAAAGAGGTCATAACATACGACATGTCAGCACATCACGTCATATTTCTGGACACATGTGGCCTCTTCTGGTGATGTGCCTACTGACGTGTTATGCCATGTGTATCCAGGCATATGACGTGACGTGCCACATCAGCATTTCGGTAAGAGTAATCGCTAAAAATCGGTCAAAATAATTTTACTACAAAAAGGTGATAAGTTTAGTGACATTTAAGTTATGAAAAATAAGTCAATTACTTTGAGCAATTAGCCGTAAGTTCAATGATCATAAATGAAATTGAACCAATATTTAGACCATAACGTGTTGGGAATGACTCATATACCAGTCGACCAACAAATGATGGAAGCAGAGCAAAGAGTGTTTGCTCAGGAGAATTCAATCGGAGGAATATATGGAGTATGTGCAGTCTGACAAGGACGTTCAGAGGAGCGAAACGCTCGGGAAGAGCAGGACTCTCGGGAGGAGTAGGACACTCGGGTAGAGCAGGAAAATCGGGAGAGCTGGACGCTCGGGAGAGCTAAACTGTCCGATCGGATAGCTGGAGTAATCTATTTGAGTGGCGTGCGTGTGTGGCTGAAATCCTAGTGGGTTTGGGAAAGCGTGTGTACACGTTTATGGTATAGGATAATTATGTAATTGCGTACTTGGTAGGTTATGTATAAATACCAATGTTGTAGCTAAGTTTTGTGTGCCGCTGTAAAAGTTAGAGAATCAATATTCTCTGAAATAAAAGAATAGCTGCCACCGAGGACGTAGGCATTGTTGGCCAAACCTCATTAAATTCTTGTGTTCTTCTTGCTATTTTCTTGTTTGTTTGTTTTTATTCCTATGTGATTTAGCCGGTTTGATCCCCAACAATTGGTATCAGAGCTTTGGTTGAGATAGCTATGTCAGGAATGAAATTCGAAGTGGTCAAGTTTGATGGCTAGGGTAACTTTGGGTTGTGGCAAATAAGGGTAAGGGATCTGTTGGTAAATATCTGGTGCAGTAGGAACTCTCCAAGGTGCTGCGAGCACAGAAATCAGGAAGAATATAGGATGAAAATTGGAAAGAGTTGTAGCGAGAGTGGCAGCAACCATTAGGTTGTGTTTGGCAGATGAGATTATGTATCACGTAATGAATCTGTCTTCTCTAGGAGAAATATGGAGGAAGTTGGAAAGTCAGTTTATGTCCAAATCACTGACAAATAAATTGTATCTTAAGCAGAGGCTGTATGGCCTGAAGATGCAGGAAGGGTCAGATCTGGCTCAGCACGTGAATATCTTCAATTAAATAATCATGGATCTAGCAAGGCTGGATGTAAAAATTGAGGATGAAGATAGAGCAATGATTTTGTTATGTTCGTTGCCTCCTTCTTATGAACATCTGGTGACGACTCTTACATATGGAAAAGAAACAATTAAAGTTGAAGAGATAACTGCAGTGTTGTTGGTCACAACCAACAGAAGCATAATGCAGGGGAAAGCTCTCAAGGTGATAGTTTGTATATAAAGAGTAATCAGGATCGTGGAAGGAAGATAGATAAGGAAGGTTTTGAAAAATGGAATTCCAAATCTAAGTCAAAAGGCAAGAAGACGGTTCGTTGCTATAAGTGCAAGAAGCAGGGATATATGAAGAAGGACTGTCCAAAGCTGCAATAGCAGACCTATGAGAGGTCATTGAATGTGGCGTAGAGTGAACGATCGGATAGTAGTGATGGAGATATGCTTTCGGTATCAATAACTCAGTTCATGGATACGTGGATTCTTGATTCTGGATGCTCGTATCACATAACACCAAACAGGGAGTGATTCACATCATATCGGTCGGTCAACTCTGGATCAGTCTATCTAGGTGATGATAGATGCTGCAATATTACAGGAATAGGTGAAGTCAGAGTGAGAATGTATGATGGGACCATTCGAAAACTATGTGAGGTTCGGCACATACTAGATCTGAAGAAGAATCTAATTTTTTTGGGTACTTTATATAAGAATGGTTTCATTCTCAAGGTAGATGAGGATAGGAAAACCATTAGAATTATAAAGGGAGCACTGACGGTGATGAAAGGAAAGCTCACTATAGAAAATATCTACAAGCTGTTAGGGAGTACAGTTGTAGGTGGAGTTCACTTGGTGGAGTCATATAATGACAACACGAAGCTCTGACATATGCATCTTGGTCATCTTAGTGAACGAGGGATGATGAAATTGCATAAGAGAAATTTATTGCAAGGGGTTAAAAGTTGTAAGCTCGAGTTTTGTGTTTTTGGAAAGCAAACTAAAGTCAGTTATGCGGTCGGCCAGCACAAAATCGAAGGAATTCTCTACTATGTGCATTCGAATGTGTGGGGTCCTACGAGGAAGAAGTCATTGGGAGGATCTCAGTACTATGTCACATTTATTGATGATTTTTCAAGGAAGGTCTGGATGTATTTCTTAAAGCATAAATCGAAAGTTTTTGCCAAGTTTAAGCTATGGAAGGCTGAGGTGGAGAACCAGACGGGTCGAAAGATTAAATATTTGAGGTTGGATAATGGCACGGAGTATACTGATTCACAGTTTCAGAAATTTTGTGAGGAGCATGGGATTCAGAGGTATTTTTTCGGTGAGGAAGACATCACAGCAGAATGGTGTGGCCGAATGGATGAATAGGTCCTTGACCGAACAGGCAAGATGCTTAAGACTGAATGTCGGTCTTCCAAAGAGCTTCTAGGTAGAGGCTGTGAATATGGCATGTTATCTCATTAATAAATCCCTACGTGCATCATTGGATGGAAAGGTTACAGAGAAAGTATGGACAGGTCATGTGGTCGAGTTTAAACACTTGCGCATTTTTTGATGTCCTGCCTATGTGCACATACCTGGTGATGAAAGGTCAAAACTGGATCCTAAGTCTAAGAGGTGCATCTTTTTGGAATATAAGAAGGGTGTGAAAGGGTATAAGTTTTGGGATTCGAATGAAAAGAAGATGGTGATTAGTCGAGATGTTGTATTTGATGAGCAGTCTATGTTACAGCTAAATCAAGATAAGGTGCCAAGAGAGAGCTCTAGTTCAGAGTCGGTATAGTTGGAACTAGGATGGCATCCTGTGGAAACCGAGCGGAATAAAGATGTCGTGGCCAATCAAAATGATAGCTCACATTCAGTGTCTGGGGGTTCAGATCCAGACGATCGACAGGATTACAATCTAGCCCAAGATAGAGAGACGCACCAATGTAAGGCCTCTGACCAGATTTGGTTTTAAAGACATGGTCTCTTTTGCACTGTTAGTTAGTAGTGATGATCCAACTATCTTTCAAGGAGTTATTACAAGCTAGGAGAAAGAAAAATGGATGGGTGCAATGGTTGAGGAGATGGAGTGTAAGGCCCCTAACATGACCCTAATTTAATTTTGGGGATAAATTAGGATGCTATTATGTTAATTGCATGAAAATAAAATATAAGAATATGGTTTAATAGTAATTGAGGATGTAATTGAAGTAAATAGATATTAATTTGGGGTTAATTTGTAATTGTGGCGTATTAATGGCCAATTGTGAATAAAAGAATTTAATTATAGGTTAATTTGAAAGAATGATTAATTTGATAGGTTAATGTTTGAAAAAGAGTTAGTGGAGGGGTTAAAGTCATTCATGCAAAGATTTGCAAGGTATTTATGTGACATACAAGATTGTTGAGGGAGTAAAGGAAAATTTTACTACTCATATAAATAGAAGGAATTAGTGGAATGTAGAGGTGGCTGTGTGTGTGTGAAGGAGTCGGCAAATTGAAGAGAGAAAACCAGAAAATTATCTTCTTCTTACTTTTGATTTCCATTGATTTATCTCAAATGCATTGAGGATGATGTTTGTTGTTTAAGCAAGAGTAAAATGTAGTAAATTAAAGGTAATTAAACTCTTAATTTAACCCTCCATCATCTTCATCTTCTTCTTCTTTTCAAGTTAACTTAGAACAATGTAATTGCTGGAAATTTAAATGATGACGGTGATGGTATTTGTGAAGGAGAAGAGGAAGGAAGAAGAAGTAAAGGAAAAGGAATTGATAGAGGTTGAAGACTTTGGGTTTATTAGTTAAGGTATGGGAATTTAGGTTGTTCATAATGCATGTAAAATTGATTGCTGGAACTGGGTATGATTTACCGAATTCAAAGTTACGTTTTTTTCTGGATTTTATCGATGTGAGGTTGAAGAAGACTGCCTTGCCGAGTCGTGAATGTCTTCACGAGTCGTGAATCTTTGTCCGACTCGTGAAGCTCTTCACGAGTCGTGAAGAACAGCTTTTCTTCTCCACACGTGAAGCTCTTCACGAGTCGTGAAGTACAGCTTTTCTTCTCCACACGTGAAACTCTTCACGAGTCGTGAAGTATAGCTTTTCCTTCTCCACTCGTGAACTCCTTCACGAGTCGTGAGATTTGCCTTATTTGCTTCACTCGTGAAGCTCTTCACGAGTCGAACTCCCCTTCACGACTGAATGACTTGTCTGGAATGTTTTGCTCATAAGTTGAGCTATAGAACAGCAAATTGAATGATTCTTTTTGCATTGAAAAATAGACTTCCATACCTATATTTCATATGAAGAAACCTAAGCTTAAATCTGTCTCTAAGTACATGTAATCTAGGGTTGAATCCAGACTTGTTTTCTAGACTATTCAAGGTAACAGAAATTACAATTATGTGCAGAATGTGGCTACACTTGATAATATGATTTTAAATTGATTGAGACAGATAGTTGCTTATGTGATAGTAAAGTTAATCGAATAAGGCATGTAATATGACTATCAATGAAGGATTTATATGAATACAGATGCATTCAATTGTGTATATGAATAAAGACTAGTGATGAAATATCTAACCTATACATGTGATTAGTCTTGTGCATGATGGTCATATGCCAAATTGATATATATATATACACATGTAAATCCTATGATATGAAAGTGCACATATTGACATGTACCTATGCTATAAAATAGGAACTATAATAGTATGACTTTGGCATGTGTATATGCCCATATGGAAACATGTGAATATGTTGTATAGCACATGACTTGAATAATGATAAAGGTTTATATATGTGTTGGAAACATGCTCATAAGAATAAACCAACTATATGCGAATGTACCCACAGGTATGTACATTTATGATTATGTATATGAGTATATAAGCATGTAATTGCCCTATGAGATAAAAGATGAATTAGCATGACTATGAACATGTGAAATGCTTAACGAGAAAATGATCAAATATATGATATGATGATTATATGTCATGCTTATATGTTATGATGCAAATTGTAAAGTCATACAGATTTGAATAGCCAGTTGTATAACTTGGCATATGAAATGTGCATATATTTGATTATGCACCAGAGAACTCATAGTATTACAAGACTCTATATATGTGCAACATTATACTATGAATACAGTATTAATATGTGAATTGAACACGAATATAGTTCTGCCTGCGATAGAGTTTTGGATGTGGATAGATAGGCGCCTATAGGGAAATTGCAGCTGCCATAGTTGGCCCGATTGGGTCCATAGTATAGATGATCCCGTTTGGATCATGATCAGCCCCGTTTGGGTTGAAAGGCTACCACGTTTGGGTATGCTTGACCGGTCCATAGTATAGTTTGGCCCCGTTTGGGTCTATAGATTTGATATCTTCGGATATCCTTCTTTGATACCGATGTGTATCCATAGTTCCCGTTATCCACCAATAAGCTAAGGCAGGCTAAACGTTATTCATAGTAATGATAAAGAAATTAAACAGTTAAAGTGATTTGACTAAAGATTGATATTGTGGATCATAATGTTGTTTTACCACAGGAATTATGTTTTATTTGAATATGTTTACATGGGAAATTGCTGTCTATAAGAATTATGAATATGAGCATAATTGTTACTCTTCTGGGTACAATGATTAGGAACATGGAAGAATATGTTATGCTTTAAAGTATTTGGTATTAAAGACATGATATGTTGCATATGTTATTAATTGTATATGTATGTTTGATGACCTGTGTGTGTGGTCATCCATCTGTAGATATTCCCCACTAAGCTTTATAGCTTAGCACGGGTTATTTTATCCGTGTAGGTTCAAATACCGAGACTTTTATTGAGGGACGTTCTCTGCATCAGGAAGGGCCAACCATCGACTTATAACCTTGATGTAGGATATTTTGTAATACAATTATCATATGTTTTGTATTAAGGCTAGTTATTTTATGTTATGTTTAAAACCTATGCGGAATATTATAACTCACTAATAGTAAAGCTAAGACAGAATATGTGTGCATGTGATTTACATAAAGTAATATTCATATAGTCTAGTATGCATGTTAATAGGTATGAAATGGAAAACAGGAATAGACTTGTAGCACACATATAGGTATATGAAACCATGTGGCATGTTTAATGGCTAAATGATGATTAAATGAATATGTAGCATAAGCATGATTAACAGTATTCATGATACATGTATAATGGGGTATTTGCATAGGGGGTGCAACATGGAGTCTTTGAATAAAAACCAAACTTGGGAGCTCGTTCGGCTTCCAGAGGGGAAGAAAGCTATTGGATGCAAGTGGGTGTACAAGAGAAAACCAGCAGAATCAGAAAAAGAAGGGGAAAAGTTTAAGGCTCGATTGGTAGCAAAGGGTTTTGCTTAGCAGAAGGGGATAGATTATGAGGAAATATTTTCTCCGGTGGTCAGGCATACTTCAATCAGGGCAGTGCTTGCATTAGTAACCAGCTGGGATTTGCATTTAGAGCAGATGGATGTTAAAACTGCTTTCTTACATGGGGATCTGAAGGAGCAAATTTATATGCAGCAGCCGGAAGGGTTCACTCAACCTGGATAGGAGAACCTGGTCTGTAGGTTAAAGGAATTGCTATATGGGTTGAAATAGTCTCCTAGACAGTGGTACAAGCGATTCGACTCCTTCATGATTTAGATTGGCTACAGACGATGTGAGTATGATTGCTGTATTTATGTTAAGAGCCTAGATGATGGGACTTTTATTTTTCTGTTGCTGTATGTTGATGATATGCTGATTACTGCAAAGAGCATGCAAGATATACTTGATTTGAAAGATTTGTTAAGTCAGGAATTTGAGATGAAAGACTTAGGAGCAGCCAAGAAGATTCTTGGAATGGAGATTCATAGGGACATATGCTCAAAAAAACTGTGGTTATCTCAACAGGGTTATATTGAGAAAGTGTTAGACAGGTTTAGGATGAGCAAAGCTAAGCCTGTAAGCACTCCATTGGCGAATTACTTTAAGCTTTCATTCGATTAGTGCCCTAAAACAGATAAAGAAAATGAGGACATGGTAAAGGTGCCATATACCAGTGCAGTCGGCTGCTTAATGTACGCAATGGTATGTACCCGATCAGATTTAGCTCAAATGGTCGGTCAGGTTTGCAAGTACATGTCTAAACTAGGAAGGCAACATTGGGAAGCAGTTAAGTGGATTTTCAGGTATCTGAGAGGGACGGTCGGGTATGGAATAGTATTTGGGAATCAGCAGGATAGTCCTTTTGTAGTCGGATTTGTGGATTCAAATTATGTTTGAGACTTGGATGATAGAAGGTCAACGGCATGGTATGTGTTTACTCTTGGTGGAGGACCTATATGTTGGAGATCAATGGTTCAGTCCAAAGTAGCATTATCCATAACTGAAGCCGAGTACATGGCAGTAGCTGAAGCTGCTAAAGAAGCATTATGGCTTTCAGGGCTAGTGAAAGAACTGGGCGTTCAGCAAGGTGGAGTCCAGTTGAATTGTGATAGTCAAAGTGCTATTTACTTGGCTAAGAACCAAGTGTACCATGCGAGGATTAAGCGCATTGATGTAAGATATCACAAGATCAGAGAATTGGTTGCATCTAGTGAGATTCTGTGGCAGAAGGTGCACATTAGTGAGAATGCAGCTGATATGTTAACGAAGCTAGTGACTACTAACAAGTTCATGTATTGTTTGGACTTGTTGAATGTTTGTAGTTGCTAGAAAGCATGGTGGCCTAACCCACTTAAGTATATGAGAAAGTCCATGGTTGAATCTCTAAAAGGGCTTGATATTCGTCAAGGTGGATATTTGTTGGGAATAACTCATATACCAGCCGACCGACAGATGATGGAAGCAGAGCAATTAGTGTTTGCTCAGAAGAATTCGATCGGAAGAACATATGGAGTATGTGCAGTCGGACAAGGATGCTCAGAGGAGCAAGACACTCGGGAAGAGCAGGACTCTCGAGAGGAGTAGGACGCTCGGGTAGAGCAGGACACTCGAGAGAGCTAGACTGTCAGATCGGATAGCTGGAGTAATATGTCTGAGTGGCGTGCATGTGTGGCTGGAATCCTAGTGGGTTTGGAAAAACGTGTATATACGTTTAGGGTACAGGGTAATTATGTAATTGCGTACTTGGTAGGTTATGTATAAATACCAATGTTGAAACCTAATTTTGTATGCCGCTGTAAAAGTTAGAGAATCAATATTTTCGGGAATAAAAGAATAGCCGCCATCGAGGATGTAGGCATTGTTGGCCGAACCTCATTAAATTCTCGTGTTCTTTTTGTTATTTTCTTGTTTGTTTGTTCTTATTCCTGTGTGATTTAGCCGGTTTGATCCCCAACATAACGCAATTTATTTTATCTCCTTTTATAACCAATATGCTTTTGAATATTTCATTTTTATCATTTCCGATTCAACATTTCCTGAATTATTACCATAATTTAATAACAAAATTTCACTATAAATGCACTCAAACAATAGCATCTAATGTACAACATAAATTGATCGAACAACTGGCATCAATCTCAATCTAAATAATGATTTCAAAAGGGAATATCCTTTTCTCCTTCGTTTTCCTTTTAACAACTTTGAATTGGCTAGTTATTGCATGAAGGCCAAAACTAGTAGAAGTTAATGAGAAAATATTTGGATATTGCTTTAATTTTAGAGTTCATATTATCAATGGGCTAAGCAGCAATGAACATCCACTGTTCATTCACTGCCAATCAAGAGACAAAGATCTAGGTGATCACACACGCTTTGTGGGAGGTGATTTCAATTTCAAATGTGGGAGAACTATATTTGGACCAGACACATGGTTCAGTTGCCACATGATCTGGGGCTTGAAACATCAACATGTTGATGCTTTTAAACAGAATGTGGAAGGCAAGATATGTTGTATTGGCGACAATGTTTGCTATTGGCAAGTTCAAGACAATGGAATTTATCTTAGTCCAGATTTCTCGCACTGGGATAAAAGATATGAATGGTTGCACCAGTGAAAAATTTAAATCACAGTCTTGTTCTGGTATATGAAATTTTTGGATTAAATCAGTAATTAAATGTTAAGTATATTAATAGTTTATCACTGGTTTATTCTAAATAAATATTTTTCAAATGAAATGAATTATTTATTGTATGGAATAAAGTAATAGAAAGCTTGAGTTTCTTTGGGCATGTCCCTTTCTTATGTATTCCAAATACAGTTTCTGTCTTCTAATTAATATTTCATTACCCTTTTAACATTAGTTTCCTTAATCATATTTAAAAATTAATTGCATTTCTTAAGTTGCTTGATAATTACCATAATCCCAATCATCACCTTTCACTATAAATATTCCAAAAACTAAGGCCTCTAATGCCCAACATAAACAACCTTATAACATCAATATTAAAGGAATGATTTCAAACATGAAAAATCTTCTCTCTTTCTTCTTCCTTTTAACAACATTATATTTCCCAGTTGAGGCATGGCGGCCAAAACAAATAGAAGATCATGAAAAACTTTTTGGGTATTGCTTTAAGTACCATGTTCATATCATTAATGGCCTAAGCAGCAATGAACATCCATTATTCATACACTGCCAATCAAGAGATGATGATCTTGGTGACCATACACTATATACTGGAGGTGATTTTAATTTCAAGTTCCATAGAAATATAATTGGGAAAAGTGCATGGTTCAGTTGTGATATGATATGGGGGTTTAAGCATCAACATGTCGATGTTTTTAAGCAGGATATAGAAGGCTACATGTGTTGTGGTGGAAATAATACTTGCTACTGGCGAGCTCAAGATGATGGAATTTACATTAGTTCTGATAATTCACTTTGGATACCAAGATACGAGTGGCTGCAATCGTGAGTATTCAGACCAAAAAAAAAATCCCACTTAATTTTCTGAAAAAAAAAATAAATTAGTTGTGTGGTTTTAATAATTCTACTGTTTGGAATTTATCTTAGCTTGGATTTTTTTATTTTGGAGCAAAAGATATGACTGGTTGCATCCAGTAGTGAATGTTGCAGCAAATAAAATATCACGTTTCCATATTTCAAACAAATTTTATGTGTTAGTTAATGTGGTATTAATAACGTATTTTATTGTTTGGAATTAATCATAGAGACATATTTCAAACAACTTGCTCTTGTTTGCAATTTTTCTACGTTTTATTTTCTTGATTTAATTAAGCCACAAAATCTTTAAATTTATGTTTTTAGGTTCATATTTGATAATTAATAGATTTTTTAATATATTTTTATTTTATTTATATATTGTTGGTTATCCTATATTTTCAAAATTTCAAAAATAATTATTTAAAAAAAATAGAAAAACCACTAGAATTTGATAAAATAAAAATAAAAAAAATGAAGAACACATTTGAATGGGCTTTTCTATTAATGAATGAAATTGACAAAACAAAATAATCACCAAAAAGAGAAATCTTTGGGAATACGGATAAGACTATTTGAAAATACCCTCAAAGAAATGTATTATTGATGCACGTAATTAGTTTTATCTCCATTGAAACCCAGATCCTCTCTTTGAACATTACCTTTATTACAATAAAAAAGGTAACTATAATTCCTGATTATCACAATGATCTTAAGTCTTAAATTCCTCGCATTTCAGTACATAATATAAAGCCAAGAAATGGCCTTTAATCTACAACATAAACTACCGGATATTTACGACAGTTCTTTTCTCACTTTTCACTAAAATTCATTGGTAAATGGAGGATCCAGAAAATGGCAAAAGTTGGGAGTTGGATTGCGCCTCAGGTACAATTAGACCAAACCCTAGGAATGAGGCTCTGAGTACCTTAAAGTAAAAGAAAAATTCGCGCAACATTGATCGAGATGAGCACTCTAATAATCAAGAATCCGATTGAGTGAGATGATATGTGAGATGAGGAAAAAAAAAGTAGCGAGAAAACTGTGTGAATTATCAAGAGCTAATCATTGTTATCTACAACAGAATTTCAACCCATAGTTAATCATTTTTACCCTCCAAATTTAGATTAATTAGTGGACTTGGCATGGTTGAAGCCCAAGATTGATAAATTCTAAATTTGTGATTTGACAAAATAATTCTAAATTTGTTATCTACAACAGAATTTCAACCCATAGTTAATCATTTTTAATTCCATACTAAAATTTACTTACGAGATTTTAAAATCCGTCAAAAATTTTAGTGGCAAAACTGTAATATTCCGTTGAAAAATTTTACTTATAGCCGTTTTTTCTACAACTCTTTTCATCAGTAATTTCTATCGTTAAATTTAATTATCTATGAAAAATCAGTATTTTCCGCCAGCAATTTTCATTGCTAAAAAGTAATTTTCTTGTAGTGTGACTATGCCTTAATCTTAGCAATCTAATAATTCAAAAGATCGGTTATGGAAGCAAATCTTATTGACTTGGGGATGACGGGATACGAGTTTACTTGGTCAAGAGGGAGTGATGCGAATGGTTAGATCGAGGAGAGACTGGATCGCGCTTTGGCTACTAGTGCGTGGATTGATACTTTTCCCTTGTACAAGGTTAGCAATCTCAACCAATCTTCTTCTGATCATAGTCCAATCTTTATTGGTCTGGTTGCTACGTATTCTCCTAGAACACCACCTCGTTTCAGATTTGAAAATGCCTGGGCTAAAGAAGTTCAGTTTGCTAAAATAGTTCATGAATCTTGGTCTAATTCTGACAATGATGCTCTAGCTTTCAAAATTAAAAAGTGTAGCGAGGCTCTTTCCAAATGGGGTCAGCATATTACGGGTAATTTCAAGCAGAAATTGTCTGAGTTGAGATTCAAAATGAAAAAAGCTAGATCTGCTGCAAATGCGGATTTTGCGAACTTGCAAAAAAGATACCTGGATACCTTGCGACAACAGGAGATTTTCTAGAAGCAACGTGCCAAGCGCTTTTGGTTGAAAGATGGAGGTTCTAACTCAAAATATTTCCACGCGGTGGCTTCTAAGAGGAAGCAAAAAAACCAGTTTGCTTCTCTCAAGGACCCAACTGGTCGAGTCTGTACTTGGAATGATGGTCTTGAGGAGGTAATTCTGGATTATTTTCACAATCTTTTCACCGCCTCCAAAACTAATACAGGAACAACAGCTTCTTATATTGAGAAAAGAGTTACTAATGAGCAGAATGATTACCTAATGCAAGACTTTACAGAAGAAGATGTCAGGGCGGCCATTTTTAGTATGCATCTAGATAAAGCTCCGGGTTTGGATGGCATGAATGCTGTTTTTTAGCAAAAATGCTGGAACACTGTGGGTAAAGATGTGTCTCAGGATTATTAAAAATTGCAGTCTGCCTCCTAATCTGAATGAAACGGCAATAGTGCTCATTCCTAAAAAATAGATTACTAAGCAAATCTCTAATTTGAGACCTATTGCATTGTGTAGTGTTATCTACAAAATAATTGCTAAGATGCTATCGTCCAGGCTGAAATCCATTTTGCCATCCATTGTCTCTCTTAACCAAAGTGCTTTTGTTCCCAATCGACCGATTTCCGACAATTTCCTAGTAGCTTTTGAAGTGATGCATCACTTAAAGAGGAAAACACAAGGAAAAGAGGGTATGGTTGATCTTAAGCTCGACATGAGCAAAGCCTACGACAGGGTAGAGTGGCATTTTTTGGAGGAAGTTCTAATTTGACTAGGTTTCAACATCCATTGGGTCAAGCTTTTTAAAATGTGTGTGGAGTCTGTTTCCTATTACATCTCGTGTGATAATAAGCTTCTAGGGCCTATTAAACCTAGTTGTGGTCTACAACAAGGTAACCCCTTCTCACCGTATCTCTTTATCTTATATGCAGAAGGCTTATCGGCTATGCTTAAACATGCTGAAATTTATGGCCTGATACATGGGTGTAAGGTATCTAAGACTGCACCGGCCATCACAAACTTATTTTTTGCGGATGATAGCTACCTCTTCTTTCGAGCAAATCTGAGAGAAGTTTCTATTATCAAAAACATTCTGGACACTTATGCTTTGGATTTTGGCCAAGTGACTAACATTAGCAAGTCCTCCTTATTTTTCAGTTGTAATACGTTGAATAGTTTGAAAGATGATATCTGCTCTGCTCTTGCTATTGATCGTAATGCCAAGCATAATAATTACTTAGGTCTGCCCTCAATGATTGGGAGAGACAAGAAATAAATCTTTTCTTACATTGAACAGAAAATGTAGAGACGCATCAGTGGCTAGAATCAGACTTTTCTTTCTAGAGCTGGGAAAGAAGTGCTTCTCAAATTCATTGCCCAATCCCTCCCTACATACACAATGAGTGTTTTCTTCCAGCCATTGTGCCTGTGTTCTAAAATCGAAAAGATGCTTAATTCTTTTTGGTGGGGTACTAATAGAAACACTAAACAAGGCATCTCCTGGATGGCATGGGATAAATTATGCTGGCCAAAGAATGTTGGCAGACAAGGTTTTCGTTTTTTCAGAAGTTTCAATCTGGCTATGCTAGGAAAACAAAGCTGGAGATTATTAGCAGATAGGAATCCTTATGGCTCAGGTTCTTCAAGCTCGGTACTACCCAAAATGCTCTTTTTGGGAGGCATCCCTTGGTAACAATCCGAGCTTCACTTGGCGTAGTATTCTTTCTGCTCGAGACAGCATTAAATCTGGCCTTAAATGAAGAGTGGGTACTAGCAAAGCAATTAATATCTATTCTGATCCTTGGTTGTCAGACAGGGCCAATCCGTATATTACTTCTCTTAAATCTCCTTGGGATAAATTCCAAGTTAATGATCTGATGGAAGGGGACTCTAACTGCTGGAAGTTTTCTCTCATTTCCTCTATTTTTAATGAAAGAGATAGTCAACTCATCTTTAGCATTCCCCTCAGTTGGCAAAAAAGAGAGGACTCTTGGCAATGGATGCTGGAAAGCAATGGTATCTGCTCAGTCAAAAGTGCATACAGACTTGTTCATTTTGGAAATTTCCCTTTTCATCATCTGGCTAGTGTGGATTGTAATAAGCTTTGGAAGATGGCTAGTTATACCTCCTAAGATTAAACAATTTTTCTAGCGAACTATTCATGCCTGTATTCCTGTTCATACTGTGCTTGCTTTAAAAGGGGTAGACATTAACCAGGTTTGTCCATTGTGCGGTAATGCTAATGAGACTATCTTTCATATTCTTGTTGATTGTACCTTTGCTAAAGATGTTTGGAACAAATCTAAAGTGGGTTATGTGCGAGGTAATTGCTCTGATATGACTTCCTGGTTTTCCTTTTTCACAAATCAAGCTTTTATGGGTCTCTATGAGCTTGCTGTTTCAATTTGCTGGGCCATTTGGCATGCTAGAAATGAGCTTGTTTGGAAAGGAGTTAAGCTCTCTGCAGGTTATGTTGTTTCTATGGCAGCTTCCTTAATTAATGAGTGGAAGCTAACTCGTGTGGGAGATAGCCTCTGATAGAGAACGTGCTACTGGTCACAAGTCCCAAGCCCACAAGCCCATAGGTGAAGTGTCTATGGCAGCAAGCCCAAGAAATAGATAGAAGGAGAGGCAAGTGAGTGAGCTGGCAGAAGAGTTAGTTATGCAGGGGTAGCCAATAAAGGAAGGGAGGAGGTTTGTGAGCGGGTATGCTGTTGCTGTTATTGGAAGAAGGAGGAGCAGAGGAGGGACTGAGCCTTGCTGCTTTGGGGGTTAAGGGTTTTGTGCTCTTGCCATTGGTGCTATTTTTCTTTCTTGTCGTTATATTGATTTGTAATGAACTCTCAGTCTTAGAGCTGAAGACTTACTGCTGTATTTGGAAATTATTCATCAATATAGTCTACTTTCCTCTCCTTGATTGATTACTTGTGGTTTGAGATTATGATTAATAACATTAGCATCTCTTGTTGAATCTGAGTGTTATCATTGGTCCGACCTGCCGGATCTCTGGGCACAAGGGGAACACACTTAGGCAAAAATGGAAACTCGTTTGCAATCAGTGAATGGCCGATTGGAGGAGACAGAAAGCAAGGGGAACGGCCTCGAAGCATGTATGAAGGAGCTCAAGCGATCCATTACCGAGCTTTAGACTTCCTGGACAGTCTATCAGGCGGAGAAAGAGTAAAAGGATGCTGAGTTCTGGGACCAGGTATGTAGTTAGATGAGACGTTCTGAAAAAAACCATTCACACAGAGATTTATAGCTCCCATAGGGAACCCGTTCTTGATAGAAGTGAGCAGCAACAGAGCCAGGGATCCATAGCACGCCTAAACTACCAACCTAATGCAACCATTAAGGAGAGTGCAAGGATGCCAAGGGAGACTTGTCAACAATCCTTGCAAGCAAGAATGGATGAAAATGCTTAGAGACTTGCAAAACTCATTGTTCGTCTAAATGCATTAACCAAGCCCGTTTTTGAGATCCAGACTGATAAAAAGAAAGAGATGGCAGAACAAGATGGGAACATTGACTAAACCATTGGAGGCTGTGAGGCGGTGGCTGCAATTTTTCCAGATCTTTCTGAACTGCTGCATATGGGAAGCAAAACTAGGAGGTTAAAGCAAGAGGTGACGGTTTGGGTGAAGGTTTTTTAGCCAGTGAATAGGGTAGAAGTTATGGAGCTTGCACGATCCGATAAAGCATTTCTGCAAACCAGTCTTCAGGGGTTGAGTTCATCAGGGGGGTTGCAGAGATCGGTAAAAGAGGAAGAAGATCTCCTTAAACCGAATCTCAACTTTGGGCTTTAGAGTGGTTCAAGTAAGCTGCAGCCCAATCTTGTTTTTGGGTCCAGCCTACACAAACATTCATGCCCTATTACAAACAGCCACTCACGTTGTTTCTCCCCAACTTTCACTACTCCACAGACCCACAGCCACCATTCGCCGATCAACGTCAACCAGAGGGAAAACCAGAGATTCCCGATTCGACAACTATTTAGGATAGAATGGAAGGAAAGGCGCCGTAAGAGGTTGTGTTTCCAGAGTGGGCTCGTCTACTCACTTTAGCACCGATTTTCCTCGACAGAACTGACGGTGCTGTTGCTTGGCAAAGGAGATGAAGTCGAGAATGAAGAAGAATTTGTCGAAGCCGAAAAGGATAATTTCAAAACGCCAACTGATGATGATTTTCTTTCTTTGGGATTTATTCCTGAAGGGGTGGACATCGTAGCAGATGGAATTACATTGCAAGCGTCCTTTGGTGATGGAAGAAGCTATTCTCGAAATCCTAAGGCGATAATGAACCAACTATATGACGTCAGGTATGAATTTGACTTATCTTTTCCTCCTAACTATGCACTGGTGATAAGGGTACTTAGGTCACTTGATGGCACAGCAAAGGTTGTGAGTACATATTCTTTTGTCATGGTTGAAGAAAGCGAGAAGAATTTATACCTATTTATAGTTTCAGTTCCTGTTTACAAGCCATTGAATCAAGTTCTTTCATCAATGGTTGATCAAGAAGCCGGCCATCAGATTGAGAATTATAATTTAAGTCCTGATGATATGCATAGAATGTATAGTTTAAAAGAAATTGAGGTTCGGATTTTGGAACCAAAAGGTGGCTTTTGGCAAACTAAGGCTACTAGCCTAATGCAAAGTTCTAAACATGCACTTACTGTGAGAGTGGTTACGCTGTTAAACACAACCACAAAGGAGAATGAATCAGTTTTAGCTATCGGGACTGCATATGTGCAAAGGGAGGATGTTGCAGCAAGAGGGCGTGTGCTTCTATTTTCTGTTGAGAAAAATACGGAAACTTCCCAAGTTTTGGTTTCACAAGTATATCATAGGGAATTGAACGGTGCTATACCTGCTTTAGCTTCACTTCAAGGTCATCCGTTGATAGCATATGGTCCTAAAATTATGTTGCACAAGTGGACTGGCATGGAATTGAATGGCGTTGCATTTTTTGATGCTCCACCATTATATGTTGCAAGCTTAAATATTGTCAAGAATTTTATCCTCTTGGGAAATGTTCACAAAAGCATATACGTTCTTAGTTGGAAGGAGCAGAGAGCTCAACTTACTTTATTGGCTAAGGATTTTGCCTCCCTTGATTGTTTAGCAACTGAGTTTTTGATTGATGGAAGTACATTAAGTCTTGTGGTGTCAGATGAACAAAAGAACATGCAGATATTTTATTATGCACCAAAGATGTCCGAAAGTGGGAAGGGGCAGAAGGGCTGAATTTCATGTTGGTGCACATATGACTAAGTTCATAAGGTTGCTAATGCTTTCTGTATCTGAACGAAGTGGTGCTACACCAGGCTCGGATAAGACCAATCGCTTTGCCTTAGTATTTGGTACTCTTGATGGCAGCATTGGTTGTATTGCACCTCTTGGCGAGCTCACATTTCGAAGATTGCAGTCTTTACAAAGTCTTCAGAGAGAAGTAAGGATGGCCATTCAGCATCCCAATTTGAAAGCTGTGATGTATTTGGCAATAATTCACAGGGGAAAGCAACAGTTGATAATGGTCCATAATTTCATGATATTGATCCGATCTCGGACAGTCTTGAGGACAAGACTGCTTCCCTACCCGGTGGCAATGATAGAGAACGTGCTACTGGTCACGAGTCCTAAGCCCACAAGCCTATAGGTCTGGGTCTATGCCAGCAAGCCCAAGAAACAAATGGAAGGAGAGGCAAGTGAGTGAGCTGGCAGAAGAGTTAGTTATGTAGGGGTAGCCAATAAAAGGAAGGGAGGAGGTTTGTGAGGGGGTATGTTGTTGTTGTTATTGGAAGAAGGAGGAGCAGAGGAGGGACTGAGCCTTGCTGCTTTGGGGGTTAAGGGTTTTGTGCCCTTGCCATTGGTGCTAGTTTTTCTTTCTTGTCATTATACTGATTTGTAATGAACTCTCAATCTTAGAGCTGAGGACTTACTGCTGTATTTGGAAATTATTCATCAATATAGTATGTTTTCCTCTCCTTGATTGATTACTTGTGGTTTGAGATTGTGATTAATAGCATTAGCATCTCTTGTTGAATCTGAGTGTTATCAGCCTCTCTCAGTATACTATGAAATCTCGTGTACAACGATGGACTCCTTTTCCTGCTGATGGCCTAAAGATCAATACTGATGTGTCGATTTTCCTGGAAGAAAACAAGACTGGCGTGGCATTTGTGGCTAGGGATCACACAGGGAAGTTCATTGTAGCAGGTTGTAAAGCTCTCACTGGTGCTATTGACCCTTTAGTAGTTGAAGCCTTAAGCATCCGTGAGGCCTTAAGTTGGGCAAAACAAACTAGCTTTCAAAGAATTTTTATCGAGTCTGACTCCTAACTAGTATTAAATGCTCTGTCCTTTTGCTCCCGTAACTATTCTGATTTAGATCTTATTATTTATGATTGCAAGTTTTTGACTAGCTGCTTTTTTGAGATCCATTTTGGATTTACGAGTAGATCTGCGATTAATGCTACTCATTTGTTAGCCAAAGCAGCCTATTCTATGTCAGGTCTGGTTATTGGGATTTATCTCCCTCTTCTGTAATTGTTCAAGCCCTTTTGGTTGACTCTTCTTAATGAAGTCTCTTTTATTTCAAAAAAAAGAAAATCAAAAGAATTGATAAATGTTAGCAGTCTAATAATAAATGTATTGCGAAATGGAGAAATTTGCTCAAAGAAACTCTTTCAATATTAAATTAATTAATAAATAAAGAGCATATTGGTAAGATCATTGGAGTAATTAGGCCTGTGAACAAACCGAAAACTGAATTTTATGAAAAAAAAATTGAATCGCAAACCGAACTATATAAATCCAAAACTAAACACACTGAATTAATTTCGATCGGTTCGGTTCGGTCTATTCAATTCTGTATCAATATGGACTTTTAATATATATGGATCTATAAATTAAATTAATTTATACTCATCAAAATAAGACCATTTAAAATAACTAAAATTAAAATAATGCATATAAATTTATCATATTATGTACATAATAAATACTAATCAAAATTATATTTTTTAAAATAATTAAAATAAAAATAATATACATAAACGTATCATTTTATGTACATAATAAATAATGATCAAAATTATATTAAAAATATATTCTTTATAAATAATAATCAATTTTAACTTGAATGAGTTATGGAGAAATCGTATTTTCTCTAATTAATTAACTTGATGTCCGCTACATTTTTGCCTGCCACGTTTTTTCCATCAAGACAGTTTGCAATTTGTATTTAAATTCTTTTTATATATGTTGTTCAGTTAATTTAATAATTTACGAATCTCAAATTTCAAAAAAGTTAAATAGATGAATCATATCATATTTAGAGCGCAATTGTTTAGATTTTATCTCCACTTTTAGACAAAATGACAAGTTCTTTCCATTATGTTTCATATAACTTTTCATTAATTTGACCTTTATAATTATTTCATCATATGGGAAATTGTAATTTGAATTTTGATTATCAATTTTCTCTATAAAAATACTATGCAATGGCCTTGATCCATGTGTAAACGCTTATCAAATAAAACGCCGACCCGACTTCAAAGAATGATATCGCCCTGGAAAATTTTAACTTTCTTTTTCCTCTTAACAACTTATATTCCTATTGATGCAACAATGGAACCCCTAGCAGCAGCAAATAAGAGAAAAATATACTTGTGCCACAAGTACACAGTTCATGTAATCAATGGGCTAAGCAGCAATGAGCATCCATTATGTGTATATTGCCAATCAAGAGATGATGATCTTGGTCACCATACACTCTATGTAGGAGGTGATTTCAGTTTTAAGTTTGGAAAAAAGGTATTTGGGCCAAAAACATGGTTCAGTTGTGATCTGATTTGGAAGTCAAAGCACAGACATGTTGATGTGTTTAGGCATGATGTAGAGGGCCGTCTTTGTTGTACTAGTTACAGGTCTTGCTATTGGAGAGCTCAAGATGATGGTATTTATTTTGCTACTTCCAAAGTGGGTCCGATTCAGTTGCTATCTTAGTGATTGTGAACTTTCTTGTTTCTATATGAAAGAAACCCATGTTTATTATAATATGCACATGAATGAACGATTCGCTAGCCTAAGCATTCCGTGTGAACAATCAACCTCTCAATTAGAAGATAGGTAAAATAAAACAATAAAATTGGATCCTTAAAACTTTGTGGTAACAAACAAGAATCCCAAAACTTTTTGATGATGCCTGATAACACCCGAAAAAAATATATGCCCAACGGCCCCGAAAGAAGCCCAGAAAAAGGGCCCACCAAACTCCCATTAGCTAAGGAGATGAAAACGTTGATCGAGACTGTCCGATCAGACTTGACATCTCACTAACAAAGTAAAGCCTTATAGTACACGCCACTGGCCAGTCACCACTTCCTAAAAAGAATACGTCATACTTGCTGCAGAGTAAGATACTATTGTGCAAACTGTTCCAAGCTCTCCCGGCTCTATAAATAACAAGTTTCCCTCTAAGGCCATAAGAGAGCCTAGAGAGGCAAAAGTGCAATTCTAAGATCGAAAGAAAGCGAAAGGCCATGCGCTAAGATCGAAAGGAAGCGAAACATCCCTCTGTCGATCCATGGTGCAAATGGTGCAGGAGACTCTCAAAAGTAGCCTACTGGAAAACATGTTGGGAAGGAGGAAACGGATGCTCCCCTCTTTTTGTCTCTAGGCGAATCAGGTGGGACATAGTGCCAGAGCCAAAAGACTCCTAGGAAGTGCCTTCCTTTCTGCAAAGCTCAGTTAGTGTGGGAGACACTGAAAGGAGGAAATCGAATTGGAGAAGGGAGATCCCGAAAAGGAAGCAGCATTGGCGTTATGCCCTGTAGATGAAAGCGAAGGAAGAAACAGGGAGAAGGGAAAAAATGCAAAGAGCACTTCCCTTAAAGGCTCATGAGTAAAGTGGCTAGAGTGAAGAAGGCTCTAAAAGCACGCCCCTTTCCAAGAAAAAAAATGCATGGAATGGTGGAATCGTTAAAGCTCAATCCGATAAAAAGATTGAAGAAAATGTTTTCCCGATCAAAAAATCGATGATAATATTTGTATTCCCGATCGCTAGATCAACAAAAATCATGGGTATCCCAACCGAAAGGTCGACAAAAAATTGCTAATTTTCACACACTAGTGTAATATGCCAAAGATAGCAATGAAAATGAAGAACAACTTACACTACAAAAAAAACTGTTAATTAGCGACGGAAAATTTCGTCGCTAATTACCTGTTGTCCGTCGCTAATTTAAATTAGCGACGCCGTGACAAACAGTAGCTAATAGGCCAGTCGCGAATATATTAGCGACGGAATTCAAAATCAACCGCTAATTTCAAGAGGAAAAAATTTCGTCGTTAATTTTTTTCATCGCTAATTTATATTCCTAACTAGTCGCCAAATTATAATAATAATATTTAGCGACTACATTTTCCATCGCTAATTAAAGATTTATTGTAAAATTTAGCGACGAAATAGTTGTCGCTAATTATTTCTTAAATTCTATTACACATTAGCGATAGTTGTTATCGCAAATTCGTCGCTAAATTATTGCATGATTGAATTTTTTCTTTTGCTGTATTTTAAAATTTTCATCCTGTACACAATATAAATAATAATCTTATATTATAAAATTCATATATAATAGATACAAATTTAAATAACAATTTTATATTTTCATATATATATAATTTGTAATGAATTCGTTACAAATAAAGAGTTAACATAAAAAAATAATATATAAAACAAAGTATTGTTTATACAATTCATTTCCCTAAAATTAATAGCAAATTAAATCTTTACAATTTCCTATTAAATATAGAATTAGCTCCTAGCTAATATTTCTATAGTACCCTAAGCCTAAATGCAATCCCTCTTTAGCGATAGTCTGTGACCAGAAATACGTAAACCTTATTGGTGGTAGGGATTAACTCCTGCAAAGCCTTCATTCTCTCAACAATCCACTCCCTGCGCAGCCGTATCTAGCAGAGGAAAGAATGAAAAGCTGATACAAACAGCAATCGTGTAGAAACAACTACCAAAAAATGTTGAAAAGTTACGCTTATTCTATCATTGAAACAAATTGCCTTTTGTTAAAGCTTCACAAATATTGAAACCTCAACATTAATCTCATACATAATGAATCTATTAGAAGAAAAGAGAATGTTATAGAAAGAAAACCATGAAAATAAGTTTCTTCAACTTGCAAACTAAACGAAACTCTAATAATCAACTTGCAAACTAAACGAAACTCTAATAATCATATCTGACACATTCAAAGCATTACCTCAAGTATACTCGAGAACTTGATATAATAATGAATATTGCTGATAACAAACAGACATGAATTACCATGTGATATCTCCAAAACAAAATCAGGTGCATCAGACATAATATTTGCAATCAAAATAGCAGCGGTAGCACAAGAGTTTGAGACCTGCAAAGAGACATAGTCAACCAAGCATTGAGAATAAGTCAAGCACCATTCCACTTCTATCTCAAACACAAAGAAAATGATGAAGTGAAAATAAAAGAAACAACCTTAACTCTATGGCAAGACATGTCAAAAACATAGAAATGAACAACAAAAGGTCAAAAATCCTTCATTTTAAATCAGAAATCCTGCAAAACAATTTAACCTCTCCTACTTGGTGACAATATTCACTACATCTCATTGGTATGCCTCACCACTATTCAGCTTTAAGTCATCCACAAGAAATTCTTTCATGTACACATCAAGCCATCTCAGTGGTTACTCCTAAAAGATAGCAACTTTCCTATCCTATTCTAGCTATCGTCAAAAATTTTCAAATTCCTTGATCTGATGCTCAAAGCGATAGTCAATGACATCAAATGTTTAAACAGAAAAAACAGATATTAAATTACTAGCAAGCTTAATGGCTGGTAAATGACTAAGTGGAGGCACCTCAAAAAGCTATACATTTGATATTAGTCATAGGATAACTAGAAATGAATTTGAAATATACTATTCAACCCAATTTTATGTCAAAATTTAGAATTTCTTGTGGACTCTACAGAAGCAGTAATAAAGTAAAATCCAACAAGCACCATAATTTTCACATAATTAAAAACCTGATTTGCTAGGACGAAACATTATAGCCAGCCAAGGACACTGTAGCCTCTTGTCACATCCAAAAGTACAGAAAATTACCAAAGGGCCAATTAACAATAAGAAATTCACGAATGTATTGTAATCAAACTTCCCAATACAAGCAACAAGCATTTTAGCCAAAGAACCAATCCAAGCAGAAGAAACCATCAATGTATATTCTACTTTAGTTTTTCAAACTTTCAACCTTCAACATGCTATCAGCTACACAACATTAAAAGGGAAAGAATGAAAAGTAGAAACACCAATGATTAAGTAATAGTGGCCTGTAAATACCTCTGCCTTATCAGGGAGTCTAACCAGGTCACACATTAATTGAAAAAGTTCCCTTTTAGAACAAATCTCTTGGGAATGGCCATCGATAGTGGAAAGAGCTTCAATTGCATGAAGAATTACATCAAGAACAACATATCTGAAAGATTACAAGAACTGAAAATCAAATACTTTTCTCAAGAAAGAAAGAAAGACAATGAGTAATGCAACAGTTACAGCTTTGGATAAGCAATCCTGGCACTCGCTCGCACTTAAATCCTGTGCTAAAATGTAGTCTAGCAAAATGATTTATTTAAGCATGACCACAAAGAAGTTTCACTATAATTAACTTATTTTGGAACTAAGCTTTCATGAAAACTATATATATACACACACACACACCCCCATTAGTTAAGAATTTAAGCAAAAATGGTAAATAATAGCTGTTTAAAATAATTCCCAAATACAAAACAGAAAAACTTCTTACTTTGATATCCAAAACTATATCTTTATTATCTTTTCCATTATAAAACTTTAGAATTTTATATCATCATGCATTCAACTTAAGTAATTAAGCAATTAATGTTCATTATGGTATGCTACAACTATTTCAAAGTCAAAAGGATGCTATTAAATTAAGATTGGATTTAAAGTGCAAGAGAGGAAAATTGAACAGGGCAAAATCGAGATAGTCCACTCGGTTGAGTGCTTATACCACTCAACTGAGTGTTATTCTTCAGTCCTAAGAACCAGTCCCTACATTTGCCATCTTAATCTCATACCAAAATGACTGAATTTTGATCTTAATTTCCCAACTATTAGCTTTTACTACTAAATCATTAAACACCTATTATATGTTACTTAAAAACATTAGCAAATCTCCTTTCAATTGTCTTAAGAAAATGTTAAACAAATTGTACAAATTTCACTTCATGAACTTATATGCAGTGATTGAATTCTGCAGCTCCCACTATTCTAATACATGAAGTAAACTCTAGTAACAACCCCAAACACCTTTGGTTCTTTAAATCAACTCAAAACTCAACTCACCATACTTTATTTATGTTTCAATTTTAAATCATTAAATATTAGTTTCCCATACCTAATGATATTAACAAGCAGAGTTTGATATTCTGCTATTGCATTCATCTCTAAAATGTCATCTTGATCATTCATAAAATCAACACATGCATAACTATATTAAGCTATAATTCCCATACCTATTTTTTCCCATCGAAATCTCGTCGAAGCTCCGCCGGAGGAGCATCGGTGCTATCCGCTTGTAGCTGGAGTCACCAGTAGTCCCTTGGTGGTGTTCACGCTCGCCAATGCCTCTCCATTTGGTTGGAATCTATCTCAAGACCCATCAGCATCTTCCTCTCCGATATGCTCATAGCCGGCGCTTGAGGATGATCGATGAGTGTAGGAAGGAGCGCTGGACCACCAAAAGTCTTTCGTTGGTGTCCGTTTTGCCATTTGACACCGGAGGTGGCCGAAATCTCAATGAGGAGTTATCGATTGGAGAGAGAGAGAGAGATTCCAAACCAAAATAAAAAGTAGAAAACAGAGTGGGCTGGTGGAACAAATGGCAGAGGGGGCCGGCGGTGGTGTGCATCCTCACCCCTGACGGTGGCTGATGATGATCGTTGACGGTGCCGATCCACTCCGTCTCCCTCTCTCAACTCCTTTCCATTTTATTTATATTGTCTCCCCCCTTTTTTCCTCAATTATTTTGCCAATATAAATACTCTAAAGAAAAATTCCCATATCAATCCTCTAATTATTTGCAAATCCCTTATATTCACTAATGAAGGTCTACAAGATGTCTACTCTATTATTATTATTATTATTATTATTATTATTATTATTATTATTATTATTATTATTATTATTATTATTATTATTATTATTATTATTATTATTATTATTCAATAATAGTAGCAAAAGTACAGAAAGTATAAATTATTATTATTATTCAAAATTTAATCCAATTTATATTCAAATTCTCAATAATTAATAAGTCTTTAGGGATGTGTAAAATCCGACTCTATCCAAACAAATCGAATAATTCGATCTGAATTAGATATTCAGATAGAGTTATCATTACTATTTTATAAATATTTACTTTTATTAATCTTGAACATGCAAATATATAATAATCGTAACAATTAGTTTATTATTATTATTATTATTATTGTTATTATTATTATTATTATTATTAAAAATATAAATTTTCTAAATAACTTTAGACCTTAAAAACTAATTTTCACCGTTCAAAATTAACAACAATTAGTTTTGAACGTACTCACCAAAAATCAGGCCAATCTAACAGCAAATAATTTTTCGATCGTTTTCATATACAAAACTGGTCATTATATCAAAAATCCAGAAAATAGCCTCTTTTTTGCAATAAAAATTTAACTTACAGACCTTAAAAACTAATCTTTACCGTTCAAAATTAACAAAAAGGAGTTTCGAACGTACTCACCAAAAATAAGGCCAATCTAACGGCAAATGATTTCTCAATCGTCTTCACATACAAAATTAGTCATTATGTAAAAAATCTAGAAAACATCCTTTTTTTTACAACAAAAACTGAACTTAATGATCTTAAAAACTAATCTTCACTGTCCAAAATTAACAAAAAGGAGTTTCAAACGTACTCACCAAAAATCAGGCCAATCTAACGGCAAATAATTTTTCGATCGTTTTTGTATACAAAACTGGTTATTACGTCAAAAATCCAGAAAATAGCCTCTTTTTTACAACAAAAATTTAACTTACAAACCTTAAAAACTAATCTTTACCGTTCAAAATTAACAACAAGGAGTTTCAAACGTACTCACAAAAAATAAGGTCAATCTAACGGCAAATGATTTTTCGATCGTCTTCACATACAAAATTGTTCATTATGTAAAAAATCTAGAAAATAACCTTTTTTTACAACAAAACCTGAACTTACAGATCTTAAAAACTAATCTTCACCGTCCAAAATTAACAACAAGGAGTTTCAAATGTACTCACAAAAAATCAGGCCAATCTAACGGTAAATGATTTTTCGATCGTTTTCGTATACAAAACTGGTCATTACGTAAAAAATCCAGAAAACAACCACTTTTTTGCTACAAAAACTAAACTTACATATCTTAAAAACTAATCTTCACCATTCAAAATTAACAACATGGAGTTTCGAACGTACTCACCAAAAATAAGGCCAATCTAATGGCAAATTATTTTTCGATCATTTTCGTATACAAAACTGGTCATTACGTAAAAAATTTAGAAAACAGCCTATTTTTTGCAACAAACATTGAACTTACAGAGCTTAAAAACTAATCTTCACCGTCTAAAATTAACAACAAGGAGTTTCGAACGTACTCACCAAAAATCATGCAAATCTAACGGCAAATAATTTTTCGATCGTTTTCTTATACAAAACTGGTCATTATGTAAAAAATCCAGAAAATAGCCTTTTTTTTGCAACAAAAATTGAACTTACAGACCTTAAAAACTAATCTTTACCGTTCAAAATTAACAACAAGGAGTTTTGAACGTACTCACAAAAAATCAGGCCGATCTAACGGCAAATGATTTTTCGATCGTCTTCACATACAAAATTGGTCATTATGTAAAAAATCCAGAAAATAGCATATTTTTTACAACAAAAACTGAACTTACAGATCTAAAAAACTAATCTTCACCGTCCAAATTAACAACAAGGAGTTTCAAAAGTACTCACCAAAAATCAGGCCGATCTAACGGCAAATGACTTTTCGATCATTTTCACATACAAAATTGGTCATTATATAAAAAATCCAGAAAACAGCCTCTTTTTTGCAACAAAAACTGAACTTACAGATCTTAAAAACTAATCTTCACCATCCAAAATAGCCTATACATTTATCTTTTTATCATCACCTTTTTTATTTATAATTTTCTTCAACAAACAAAATATTTTAATCCTCTTAACTTATCAAAATTTTTCAATTCAGTCACTTAATTGAATTTATGTTCAATTGGGATCTTAAATCGCTAATTAAATGAAATACTTAACCGTTGAATCTTTACTTATACTATTCCGTATAAAAGCTATTCAATTTGTATGAAACGGTTGAGAGATGTGAGGGAAGAGAAAATGTTATTTTTATATGTAGGGTTAATTTCTAACATTACTAAAATACCCCTACCAAATTTCATCATTTTATCCTTGTATTCAACGATAATTTTGTAAATATATATAACTAAAATTTTTAATAATTTAAAATTTGCTCAAAATTTGAACAAAATAAAAATAAATTATAAATTTTTCATAATCATTTTAAATGAAATAATAAACTTTATATTATTATTATATAAATATTTATATTTATTATTTTTCATAATATGACTATAAAATACTTATAACAATTACTTTATTATTATTATTAAAATATAATTTTTTTAAATAAATAAGTTTATATTTGGGGATAATTGATAAAGAAATCAATAAAATTCCTAATAATTTAATATTTGATTTAAATTTTATAAAATAAAAATTAATTACAAATTTTTTAATTATTATTTTGAATGAAATGATAAATTTTATATTATTATTTTATAAATATTTATTTTTTTAATCTTGAACACACAAATATATAATAATCGTAACAATTAGTTTATTATTATTATTAAAAATATAAGTTTTCTAAATAAATAACTTTAAATTTTGGTATAATTGATAAAAAAATATTATCAACTTATAAAATAATTTCTAATTTTTTGTTACAAAATAAAATATTCATTTCATATGGTCTATATTAAAATTACTTAAAACTATACATAAATCATGTGAGTGAAATTAAAAAAAAAATTATTTCTTAATTTATTTGCGACGGATTAGCGACTAAATACTTCCGTCGCTACTTGTAATATTGTAACAAGTTACTATTAGCGACAGAAAATTTCTATCGCTAAACCGTCGCAAAAAGGCTCTATATTTTCCCTCCAAAATTAGCGACTAAAATGTGCGTCTCTAAATTTTCTGGAACTAATTTCATGAATAAAAAATTATAAAATATAGCGACGGAAATATTCGTCGCTAAAACCATCGCAAAACATGGCAAGTATGCTTCCCGCCAATAATTAGTGACTGTTTGTCCATTCAGTCGCTATTTCATCACAAAAAATTAAAAAATATCCTTCCCACGACGATTGTAAAACAGTCGCAAATTCGTCGCTAATTTTGCAACGAAAAAAATGGCGTCGCTAAATTTAGTCGCTAATTGACAGTTTTTTTGTAGTGTTATGCCTTTGAAAGCATTGCATTTTCTTCTGCTTAAAGTACACAGTTTATGTAATCAATTGGCTAAGCAGCAACGAACATCCATTGCTGGTACACTGCCAATCAAGAGATGATAATCTTGGCGACCATACACTGTGGGTTGGAGGAGACTTCCGTTTCAAATTTGGAGTAAAAATATTTGGGCCAAGAACACTGTTCAGCTGTGATCTGAAATGGGGGTCAAAGCATGGACATGTCGATGTGTTAGGCATGAGGTAGAGGCTCATCTTTGATGTACTTATTACACAACTTGCCATTGGAGAGCTCAAGATGATGGTATTTATTTTGCTATTTTTCCTAATGGTTTTTGGAAGAGGTTGGATTGGCGGCAGTAGTTCATGTGAATTTATATTAATTTCTTTATATATCAATAAAAGACCTCTTGCTATGTCAAGATATTATGTGTGAAGTTTTATCTAATACTACACAAAAATCATTTTAGGAATAATATTTTATCTAATAAATTTTAGAATCAACGCTAAATCACAATTTTACCTTAATTAAGTAATGATCACCATTTAAGAATATTTATTTTGTGAGTAAAATGTATATTAAGAAGTATTGCAAAGTCTAATTAATTTCTTATAATTTTTCTTGTTCTTTTTTTTTTTATAAATAAGAACCACTTTACATAAAAAAGAATGCAAAGGCGAGACAATTTTTATTTTTTTATCTCTTATAAAAAGAGGTAATTAATTGTCAGATTTGATGACAAGTGGTTTTAATGAGATTTCTTGAAACAAATAACTATTAATTTTAAATATATAACCAATCATTAAATACACCATAATGAGCGCTAGGCTGGATTTTCACCTAAATCCCAATTAGTGTAGGATATGGATATTCATTCGATAGTTTGAATGTTTACGAGTCTCAAATTAAATCAGATCATATCTAGAGCACAATCATTCAGATTTTATCTCCACTTTTAGACAAAAAGATAAGTTCTTTCTGTTAAGTTTCATGTAACTTTTTTATTAATTTTACCTTTATTATCTCATCATGTGAGAAATTGTAATTTGAATTTTGATTATCAATTTTCTCTATAAAAATACTATGCAATGGCCTTGGTCCATGTGTAAACACTTATCACATAAACCTGCCTGGTCCGACTTCAAAGAATGATATCAACCTGGAAAATTTTCACTTTCTTTTTCCTCTTAACAACTTATATTCCTATTGATGCAACAATGGAACCGTAGCAGCAGCAAAAGGGAAATATTTTTAAAATTTCTTTTTTTGTGTTTTATCTTTCTTTCTATTTTCTTTTTATAAATTTTCTATTCAACATATCTGATTTGACAGTTAAAATATTTTTAAAATTTTTCTATTTTTGCTAGGTATCTAATACAAAATTTGCATTTCAAAAGGGAAATAACTTTATTTGGGTTTGTATCTAGCCATATATACTAAATTAAAAAAAATTATTATATTACCACGTAGAAAAAGAAATCATTGGTTCATTGCATGAGAGTAAAGGACCAAGTTTAGAAAAGAAATATACTGATGAAGGGCTTGAGGGAAATTTCAACTTGAAACGTAGCGTTTCAAGTATCACAAATACCGTTTCCAAACACAGAAATTGCCATACGGAACCATTGTCCACACTATTCAGTCTTCGCCTTCCCTAATATTTATCAATGGCATTTTTTTTTTTGCTGTTAAATTTAATTAAAATATGTACTTTCAAATGAAAATCTATTCAATTATTTTTTAACTCTATTTTTTATTTTCAGTATGCTAAAAGTAATTAAAATTTCAATTCAATACCACAAAATCTGATGCGATGAATATGAATTTTGATGAACTATTGACAATTACTAGAATGTGACATAAAAGTATGAAAAATTCATTAGCAAGTAAATAAAAAAAAATTATTACCAAATATATATATATATATATATATATATATATATATATATATATATATATATATATATATATATATTGGGATAGAATGGTCGACTATGTGGAAGATTATTTGAATCTATACTTTCAAAGAAAAAAAAACGCATGGACCAACAGTACACAATATAATATAGACAACAATATAATTTATTTTTTCTCCTTTTAAAACGAGATGCTTTTGAAGATTTTATTCGTTGGACATTTCCTGAATTATATCTGCAAAATTAATGACATTCTATGAGTTAATAGATTATTGACATAATTTTAATAATAACATTTCACTATAAATACCCTCAAAGAATGGCACCCAATGTACAGCATAAATTAAACTACCAACACCAATATCTATCTAAACACTGATTCCAAGCATGAAAATTCTTTTCTTTTTCATTGTCCTTCTAGCAACATTGAATTGGCCAGTTCTAGCATGGAGGCCAAAACTAGCAGAAGATCCTGAAAAAATATTTGGGTATTGCTTCAAGTTCAGAGTTCATATTATAAATGGGCTAAGCAGCAATGAACATCCACTGTTCATTCATTGCCAATCAAGAGATGATGATCTCGGTGGCCATACACTCTTTGTGGGAGGTGACTTCAATTTCAAGTTGGGTAGAACGATATTTGGAAAAAACACATGGTTCACTTGTGACATGATTTGGGGCTTAAAGCATCAACATGTTGATGTTTTTAAACAAGATGTGGAAGGCAAGATATGTTGTATTGGCGACAATGTTTGCTATTGGCGAGTTCAAGACGATGGAATTTATCTTAGTCCAGATTTCTCGCATTGGGATAAGAGATATGATTGGGTTGACTCAGTGAATATTTGAAAAAAAAGTTACAAGGCTTATCTAGACCTGGCTTATGATTAGTGTTGTTTTTTTTATCCCTTTCTCCCGCTAATTTTCATAAGCATTCCAAATAAAGTCTTAAAATGTCTAGTTATGAGTTCTCCGCAGTTGGCAAAAAGATATGATTGGCAACGATGATATGAATTTACACTCTCACATAAAAGCATGTTAAATTTATATATCAATAAAAGATCTATCTTTTAATTAATTTTCTTGTATACATATATTTATGTCCTGATAATATTGTTGGTGCTCTCTATACTGTCGGGCTCAATGCCCCTCGCTTTTATTTTCATTTATTGTTCAATATTGCAATTTTTCTTTATCCAATGAGTCTGAAGGATGTTAATTTGGATGTATGGAAACGTCTGTCGGGTTCTTTCTCTTGGCTGTTTTTTCTTATTCTAAATTTGCTTTTGTAAGAGTTTTGTGTTAAAAAAAAATTCCTACAAATTAATATTTATCAAACTCAGAAAATTAATCTGTATACAGGATCTGAATGAGTTATTTGGAAGAATCCGAATTATTAGGTCCATTTATCTATACATAAATCGGGTTAATGTATTACCATATTTTAATTTTTCAAATATGAAATACTTATAAAAACTATATTTTGAATGAAGATATATATGGAGTGAAGTAAAAAGATTTTCATTCAAAGGTAAAGTTTATCAACAATTTTATTAATTAGCTTATAATTTTTGGTTAATCACTATATCAGTTTCGATTTTAATTCGAATTCTTTTTTAACAGTTAACCAATATTTTTTTGATTAATCATTAAAAACTTTAACATACAAATTTGACAAATTATACAAAATGTAATGTTATTTTTAATGGTTAAAATTTATATATTAAACATGAAACTAAAAATAGAGTGCCTATTATGCATACGTAAAAGATTTTTTTACTAAAAATATGTATCATAATAATGTTTTAGAAATTAATATATCATAATATTTATAAAAACAAAAATATTAACAAATTTAAATTTAAAAATTAAGATATAAAATATAAAATATATATAAATCGATTAACTGTTGATTAAAAATCAGTTTGATTAACCATCCATGTTTAAAAATAAAAATCATAATCTTAAATTATAGTTTTGATTAAAAGATCAATTCAATTTTAGATTGGTTTTTCGGTTCATCTATATTATATAGAAAATTTGGTAAATTTTGATCCGATCCAATATGTATATAAAAACATGATCCAAACTTGACTAATTTAGCAATTATCCATTTATGATCCAACCAATTTGATTTGTAAAGTGACTCATATATATATATGATCAGTTAGGATGCATTCGAAGAGAATTTTATTTTTGATTTTTGATTTTTTTAAATAAAATCAAAACACATTTGTCAGATTTTTTTCAGTTTTTATTTTTGTAAAAATTTAAAAAAAATGATTTTCACATAAAAAATAGAAATTAAAAATTTTTAAAATGTGATTTTTAGAATTTTTCTTTTATCAATAATTTAATTATTTTATTTTTATTATCACTACCACTATTACCACCACCACACCGCAACTGCCGCTGCTATTAGACTGTCATCACCACCAGATCGCCGCCGCCGCCGCTGCCACCATAACCGCTACCACCACCATCAGACCGTCATTGCTGCCATCACCATCGCTATTGTCACCACTACCGCTGCTATCATCACCAGACCGTCACCATTAGAACGTCACCAGCCACCACTATTGCCGTCGCCACTACCACCGCCGTCGCCGCTACCACTGTCACCACTACTAACATTGTTGTTGCCACCACCACCATTACACCGCCCGCCACTACCACCACCACTGCTGCCACTGCCGCCTTCACCCCTGTCGCCTTCACCACCACCACCACACCGCCACCACCACCTATGTCGTTGCCATCGTCGAAATCATTATCACAATATACAAAAATAATTAAAAAAATATGATACAGTTTTTAAATATATAAAACAGTTTTTTTAAAAATAGATAATAAAAATTTAAAATAATTTTTGGATTTAAAAAAATAAAAAACTAAAAATCTATAATTTTACAGAACGCAACCTAAGTAATTATATTTGTGATTTCATTTTCTTTTTATATAATGTGAATATAAAAGTAATTATTTTTAAAGGTATATATATTTATAATTTTCTATTTTTAATGATTTTTTAAATAATATTCTAAAATTTGATTCTTTTATGATAAGCCAATTTATGATAACTCATTGAATAATCACCAATTTAAATAATGATTTGAACCCATATCTATCTCACTCGATTTGTTTGGCACCTGTGCATTCAAGAATATTTTTACAATTTCTAACTAATCTAGGTGTTTCATCCATTTTCCTTTATACATATATAAATATATTCTCTTTAACCTCAAATAGTTTCATGCAGATATAAACTCAATACTCTTAAAAAAAACGTCAGATTCACAGCAAGTAAATTGCTAGAATTTAATAAAAAGATGAAAAAATTTATTAATTGTAATTTAACTCCATAGAGAACCAAATAACTGTATTCAGATAAAAAAGAAAAAAATCATTTATAAAGTGCAAGGCAATTAATCATATTCATATCACATTCACGTTTTAGTTTTGGTTTTAGTTTTAGTTTTTCCAGTAATAAATCAAATTGACATAAATAAAAGCAAACTAATAAAAGAATTACTTAAAAAGAAAAAGTTTTTCGAAATACACTTATTGACCGTTGTAAGTTTATTTTTTTATTATTTTTTGACACCATTAGTGAGATTATTTGAACCTATACTTGGAAGAAATGTGTGGACCAAAGTACAATATTTAGAGAGTGAATTTCATCCATGATCACTGGACTTATGTCTAATCGTTAAAAAATAATTGACTTATTTTTCGTGACTTAAATATCATCGAACTTATCACATTTTTGCAAAAAAATTATTTTAACAGATTTTTTGCTATAATCCTTACCGAAATGCTGACGTGGCACGTCACGTCATATGCCTGAACACACATGGCATGACACTTCAGCAGTCACGTCACTGAAAGAGGTCATAACACACGACATGTCAGCACACCATGTCATATTTCTGGACACATGTGGCCTCTTCTGGTGATGTGCCTACTGACGTGTCATGTCATGTGTATCCAGGCATATGACGTGACGTGCCACATCAGCATTTCGGTAAGAGTAATCGCTAAAAATCGGTCAAAATAATTTTTCTACAAAAAGGTGATAAGTTCAGTGACATTTAAGTTATGAAAAATAAGTCAATTACTTTGAGCAATTAGCCGTAAGTTCAATGATCATAAATGAAATTGAACCAGTATTTAGACCATAACGTGTTGGGAATGGCTCATATACCAGTCGACCAACAGATGATGGAAGCAGAGCAAAGAGTGTTTGCTCAGGAGAATTCAATCGGAGGAACATATGGAGTATGTGCAGTCTGACAAGGACGTTCATAGGAGCGAAACGCTCGGGAAGAGCAGGACTCTCGAGAGGAGTAGGACACTCGGGTAGAGCAGGAAAATCGGGAGAGCTGGACGCTCGGGAGAGCTAGACTGTCCGATCGGATAGCTGAAGTAATCTATTTGAGTGGCGTGCGTGTGTGGCTGAAATCCTAGTGGGTTTGGGAAAGCGTGTGTACACGTTTATGGTATAGGACAATTTTGTAATTGCGTACCTGGTAGGTTATGTATAAATACCAATGTTGTAGCTAAGTTTTGTGTGCCGCTGTAAAAGTTAGAGAATCAATATTCTCTGGAATAAAAGAATAGCTGCCACCGAGGACATAGGCATTGTTGGCCAAACCTCATTAAATTCTTGTGTTCTTGTTGCTATTTTCTTGTTTGTTTGTTTTTATTCCTATGTGATTTAGCCGGTTTGATCCCCAACAATTGGTATCAGAGCTTTGGTTGAGATAGCTATGTCAGGAATGAAATTCGAAGTGGTCAAGTTTGATGGCTAGGGTAACTTTGGGTTGTGGCAAATAAGGGTAAGGGATCTGTTGGTAAATATCTGGTGCAGTAGGAACTCTCCAAGGTGCTGCGGGCACAGAAATCAGGAAGAATATAGGATGAAAATTGGAAAGAGTTGTAGCAGAGAGTGGCAGCAACCATTAGGTTGTGTTTGGCAAATGAGATTATGTATCACGTAATGAATCTGTCTTCTCTAGGAGAAATATGGAGGAAGTTGGAAAGTCAGTCCAAATCACTGACGAATAGATTGTATCTTAAGCAGAGGCTGTATGGCCTGAAGATGCAGGAAGGGTCAGATCTGGCTCAGCACGTGAATATCTTCAATCAAATAATCATGGATCTAGCAAGGCTGGATGTAAAAATTGAGGATGAAGATAGAGCAATGATTTTGTTATGTTCGTTGCCTCCTTCTTATGAACATCTGGTGACGACTCTTACATATGGAAAAGAAACAATTAAAGTTGAAGAGATAACTACAGTGTTGTTGGCTCACAACCAACAGAAGCATAATGCAGGGGAAAGCTCTCAAGGTGATAGTTTGTATATAAAGAGTAATCAGGATCGTGGAAGGAAGATAGATAAGGAAGGTTCTGAAAAATGGAATTCCAAATCTAAGTCAAAAGGCAAGAAGACGGTTCGTTGCTATAAGTGCAAGGAGCAGGGACATATGAAGAAGGACTGTCCAAAGCTGCAACAGCAGACCCATAAGAGGTCAGTGAATGTGGTGTAGAGTGAACGATCGGATAGCAGTGATGGAGATATGCTTTCGGTATCAATAACTCAGTTTATGGATACGTGGATTCTTGATTCTGGATGCTCGTATCACATAACACCAAACAGGGAGTGGTTCGCATCATATCGGTCGGTCAACTCTGGATCAGTCTATCTAGGTGATGATAGATGCTGCAATATTGCAGGAATAGGTGAAGTCAGAGTGAGAATGTATGATGGGACCATTCGAAAACTATGTGAGGTTCGGCACATACTAGATCTGAAGAAGAATTTAATTTTCTTGGGTACTTTATATAAGAATGGTTTCATTCTCAAGGTAGATGAGGATAGAAAAACCATTAGAATTATAAAGGGAGCACTGACGGTAATGAAAGGAAAGCTCACTACAGAAAATATCTACAAGCTGTTAGGGAGTACAGTTGTAGGTGGAGTTCACTCGGTGGAGTCATATAATGACAACACGAAGCTCTGACATATGCGTCTTGGTCATCTTAGTGAACGAGGGATGACAAAATTGCATAAGAGAAATTTATTACAAGGGGTTAAAAGTTGTAAGCTCGAGTTTTGTAAGTTTTGTGTTTTTGGAAAGAAAACTAAAGTCAGTTATGCGGTCGGCCAGCACAAAATCGAAGGAATTCTCTACTATGTGCATTCGGATGTGTGAGGTCCTACGAGGAAGAAGTCATTGGGAGGATCTCAGTACTATGTCACATTTATTGATGATTTTTCAAGGAAGGTCTGGATGTATTTCTTGAAGCATAAATCGAAAGTTTTTGCCAAGTTTAAGCTATGGAAGGCTGAGGTGGAGAACCAGACGGGTCGAAAGATTAAATATTTGAGGTTGGATAATGGCACGGAGTATACTAATTCACAGTTTCAGAAATTTTGTGAGGAGCATGGGATTCAGAGGTATTTTTTCGGTGAGGAAGACATCACAGTAGAATGGTGTGGCCAAATGGATGAATAGGTCCTTGACCGAACAGGCAAGATGCTTAAGACTGAATGTCGGTCTTCGAAAGAGCTTCTAGGTAGAGGCTGTGAATATGGCATGTTATCTCATTAATAAATCCCTACGTGCATCATTGGATGGAAAGGTTACAGAGGAAGTATGGACAGGTCATGTGGTCGAGTTTAAACACTTGCGCATTTTTTGATGTCCTGTCTATGTGCACATACCTGGTGATGAAAGGTCAAAACTGGATCCTAAGTCTAAGAGGTGCATCTTTTTGGGATATAAGAAGGGTGTGAAAGGGTATAAGTTTTGGGATTCGAATGAAAAGAAGATGGTGATTAGTCGAGATGTTGTATTTGATGAGCAGTCTATGTTACAGCTAAATCAAGATAAGGTGCCAAGAGAGAGCTCTAGTTCAGAGTCGGTATAGTTGGAACTAGGATGGCATCCCGTGGAAACTGAGCGAAATGAAGATGTCGTGACCAGTCGAAATGATAGCTCACATTCAGTGTCTGGGGGTTCAGATCCAGACGATCGACAGGATTACAATCTAGTCCAAGATAGAGAGAGACGCACCAATGTAAGGCCTCTGACCAGATTTGGTTTTAAAGACATGGTCTCTTTTGCACTGTTAGTTAGTAGTGATGATCCAACTATCTTTCAAGGAGTTATTACAAGCTAGGAGAAAGAAAAATGGATGGGTGCAATGGTTGAGGAGATGGAGTCTTTGAATAAAAACCAAACTTGGGAGCTCGTTCGGTTTCCAAAGGGGAAGAAAGCTATTGGATGCAAGTGGGTGTACAAGAGAAAACCAGCAGAATCAGAAAAAGAAGGGGAAAAGTTCAAGGCTCGATTGGTAGCAAAGGGTTTTGCTTAGCAGAAGGGGATGGATTATGAGGAAATATTTTCTCCGGTGGTCAGGCATACTTCAATCAGGGTAGTGCTTGCATTAGTAACCAGCTGGGATTTGCATTTAGAGTAGATGGATGTTAAAACTGCTTTCTTACATGGGGATCTGAAGGAGCAAATTTATATGCAGCAGCCGGAAGGGTTCACTCAACCTGGACAGGAGAACCTGGTCTGTAGGTTAAAGGAATCGCTGTATGGGTTGAAACAGTCTCCTAGACAGTGGTACAAGCGATTCGACTCCTTCATGATTTAGATTGGCTACAGACGATGTGAGTATGATTGTTGTGTTTATGTTAAGAGCCTAGATGATGGGACTTTTATTTTTCTGTTGCTGTATGTTGATGATATGCTGATTACTGTAAAGAGCATGCAAGATATACTTGATTTGAAAGATTTGTTAAGTTAGGAATTTGAGATGAAAGACTTAGGAGCAGCCAAGAAGATTCTTGGAATGGAGATTCATAGGGACAGATGCTCAAGAAAACTGTGGTTATCTCAACAGGGTTATATTAAGAAAGTGTTAGACAGGTTTAGGATGAGCAAAGCTAAGCCTGTAAGCACTCCATTGGCGAATTATTTTAAGCTTTCATTTGATTAGTGCCCTAAAACAGATAAAGAAAATGAGGACATGGTAAAGGTGCCATATACCAGTGCAGTCGGCTGCTTAATGTACGCAATGGTATGTACCCGATCAGATTTAGCTCAAATGGTTGGTCAGGTTTGCAAGTACATGTCTAAACTAGGAAGGCAACATTGGGAAGCAGTTAAGTGGATTTTCAGGTATCTGAAAGGGACGGTCGGGTATGGAATAGTATTTGGGAATCGGCAGGATAGTCCTTTTGTAGTCGGATTTATGGATTCAAATTATGTTTGAGACTTGGATGATAGAAGGTCAACGACATGGTATGTGTTTACTCTTGGTGGAGGACCTATATGTTGGAGATCAATGGTTCAGTCCAAAGTAGCATTATCCATAACTGAAGCCGAGTACATGGCAGTAGCTGAAGCTACTAAAAAAGCATTATGGCTTTCAGGGCTAGTGAAAGAACTGGGCGTTCAGCAAGGTGGAGTCCAGTTGAATTGTGATAGTCAAAGTGTTATTTACTTGGCTAAGAACCAAGTGTACCATGCGAGGATTAAGCGCATTGATGTAAGATATCACAAGATCAGAGAATTGGTTGCATCTAGTGAGATTCTGTGGCAGAAGGTGCACACTAGTGAGAATGCAGCTGATATGTTAACGAAGCTAGTGACTACTAACAAGTTCATGTATTGTTTGGACTTGTTGAATGTTTGTAGTTGCTAGAAAGCATGGTGGCCCAACCCACTTAAGTATATGAGAAAGTCCATGGTTGAATCTCTAAAAGGGCTTGATATTCGTCAAGGTGGATATTTGTTGGGAATGACTCATATACCAATCGACCGACAGATGATGGAAGCAGAGCAATTAGTGTTTGCTCAGAAGAATTCGATCAGAAGAACATATGGAGTATGTGCAGTCGGACAAGGATGCTCAAAGGAGCAAGACACTCGGGAAGAGCAGGACTCTCGAGAGGAGTAGGACGCTCAGGTAGAGCAGGACACTCGAGAGAGCTAGACTGTTAGATCGGATAGCTGGAGTAATATGTCTGAGTGGCGTGCATGTGTGGCTGGAATCCTAGTGGGTTTGGAAAAACGTGTATATACGTTTAGGGTACAGGGTAATTATGTAATTGCGTACTTGGTAGGTTATGTATAAATACCAATGTTGAAACCTAATTTTGTATGCCGCTGTAAAAGTTAGAGAATCAATATTTTCAAGAATAAAAGAATAGCCGCCATCGAGGATGTAGGCATTGTTGGCCGAACCTCATTAAATTCTCGTGTTCTTTTTGTTATTTTCTTGTTTGTTTGTTCTTATTCCTGTGTGATTTAGCCGGTTTGATCCCCAACATAATGCAATTTATTTTATCTCCTTTTATAACCAATATGCTTTTGAATATTTCATTTTTATCATTTCCGATTCAACATTTCCTGAATTATTACCATAATTTAATAACAAAATTTCACTATAAATGCACTCAAACAATAGCATCTAATGTACAACATAAATTGATCGAACAACTGGCATCAATCTCAATCTAAATAATGATTTCAAAAGGGAATATCCTTTTCTCCTTCGTTTTCCTTTTAACAACTTTGAATTGGCCAGTTATTGCATGAAGGCCAAAACTAGTAGAAGTTAATGAGAAAATATTTGGATATTGCTTTAATTTTAGAGTTCATATTATCAATGGGCTAAGCAGCAATGAACATCCACTGTTCATTCACTGCCAATCAAGAGACAAAGATCTAGGTGATCACACACTCTTTGTGGGAGGTGATTTCAATTTCAAATGTGGGAGAACTATATTTGGACCAGACACATGGTTCAGTTGCCACATGATCTGGGGCTTGAAACATCAACATGTTGATGCTTTTAAACAGGATGTGGAAGGCAAGATATGTTGTATTGGCGACAATGTTTGCTATTGGCAAGTTCAAGACAATGGAATTTATCTTAGTCCAGATTTCTCGCACTGGGATAAAAGATATGAATGGTTGCACCAGTGAAAAATTTAAATCACAGTCTTGTTCTGGTATATGAAATTTTTGGATTAAATCAGTAATTAAATGTTAAGTATATTAATAGTTTATCACTGGTTTATTCTAAATAAATATTTTTCAAATGAAATGAATTATTTATTGTATGGAATAAAGTAATAGAAAGCTTGAGTTTCTTTGGGCATGTCCCTTTCTTATGTATTCCAAATACAGTTTCTGTCTTCTAATTAATATTTCATTACCCTTTTAACATTAGTTTCCTTAATCATATTTAAAAATTAATTGCATTTCTTAAGTTGCTTGATAATTACCATAATCCCAATCATCACCTTTCACTATAAATATTCCAAAAACTAAGGCCTCTAATGCCCAACATAAACAACCTTATAACATCAATATTAAAGGAATGATTTCAAACATGAAAAATCTTCTCTCTTTCTTCTTCCTTTTAACAACATTATATTTCCCAGTTGAGGCATGGCGGCCAAAACAAATAGAAGATCATGAAAAACTTTTTGGGTATTGCTTTAAGTACCATGTTCATATCATTAATGGCCTAAGCAGCAATGAACATCCATTATTCATACACTGCCAATCAAGAGATGATGATCTTGGTGACCATACACTATATACTGGAGGTGATTTTAATTTCAAGTTCCATAGAAATATAATTGGGAAAAGTGCATGGTTCAGTTGTGATATGATATGGGGGTTTAAGCATCAACATGTCGATGTTTTTAAGCAGGATATAGAAGGCTACATGTGTTGTGGTGGAAATAATACTTGCTACTGGCGAGCTCAAGATGATGGAATTTACATTAGTTCTGATAATTCACTTTGGATACCAAGATACGAGTGGCTGCAATCGTGAGTATTCAGACCAAAAAAAAAATCCCACTTAATTTTCTGAAAAAAAAAAATAAATTAGTTGTGTGGTTTTAATAATTCTACTGTTTGGAATTTATCTTAGCTTGGATTTTTTTATTTTGGAGCAAAAGATATGACTGGTTGCATCCAGTAGTGAATGTTGCAGCAAATAAAATATCACGTTTCCATATTTCAAACAAATTTTATGTGTTAGTTAATGTGGTATTAATAACGTATTTTATTGTTTGGAATTAATCATAGAGACATATTTCAAACAACTTGCTCTTGTTTGCAATTTTTCTACGTTTTATTTTCTTGATTTAATTAAGCCACAAAATCTTTAAATTTATGTTTTTAGGTTCATATTTGATAATTAATAGATTTTTTAATATATTTTTATTTTATTTATATATTGTTGGTTATCCTATATTTTCAAAATTTCAAAAATAATTATTTAAAAAAAATAGAAAAACCACTAGAATTTGATAAAATAAAAATAAAAAAAATGAAGAACACATTTGAATGGGCTTTTCTATTAATGAATGAAATTGACAAAACAAAATAATCACCAAAAAGAGAAATCTTTGGGAATACGGATAAGACTATTTGAAAATACCCTCAAAGAAATGTATAATTGATGCACGTAATTAGTTTTATCTCCATTGAAACCCAGATCCTCTCTTTGAACATTACCTTTATTACAATAAAAAAGGTAACTATAATTCCTGATTATCACAATGATCTTAAGTCTTAAATTCCTCGCATTTCAGTACATAATATAAAGCCAAGAAATGGCCTTTAATCTACAACATAAACTACCGGATATTTACGACAGTTCTTTTCTCACTTTTCACTAAAATTCATTGGTAAATGGAGGATCCAGAAAATGGCAAAAGTTGGGAGTTGGATTGCGCCTCAGGTACAATTAGACCAAACCCTAGGAATGAGGCTCTGAGTACCTTAAAGTAAAAGAAAAATTCGCGCAACATTGATCGAGATGAGCACTCTAATAATCAAGAATCCGATTGAGTGAGATGATATGTGAGATGAGGAAAAAAAAAAGTAGCGAGAAAACTGTGTGAATTATCAAGAGCTAATCATTGTTATCTACAACAGAATTTCTACCCATAGTTAATCATTTTTACCCTCCAAATTTAGATTAATTAGTGGACTTGGCATGGTTGAAGCCCAAGATTGATAAATTCTAAATTTGTGATTTGACAAAATAATTCTAAATTTGTTATCTACAACAGAATTTCAACCCATAGTTAATCATTTTTAATTCCATACTAAAATTTACTTACGAGATTTTAAAATCTGTCGAAAATTTTAGTGGCAAAACTGTAATATTCCGTTGAAAAATTTTACTTATAGCCGTTTTTTCTACAACTCTTTTCATCAGTAATTTCTATCGTTAAATTTAATTATCTATGAAAAATCAGTATTTTCCGCCAGCAATTTTCATTGCTAAAAAGTAATTTTCTTGTAGTGTGACTATGCCTTAATCTTAGCAATCTAATAATTCAAAAGATCGGTTATGGAAGCAAATCTTATTGACTTGGGGATGACGGGATACGAGTTTACTTGGTCAAGAGGGAGTGATGCGAATGGTTAGATCGAGGAGAGACTGGATCGCGCTTTGGCTACTAGTGCGTGGATTGATACTTTTCCCTTGTACAAGGTTAGCAATCTCAACCAATCTTCTTCTGATCATAGTCCAATCTTTATTGGTCTGGTTGCTACGTATTCTCCTAGAACACCACCTCGTTTCAGATTTGAAAATGCCTGGGCTAAAGAAGTTCAGTTTGCTAAAATAGTTCATGAATCTTGGTCTAATTCTGACAATGATGCTCTAGCTTTCAAAATTAAAAAGTGTAGCGAGGCTCTTTCCAAATGGGGTCAGCATATTACGGGTAATTTCAAGCAGAAATTGTCTGAGTTGAGATTCAAAATGAAAAAAGCTAGATCTGCTGCAAATGCGGATTTTGCGAACTTGCAAAAAAGATACCTGGATACCTTGCGACAACAGGAGATTTTCTACAAGCAACGTGCCAAGCTCTTTTGGTTGTAAGATGGAGGTTCTAACTCAAAATATTTCCACGCGGTGGCTTCTAAGAGGAAGCAAAAAAACCAGTTTGCTTCTCTCAAGGACCCAACTGGTCGAGTCTGTACTTGGAATGATGGTCTTGAGGAGGTAATTCTGGATTATTTTCACAATCTTTTCACCGCCTCCAAAACTAATACAGGAACAACAGCTTCTTATATTGAGAAAAGAGTTACTAATGAGCAGAATGATTACCTAATGCAAGACTTTTCAGAAGAAGATGTCAGGGCGGCCATTTTTAGTATGCATCTAGATAAAGCTCCGGGTTTGGATGGCATGAATGCTGTTTTTTACCAAAAATGCTGGAACACTGTGGGTAAAGATGTGTCTCAGGATTATTAAAAATTGCAGTCTGCCTCCTAATCTGAATGAAACGGCAATAGTGCTCATTCCTAAAAAATAGATTACTAAGCAAATCTCTAATTTGAGACCTATTGCATTGTGTAGTGTTATCTACAAAATAATTGCTAAGATGCTATCGTCCAGGCTGAAATCCATTTTGCCATCCATTGTCTCTCTTAACCAAAGTGCTTTTGTTCCCAATCGACCGATTTCCGACAATTTCCTAGTAGCTTTTGAAGTGATGCATCACTTAAAAGAGGAAAACACAAGGAGAAGAGGGTATGGTTGATCTTAAGCTCGACATGAGCAAAGCCTACAACAGGGTAGAGTGGCATTTTTTGGAGGAAGTTCTAATTTGACTGGGTTTCAACATCCATTGGGTCAAGCTTTTTAAAATGTGTGTGGAGTCTGTTTCCTATTACATCTCGTGTGATAATAAGCTTCTAGGGCCTATTAAACCTAGTTGTGGTCTACAACAAGGTAACCCCTTCTCACCGTATCTCTTTATCTTATATGCAGAAGGCTTATCGGCTATGCTTAAACATGCTGAAATTTATGGCCTGATACATGGGTGTAAGGTAGCTAAGACTGCACCGGCCATCACACACTTATTTTTTGCGGATGATAGCTACCTCTTCTTTCGAGCAAATCTGAGAGAAGTTTCTATTATCAAAAACATTCTGGACACTTATGCTTTGGATTTTGGCCAAGTGACTAACATTAGCAAGTCCTTATTTTTCAGTTGTAATACGTTGAACAGTTTGAAAGATGATATCTGCTCTGCTCTTGCTATTGATCGTAATGCCAAGCATAATAATTACTTAGGTCTGCCCTCAATGATTGGGAGAGACAAGAAATAAATCTTTTCTTACATTGAACAGAAAATGTAGAGACGCATCAGTGGCTAGAATCATACTTTTCTTTCTAGAGCTGGGAAAGAAGTGCTTCTCAAATTCATTGCCCAATCCCTCCCTACATACACAATGAGTGTTTTCTTCCTGCCATTGTGCCTGTGTTCTAAAATCGAAAAGATGCTTAATTCTTTTTAGTGGGGTACTAATAGAAACACTAAACAAGGCATCTCCCGGATGGCATGGGATAAATTATGCTGGCCAAAGAATGTTAGCGGACAAGGTTTTCGTTCTTTCAGAAGTTTCAATCTGGCTATGCTAGGAAAACAAAGCTGGAGATTATTAGCAGATAGCAATTCCCTTATGGCTCAGGTTCTTCAAGCTCGGTACTACCCAAAATGCTCTTTTTGGGAGGCATCCCTTGGTAACAATCCGAGCTTCACTTGGCGTAGTATTCTTTCTGCTCGAGACAGCATTAAATCTGGCCTTAAATGGAGAGTGGGTACTAGCAAAGCAATTAATATCTATTCTGATCCTTGGTTGTCAAACAGGGCCAATCCGTATATTACTTCTCTTAAATCTCCTTGGGATAAATTCCAAGTTAATGATCTGATGGAAGGCGACTCTAACTGCTGGAAGTTTTCTCTCATTTCCTCTATTTTTAATGAAAGAGATAGTCAACTCATCTTTAGCATTCCCCTCAGTTGGCAAAAAAGAGAGGACTCTTGGCAATGGATGCTGGAAAGCAATGGTATCTGCTCAGTCAAAAGTGCATACAGACTTGTTCATTTTGGAAATTTCCCTTTTCATCATCTGGCTAGTGTGGATTGTAATAAGCTTTGGAAGATGGCTAGTTATACCTCATAAGATTAAACAATTTTTCTAGCGAACTATTCATGCTTGTATTCCTGTTCATACTATGCTTGCTTTAAAAGGCGTAGACATTAACCGGGTTTGTCCATTGTGCGGTAATGCTAATGAGACTATCTTCCATATTCTTGTTGATTGTACCTTTGCTAAAGATGTTTGGAACAAATCTGAAGTGGGTTATGTGCGAGGTAATTGCTCTGATATGACTTCCTGGTTTTCCTTTTTTCACAAATCAAGCTTTTATGGGTCTCTATGAGCTTGCTGTTTCAATTTGCTGGGCCATTTGGCATGCTAGAAATGAGCTTGTTTGGAAAGGAGTTAAGCTCTCTGCAGGTTATGTTGTTTCTATGGCAGCTTCCTTAATTAATGAGTGGAAGCTAACTCATGTGGGAGATAGCCTCTGATAGAGAACGTGCTACTGGTCACAAGTCCCAAGCCCACAAGCCCATAGGTGAAGGGTCTATGTGATGGAATATAACATGATATGTATATGATGATCACGCAGCGGAAAAAATAATAAAATCGATCATACATACCACGTAATCCATAAACTAGAATCGAAAACATGCAATTTTAGAGTTTTGAAACTTACAACTTTAGATGCACTTCAAGACTTGATTTTGATGATGACCAGCAACTAAGATGAATTTATTTACCTTAGATATTCACCACCAATGCCAAAGGAACAGCCTTTATGCCACTCCTCTCTATGTTCACACACACTTGCAAAGATAGCTTAAAATCAAGAGTGCTAGCTCTATATTTGTGTATTAGGCAATGGAATTGTTTGAAAAACACAAGAACTCTTCTTGTTCTTTCTTCTTTGGTTTCTATGTTAGTCACCTTCCATGAGAGAATTGAGAGAAAAACAAATCTCTACCAATCCCACTAATAGTCTCATGGCCAAAAGAGAGAAGAAGAATAAAAGTGGCACCCACCATTATTCCTTTAATTCATTTAATATATATCACTTACTTTAGTCATGTGTGAGTGCCTTAAATTAGGTAGCAATTTCAGCCACTAACACTTAATAATTAAGAGATATATATTTTAATTTAAATTCTATTAGAATTTAAATTCAAATGGCATCATTTAGTTAATCAAAACAAACTTACTTAACTAAGGTAATTAGTTGCCAAATTTAACTAGGATTCCTAGTTTAAACTTTGGTTACTTTAATTCCCTCTCAAGTATTATATTTTGATTAAATATAATTTAGGATTTAATACTCAATTAACTTAATTATTCATAGATAATTAATCAATTGAAATTAAACCTAACACATGCCAGTAAATTTCTCTCGTGACCAATTGTTAACAGTAAAAAATCTGTTCACCCATTGCATGCATTAATTTGACTTTAAATAAAAGTCTAAATTAATTTCCAATACAATTTTAAGCCCAGTGCTTTATGTGCGATCCTATAGGTCCATTTAATATTGGCAATGAATTAATAAAAATTAATTCAAAGGCTATATATATTCTCTAGCAAGATATTATAGCATTCCAAATTAAACGAAAATGCAAATGGCATTTAGTGACCTAATGCAATTTTGCATAATCCCTTACCCTTAAATATCAGAATTAATATAAGGCATGGAACTAGTCATCCTTATATATATTAATTCCTTTCTTGATATTCCAGTGATACTGAACTCTCAGATAAATAATGATTACTCATTATTTCATCTCGGTATGGCCATACACTTCTCAGTTCACTGATCAAGTGGCCGATGATATTTTCTCTCTTATCGAGAGGGGTAATCCCTTCACTTCTCTCATGCTCTCTAACATAAATCAATGCATACCCAATCATACCCATACTTGTCACTCTGTTACGAGCACGTTAGGTGTATGTCAAAGTACATAGTAATTCATAAAGAGTTTCATAGAGATTTTAGGTCTAAGAACTCTGATGCAAAACTTGCATATGAGAAACACTTATGACTTATACCATGTAGTGTTCTCATGAGCGGATCGAATCCAGATACCATGTTCTTTAACATGTATCTATGATCTCTGATTGACACTCTTGTCCTAATGATCCGTAAGACAGAACTCATAAGATCAGAGAGAGCATATTAGTCTTAATTCATTTGTTATTCCCATAACAATGACTGACTAGGGATATTTAGAATGATGTCTCATTTGTTTCAAGGTCTTACAATCCATGTGCCTCACACATGATAACTTAAACCGAAACGACATTCTTGGATAGTTTTATCAATTGATATGCACAGGAATACAAAAGATAAAACTAATGCCTCATTTTATTAATTTCAAGTGTTTCGTTACAATGCATTGGGGCTAGGGCTTACACTAACAATCTCCCACTAGCACTAGTCCCAATTGGGCATAGCCCTAAGACCGAACGCTCTCAAATGAGCTTCGTGCAGATTTGGACGTAACTGTTTCGTCAAAGGATCTGCTACATTGTCTTCACTTGATATCTTGCTAACCTTGACGTCCCCACGATCAATGATTTCTCTGATCAAGTGGTACCTTCTGAGTATGTGTTTGGATTTCTGGTGTGACCGGGGCTCCTTGGCCTGTGCAATGGCCCCGTTATTGTCACAGAAAATTTCTAATGGATCTAGGATGCTTGGGAGCACTCCTAATCCATTAATGAAATTTTTAATCCAAACAGCCTCTTTTGCAGCCTCACTTGCTGCAATATACTCAGATTCTGTAGTTGAGTCAGCAACGGTCTCTTGCTTCGAGCTTCTCCAGCTGACAGCAGTACCGTTCAAAACAAAAACAAACCCAGATTGCGATCTTGAATCCTGTGTGCTGGTCTGAAAAGCAGCATCGGCATAACCTTGTATGACGAGCTCTTCTTGACCACCATACACCAAGAAGTGATCCTTAGTCCTTCGTAGGTACTTAAGAATCCCCTTTACAGCAGACCAGTGCTTCTCACCAGGGTCTTGCTGAAACCTACTGGTTATACTCAGTGCATGAGCAACATCCAATCTAGTACATAACATAGCGTACATGATAGATCCAATAGCAGATGCATATGGGATTCTACTCATGTTGTCCCTTTCCTCTTTGGTTTTAGGGCACTGTTCTTTAGTTAAAGGAACTCCCAAAGCCAAAGGTATGTATCCTTTCTTTGAGTCTCCCATACTAAAACGCTTTAGTACTTTGTCTATGTACTTTTCTTGACTTAGTCCCAAAAGCCGATTCGATCTATCTCTATAGATTCGAATACCAAGTATTGTCTCGGCTTCACCTAAGTCTTTCATTGAGAAACATTTTCCCAACCATTGCTTAACCTTTTGCAATGTTGGAATATCATTCCCAATGAGAAGGATGTCGTCCACATATAGGACCAGAAACACTACTATGCTCCCACTAACCTTCTTGTACACACAAGGCTCATCTTCGTTCTTGATGAAGTCAAATTCTTTGACTGCCTCATCAAAGCGAAGATTCCAACTTCGGGATGCTTGCTTTAATCCATAAATGGATTTTTGAAGCTTGCATACCTTCTTAGGATGCTTGGGATTGACAAAACCTTCAGGTTGTGTCATATACACATCCTCAAGTAAATTTCCGTTAAGGAAAGCAGTTTTGACATCCATTTGCCATATCTCATAATCATGATATGCAGCTATGGCAAGCAAGATCCTAATGGACTTGAGCATGACTACAGGCGAAAAGGTCTCGTCATAGTCTATACCATGAGTTTGTCGAAAACCTTTTGCTACTAGTCTACCTTTGTAGGTCTTATCATCTTTTAGTTTGAATAACCACTTGCATTCAATTACCTTAGCACCTTCTGGTGGATCAACCAAGGTCCAAACCTGGTTATCGTACATTGATTGCATCTCGGATTTCATGGCTTCAAGCCAATTATCCGAGTCTGGGCTTTCAATAGCTTCTCGGTAGGTAGTAGGATCCTCACGATCTACTAACTCAATAGTGTCACTGTCAGTGATTAGAAATCCATATCTCTCAATCTCCTGACGTACCCTACCGGACCTTCTAGGTTCTTGTGTAATGGGTTCTTGTTCCACAACTGGTTGTGAACTTGATCCCATTTCCAAACCATCCTCTATAGGAGTTTGTGGTGCTTGAATTTCTCCAAGTTCTACTTTACTCCCACTGTCTTTCTTAAGAAGGAACTCCTTTTCCAAGAAAACAGCCTTGCGAGCAACAAATACTTTGTTCTCGGCTTGTGAGTAAAAGTAGTATCCCTTTGTTTCTTTAGGATAACCCACAAACAAGCAGACAGTGGATTTGGACTCTAGTTTTTCAGATGTTAATTTCTTAACATGTGCTTCACAGCCCTAAATCCTGAGAAAAGACATATTGGGTTCTTTCCCAGTCCATACCTCGTATGGTGTCTTCTCAACTGCTTTAGTTGGAGTACGGTTCAATAGAAACGCAGTAGTTTCTAATGCATAACCCCAAAAAGAGATAGGAAGATTAGCTTGACTCATCATAGATCGAACCATGTCCAACAGAGTTCGATTTCTCCTTTCGGACACACCATTCCATTGAGGTGTTCCAGGAGGAGTGAGCTGTGAAATAATACCACACTCCTTTAGATGATTGTCAAACTCTTGGCTTAAGTATTCGCCACCTCGATCTGATCGAATGGCTTTTATACTTTTGCCAAGTTGGTTTTTTACTTCATTCTTAAACTCTTTGAATTTCTCAAAAGTTTCAGACTTGTACTTCATCAGATAGACATAGCCATATCTACTGAAGTCATCTGTGAATGTCACGAAGTAGCTAAAACCACCTCTAGCATGTGTACTTAAAGGTCCACATACATCGGAATGTATTAGTTCCAATAAGCCATTAGTCCTCTCGCCATTTTTATTAAAAGGACTCTTTGTCATTTTTCCATGCAAACATGGCTCGCATGTATCATAAGACTCTAAGTCGAATGACCCAAGCACTCCAGTTTTGTGGAGTCTTGAAATGCGTTTTTCGTTTGCATGTCCTAAGCGACAATGCCAGAAGTAAGTAGGGTTCAATTCGTTTGATTTAACCCTCTTTGTATTAATGTTGTATATGGACTCTTTGTTTTGCAAATCAAGGATATAAAGGCCATTTTGCAACATGGCATTGCCATAAGAAATGCCTTGGCGACGAATATGAGCATTGCGATTTTCAATAACAAAATCAAATTCATCATTATCCAAACATGAAACTGAAATAATGTTTCTGCTCATAGCAGGCACATAATAACAATTATTCAAAACAATACAAAGTCCGAAAGGTAAAGTGAGGTGATAGTCGCCTATCTCCATGGCAGCAACTCGTGCTCCATTCCCCACACGGAGGTCCACTTCATTCTTCCCAAGTAACCGCCTATTTCTTAACCCTTGCACATTTGAACAAATGTGAGAACCACAACCGGTATCCAATACCCAAGTGGTAGAAATAGAAAGGTTAACTTCAACAACAAAAATACTAGAACTGGACGCCTTGGCTCCATTCTTCTTTTGTTCTTCCTTAAAGAGAGCGCAATTCTTCCTCCAATGCCCTATCTTGTTGCAATGGAAGCAAGTGCTCTCACTCTCTTTGAGTTTTGGCGCCTTGGGCTTGGATTGGGCCTGAGGTGCACTCCCACTTGACTTGGGTTTTGCCTTTCCCTTTCCCTTAGCTTGTCCCTTCTTAATTCCCTTTTGAACCATTAGTACGGGATTGGTCTTTCGAATGTTTTCTTCAGCATTCTTAAGCATCCCATGAAGCTCAGTGACTGACTTGTTCATTGCATGCATGTTATAATTCATCACAAATGGATCATAAGCAGCAGGCAATGATCCTAAGATCAAGTCAGTGGCCAATTCCTTTGGCACTAGTACCTCAAGCTTCTCAAGAGTATCAAGATACCCTTTCATCTTGAGTACATGGGTACTAACAGGTGTACCCTCAGCCATCTTGCAAGAAATTAATGCCTTTGTTGTCACGAACCTCTCGTGACGAGCTTGCTCTTGGAACATCTCCTTGAGGTGCACCATGATCGCATAAGCCTCTTGGTCCATAAATTGCTTTTGCAATTCAGGCACCATAGTGGCCAGCATCAGACAGGTCACATCATTGGAGTCGCTCTTCTTGGTCTCAAAAGTTTCCTTTTGAACAGCAGAGGCGTTCCTTCCTGGTTCATCAGGCAAGGGTGCATCCAAAACATACGACTTCTTCTCTTGCTTAAGAACTATTCTTAAGTTTCGAGACCAGTCTATGAAATTGGTGCCATTCAATTTGTCCTTTTCAAGGACCGATCGCAATGAGAAATTGTTGTATGATGATGCCATTTTCAATCTACAATAAAATTTAGCAAGATTAAATGAGGTCTTATTAATGATCCCACAAACCGAATTAATATCCCTTTAAATAATTCGCGTTAGTGATTTAATGTGGGCCAAGATCCACTTTTCTCAACAACTTATTAGTCAAGCTGAGCTTGTACACCTAACAAGTTAAGTTACTTAGGTAGGAAAACTCCAATCATGTCTCGTACATGACTCTTGGATCAAATGGGCTAACATCTTAGGATGTTATAGCACAACCCATTTATTAGTTGCCTAGGTCCGGGCATCCCTTTCCATGATAAGTCCAACCTACATTCACAACCCATGCCTCACAAAGATAATCGGGCGCATCTAGGACTCCTAGTCTACGTGACCGATGATCGATGCCTTGACATGTTTCGAATTAGGAAGGCAACTTTGTGACTTACTATTTTTTAGGGATTCATTTTATTACGGCTTACATGGCATACGCTTTGTCATCCATACATAGCATGCATATATATATAATTGCATAAAGTAAAGCGTGACAAACATGGGCCCAAAAACTTACAACTAAGATTCTATACTATTACATAAGAATCTTCGAGTTGGGCTTCTCCACTCCGGTGGGCTTCGTCTTGATTTACAAAGTCTTCAAATAAATTCTATTCTAAGAAATAAATGAAACTTTTACAATAAAATATAATGGCTCGCAGGCCATATTTAATTACAAAAACCCAGGGCCCATGAATGCACCATGCATATCCATTCATCACACCAAACAAGCAAATAAATATACATAGCATTCATGGATCAAACAAAGTCCAATTTTAATTAGATTTAGCCAAGCCCATTAATGGAAATTGTGTACTTGAAGCTTTAAGAGATGACCCCGTGATGGGCCTGGGCCGAAGCCCAATGGACTAAATCCTCTTATTGAATAAGTTCTCTTAAAAGCCCAAAACACAAACTAGTTAGATTTGTGCTATAAATCAACTCTAGCATAATTTCCAATTTAGCCATTTTTAATTTTATGTCATACAGTCCATAAACATTAAAAATGCATATAATATGTGCTAACATGAATTAAAAATAAAATCATGAAGAACACATATATAGTACACGGCATTCATGCAAAAACAAACAAACAACAAAAACTAGTTGTTTAATGCTTATGTAATGCCATAAAATGCACAAACATTTAAATCAATTTTATGAGTCATTTAATAATCTAAATAATTCCATAAACATTGATTTAATATTCTGTACCATTTTAATCTAAATGTGTTTTTACCATTTTAATCAAAACATAACAAACAATGTTGATTAAACATGTAACAAACACAAACTAGATATAGTTTTAAGTGATTTTAAAATTAATCAATTAAATTGTCATGGACCAGAATTAAAACCAAATTTAAAACATGTCCAGACCTGATATTTAATCTTTAAAAATCACTTACAAACATGCCAAAATCAATTTTACATTTAATTTTGAAAACTAGTTGTTAAACTAGCAATTATCATGCCAACTAGCACCTAGTTTCATATTAACATGTAACATCAGGTATTATTAATTAAATCTGACCATTACCAGCCCTAATAACATCTTAGGATAGTATATTAACATGTCATATTAATTATAATACCTATCTAATCAATTAAAATCGTTTTTACACCAAAACAATGTAAAAAACTCAAAACAGAAAATTTCAGCACTGTATGTATTTAGGAAAACGATTTTTGATTAAATATTTCATGCATCTAAAGCACTAAAATAAGCATGTTTAGGCTCTGATACCACTGATGGAATATAACATGATATGTATATGATGATCACGCAGCGGAAAAAATAATAAAATCGATCATACATACCACGTAATCCATAAACTAGAATCGAAAACATGCAATTTTAGAGTTTTGAAACTTACAACTTTAGATGCACTTCAAGACTTGATTTTGATGATGACCAGCAACTAAGATGAATTTATTTACCTTAGATATTCACCACCAATGCCAAAGGAACAGCCTTTATGCCACTCCTCTCTATGTTCACACACACTTGCAAAGATAGCTTAAAATCAAGAGTGCTAGCTCTATATTTGTGTATTAGGCAATGGAATTGTTTGAAAAACACAAGAACTCTTCTTGTTCTTTCTTCTTTGGTTTCTATGTTAGTCACCTTCCATGAGAGAATTGAGAGAAAAACAAATCTCTACCAATCCCACTAATAGTCTCATGGCCAAAAGAGAGAAGAAGAATAAAAGTGGCACCCACCATTATTCCTTTAATTCATTTAATATATATCACTTACTTTAGTCATGTGTGAGTGCCTTAAATTAGGTAGCAATTTCAGCCACTAACACTTAATAATTAAGAGATATATATTTTAATTTAAATTCTATTAGAATTTAAATTCAAATGGCATCATTTAGTTAATCAAAACAAACTTACTTAACTAAGGTAATTAGTTGCCAAATTTAACTAGGATTCCTAGTTTAAACTTTGGTTACTTTAATTCCCTCTCAAGTATTATATTTTGATTAAATATAATTTAGGATTTAATACTCAATTAACTTAATTATTCATAGATAATTAATCAATTGAAATTAAACCTAACACATGCCAGTAAATTTCTCTCGTGACCAATTGTTAACAGTAAAAAATCTGTTCACCCATTGCATGCATTAATTTGACTTTAAATAAAAGTCTAAATTAATTTCCAATACAATTTTAAGCCCAGTGCTTTATGTGCGATCCTATAGGTCCATTTAATATTGGCAATGAATTAATAAAAATTAATTCAAAGGCTATATATATTCTCTAGCAAGATATTATAGCATTCCAAATTAAACGAAAATGCAAATGGCATTTAGTGACCTAATGCAATTTTGCATAATCCCTTACCCTTAAATATCAGAATTAATATAAGGCATGGAACTAGTCATCCTTATATATATTAATTCCTTTCTTGATATTCCAGTGATACTGAACTCTCAGATAAATAATGATTACTCATTATTTCATCTCGGTATGGCCATACACTTCTCAGTTCACTGATCAAGTGGCCGATGATATTTTCTCTCTTATCGAGAGGGGTAATCCCTTCACTTCTCTCATGCTCTCTAACATAAATCAATGCATACCCAATCATACCCATACTTGTCACTCTGTTACGAGCACGTTAGGTGTATGTCAAAGTACATAGTAATTCATAAAGAGTTTCATAGAGATTTTAGGTCTAAGAACTCTGATGCAAAACTTGCATATGAGAAACACTTATGACTTATACCATGTAGTGTTCTCATGAGCGGATCGAATCCAGATACCATGTTCTTTAACATGTATCTATGATCTCTGATTGACACTCTTGTCCTAATGATCCGTAAGACAGAACTCATAAGATCAGAGAGAGCATATTAGTCTTAATTCATTTGTTATTCCCATAACAATGACTGACTAGGGATATTTAGAATGATGTCTCATTTGTTTCAAGGTCTTACAATCCATGTGCCTCACACATGATAACTTAAACCGAAATGACATTCTTGGATAGTTTTATCAATTGATATGCACAGGAATACAAAAGATAAAACTAATGCCTCATTTTATTAATTTCAAGTGTTTCGTTACAATGCATTGGGGCTAGGGCTTACACTAACACTATGCCAGCAAGCCCAAGAAATAGATGGAAGGAGAGGCAAGTGAGTGAGCTGGCAGAAGAGTTAGTTATGTAGGGGTAGCCAATAAAAGGAAGGGAGGAGGTTTGTGAGCGGGTATGCTGTTGCTGTTATTGGAAGAAGGAGGAGCAGAGGAGGGACTGAGCTTTGCTGCTTTGGGGGTTAAGGGTTTTGTGCTCTTGCCATTGGTGCTAGTTTTTCTTTCTTGTCGTTATACTGATTTGTAATGAACTCTCAGTCTTAGAGCTGAAGACTTACTGCTGTATTTGGAAATTATTCATCAATATAGTCTACTTTCCTCTCCTTGATTGATTACTTGTGGTTTGAGATTATGATTAATAACATTAGCATCTCTTGTTGAATCTGAGTGTTATCATTGGTCCGACCTGCCGGATCTCTGAGCACAAGGGGAACACACTTAGGCAAAAATGGAAACTCGTTTACAATCAGTGAATGGCCGATTAGAGGAGACAGAGAGCAAGGGGAACGACCTCGAAGCATGTATGAAGGAGCTCAAGCGATCCATTACCGAGCTTCAGACTTCCTGGACAGTCTATCAGGCGGAGAAAGAGTAAAAGGATGCTGAGTTCTGGGACCAGGTATGTAGTTAGATGAGACGTTCTGAAAAAAAACCATTCACACAGAGATTTATAGCTCCCATAGGGAACCCGTTCTTAATAGAAGTGAGCAGCAACAGAGCCAGGGATCCATAGCACGCCTAAACTACCAACCTAATGTAACCATTAAGGAGAGTGCAAGGATGCCAAGGGAGACTTGTCAACAATCCTTGCAAGCAAGAATGGATGAAAATGCTTAGAGACTTACAAAACTCATTGTTCGTCTAAATGCATTAACCAAGCCCATTTTTTAGATCCAGACTGATAAAAAGAAAGATATGGCGGAACAAGATGGGAACATCGACTAAACCATTGGAGGTTGTGAGGCGGTGGCTGCAATTTTTCCAGATCTTTCTGAACTGCTGCATATGGGAAGCGAAACTAGGAGGTTGAAGCAAGAGGTGACGGTTTGGGTGAAGGTTTTTTAGCCAGTGAATAGGGTAGAAGTTAAGGAGCTTGCGCGATCCGATGAAGCATTTTTGCATACCAGTCTTCAGGGGTTGAGTTCATCAGGGGGGTTGCAGAGATCAGTAAAAGAGGAAGAAGATCTCCTTAAACCGAATCTCAGCTTTGGGCTTTAGAGTGGTTCAAGTAAGCTGCAGCCCAATCTTGTTTTTGGGTCCAGCCCACACAAACATTCATGCCCTATTACAAACAGCCACCCACGTTGTTTCTCCCCAACTTTCACTACTCCACAGACCCATAGCCACCATTCGCCGATCAACGTCAACCAGAGGGAAAACCAGAGATTTCCGATTCGACAACTGTTTAGGATAGAATGGAAGGCGAGGCACCGTAAGAGGTTGTGTTTCCAGAGTGGGCTCATCTACTCACTTCAGCACCGATTTTCCTCGGCAGAACTGACGATGCTGTTGCTTGGCAAAGGAGATGAAGTCGAGAATGAAGAAGAATTTGTCGAAGCCGAAGAGGATAATTTCAAAATGCCAACTGATGATGATTTTCTTTCTTTGGGATTTATTCCTGAAGGGGTGGACATCGTAGCAGATGGAATTACATTGCAAGCGTCCTTTGGTGATGGAAGAAGCTATTCTCGAAATCCTAAGGTGATAATGAACCAACTATATGACTTCAGGTATGAATTTGACTTATCTTTTCCTCCTAACTATGCACTAGTGATAAGGGTACTTGGGTCACTTGATGGCACAGCAAAGGTTATGAGTACATATTCTTTTGTCATGTTTGAAGAAAGTGAGAAGAATTTATACCCACTTGTAGGTTCAACTCCTGTTTACAAGCCATTGAATCAAGTTCTTTCATCAATGGTTGATCAAGAAGCTGGCCATCAGATTGAGAATTATAATTTAAGTCCTGATGATATGCATAGAATGTATAGTTTAGAAGAAATTGAGGTTCGGATTTTGGAACCAAAAGGTGGCTTTTGGCAAACTAAGGCTACTAGCCTAATGCAAAGTTCTAAACATGCACCTACCGTGAGAGTGGTTACGCTGTTAAACACAACCACAAAGGAGAATGAATCAGTTTTAGCTATCGGGACTGCATATGTGCAAAGGGAGGATGTTGCAGCAAGAGGGCGTGTGCTTCTATTTTCTGTTGAGAAAAATACAAAAACTTTCCAAGTTTTGGTTTCACAAGTATATCATAGGGAATTGAACGGTGCTATACCTGCTTTAGCTTCACTTCAAGGTCATCCGTTGATAGCATATTGTCCTAAAATTATGTTGCACAAGTGGACTGGCATGGAATTGAATGGCGTTGCATTTTTTGATGCTCCACCATTATATGTTGCAAGCTTAAATATTGTCAAGAATTTTATCCTCTTGGGAAATGTTCACAAAAGCATATACGTTCTTAGTTGGAAGGAGCAGAGAGCTCAGCTTACTTTATTGGCTAAGGATTTTGCTTCCCTTGATTGTTTAGCAACTGAGTTTTTGATTGATGGAAGTACATTAAGTCTTGTGGTGTCAGATGAACAAAAGAACATGCAGATATTTTATTATGCACCAAAGATGTCCGAAAGTGGGAAGGGGCAGAAGGGCTGAATTTCATGTTGGTACACATATGATTAAGTTCATAAGGTTGCTAATGTTTTCTGTATCTGAACGAAGTGGTGCTACACCAGGCTCGGATAAGACCAAACGCTTTGCCTTAGTATTTGGTACTCTTGATGGCGGCATTGGTTGTATTGCACCTCTTGGCGAGCTCACATTTCGAAGATTGCAGTCTTTACAAAGTCTTCAGAGAGAAGTAAGGATGGCCATTCAGCATCCCAATTTGAAAGCTGTGATGTATTTGGCAATAATTCACAGGGGAAAGCAACAGTTGATAATGGTCCAGAATTTCATGATATTGATCCGATCTCGGACAGTCTTGAGGACAAGACTGCTTCCCTACCCGGTGGCAATGATAGAGAATGTGCTACTGGTCACGAGTCCCAAGCCCACAAGCCCATAGGTCTGGGTCTATGCCAGCAAGCCCAAGAAATAAATGGAAGGAGAGGCAAGTGAGTGAGCTGGCAGAAGAGTTAGTTATGTAGGGGTAGCCAATAAAAGGAAGGGAGGAGGTTTGTGAGGGGGTATGTTGTTGCTGTTATTGGAAGAAGGAGGAGCAGAGGAGGGACTGAGCCTTGCTGCTTTGGGGGTTAAGGGTTTTGTGCTCTTGCCATTGGTGCTAGTTTTTCTTTCTTGTCGTTATACTGATTTGTAATGAACTCTCAGTCTTAGAGCTGAGGACTTACTGCTGTATTTGGAAATTATTCATCAATATAGTCTGTTTTCCTCTCCTTGATTGATTACTTGTGGTTTGAGATTGTGATTAATAGCATTAGCATCTCTTGTTGAATTTGAGTGTTATCAGCCTCTCTCAGTATACTATGAAATCTCGTGTACAACGATGGACTCCTTTTCCTGCTGATGGCTTAAAGATCAATACTGATGTGGCGATTTTCCTAGAAGAAAACAAGACTGGCGTGGCATTTGTGGCTAGGGATCACACAGGGAAGTTCATTGTAGCAGGTTGTAAAGCTCTCACTGGTGCTATTGACCCTTTAGTAGTTGAAGCCTTAAGCATCCGTGAGGCCTTAAGTTGGGTAAAACAAACTAGCTTTCAAAGAATTTTTATCGAGTCTGACTCCTAACTAGTATTAAATGCTCTGTCCTTTTGCTCTCATAACTATTCTGATTTAGATCTTATTATTTATGATTGCAAGTTTTTGACTAGTTGCTTTTTTTAGATCCATTTTGGATTTACGAGTAGATCTGCGATTAATGCTGCTCATTTGTTAGCCAAAGCAGCCTATTCTATGTCAGGTCTGGTTATTGGGATTTATCTCCCTCTTCTGTAATTGTTCAAGCCCTTTTGGTTGACTCTTCTTAATGAAGTCTCTTTTATTTCAAAAAAAAGAAAATCAAAAGAATTGATAAATGTTAGCAGTCTAATAATAAATGTATTGCGAAATGGAGAAATTTGCTCAAAGAAACTCTTTCAATATTAAATTAATAAATAAATAAAGAGCATATTGGTAAGATCATTGGAGTAATTAGGCCTGTGAACAAACCGAAAACTGAATTTTATGAAAAAAAAATTGAATCGCAAACTGAACTATATAAATCCAAAACTAAACACACTGAATTAATTTCGATTGGTTCGGTTCGGTCTATTCAATTCTGTATCAATATGGACTTTTAATATATATGGATCTATAAATTAAATTAATTTATACTCATCAAAATAAGACCATTTAAAATAACTAAATTAAAATAATGCATATAAATTTATCATATTATGTACATAATAAATACTAATCAAAATTATATTTTTTAAAATAATTAAAATAAAAATAATATACATAAACGTATCATTTTATGTACATAATAAATAATGATCAAAATTATATTAAAAATATATATTCTTTATAAATAATAATCAATTTTAACTTGAATGAGTTATGGAGAAATCGTATTTTCTCTAATTAATTAACTTGATGTCCGCTACATTTTTGCCTGCCACGTTTTTTCCATCAAGACAGTTTGCAATTTGTATTTAAATTCTTTTTATATATGTTGTTCAGTTAATTTAATAATTTACGAATCTCAAATTTCAAAAAAGTTAAATAGATGAATCATATCATATTTAGAGCGCAATTGTTTAGATTTTATCTCCACTTTTAGACAAAATGACAAGTTCTTTCCATTATGTTTCATATAACTTTTCATTAATTTGACCTTTATAATTATTTCATCATATGGGAAATTGTAATTTGAATTTTGATTATCAATTTTCTCTATAAAAATACTATGCAATGGCCTTGATCCATGTGTAAACACTTATCAAATAAAACGCCGACCCGACTTCAAAGAATGATATCACCCTGGAAAATTTTAACTTTCTTTTTCCTCTTAACAACTTATATTCCTATTGATGCAACAATGGAACCCCTAGCAGCAGCAAATAAGAGAAAAATATACTTGTTCCACAAGTACACAGTTCATGTAATCAATGGGCTAAGCAGCAATGAGCATCCATTACGTGTATATTGCCAATCAAGAGATGATGATCTTGGTCACCATACACTCTATGTAGGAGGTGATTTCAGTTTTAAGTTTGGAAAAAAGGTATTTGGCCCAAAAACATGGTTCAGTTGTGATCTGATTTGGAAGTCAAAGCACAGACATGTTGATGTGTTTAGGCATGATGTAGAGGGCCGTCTTTGTTGTACTAGTTACAGGTCTTGCTATTGGAGAGCTCAAGATGATGGTATTTATTTTGCTACTTCCAAAGTGGGTCCGATTCAGTTGCTAACTTAGTGATTGTGAACTTTCTTGTTTCTATATGAAAGAAACCCATGTTTATTATAATATGCACATGAATGAACGATTCGCTAGCCTAAGCATTCCGTATGAACAATCAACCTCTCAATTAGAAGATAGGTAAAATAAAACAATAAAATTGGATCCTTAAAACTTTGTGGTAACAAACAAGAATCCCAAAACTTTTTGATGATGCCTTATAACACCCGAAAAAAATATATGCCCAACGGCCTCGAAAGAAGCCCAGAAAAAGGGCCCACCAAACTCCCATTAGTTAAGGAGATGAAAACGTTGATCGAGACTGTCCGATCAGACTTGACATCTCACTAACAAAGTAAAGCCTTATAGTACACGCCACTGGCCAGTCACCACTGTCTAAAAAGAATACGTCATACCTGTTGCAGAGTAAGATACTATTATGCAAACTGTTCCAAGCTCTCCCGGCGCTATAAATAATAAGTTTCCCTCTAAGGCCATAAGAGAGCCTAGAGAGGCAAAAGTGCAATTCTAAGATCGAAAGAAAGCGAAAGGCCATGCGCTAAGATCGAAAGGAAGCGAAACATCCCTCTGTCGATCCATGGTGCAAATGGTGCAGGAGACTCTCAAAAGTAGCCTACTGGAAAACATGTTGGGAAGGAGGAAACGGATGCTCCCCCCTTTTTGTCTCTAGGCGAATCAGGTAGGACATAGTGCCAGAGCCAAAAGACTCCTAGGAAGTGCCTTCCTTTCTGCAAAGCTCAGTTAGCGTGGGAGACACTGAAAGGAGGAAATCGAATTGGAGAAGGGAGATCTCGAAAAGGAAGCAGCATTGGCATTATGCCCTGTAGATGAAAGCGAAGGAAGAAACAGGGAAAAGGGAAAAAATGCAAAGAGCACTTCCCTCAAAGGCTCATGAGTAAAGTGGCTAGAGTGAAGAAGGCTCTAAAAGCACGCCCCTTTCCAAGAAAAAAAATGCATGGAATGGTGGAATCGTTAAAGCTCATTCCGATAAAAAGATTGAAGAAAATGTTTTCCCGATCAAAAAATCGATGATAATATTTGTATTCCCGATCGCTAGATCAACAAAAATCATGGGTATCCCAACCGAAAGGTCGATAAAAAATTGCTAATTTTCACACACTAGTGTAATATGCCAAAGATAGCAATGAAAATGAAGAACAACTTACACTACAAAAAAAACTGTTAATTAGCGACGGAAAATTTCGTCGCTAATTACCTGTTGTCCGTTGCTAATTTAAATTAGCGACGCCGTGACGAACAGTAGCTAATAGGCCAGTCGCTTATATATTAGCGAAGGAATTCAAAATCAGTCGCTAATTTCGCGACGAAAAAATTTCGTCGTTAATTTTTTTTCATCGCTAATTTATATTCCTAACTAGTCGCCAAATTATAATAATAATATTTAGCGACTACATTTTCCATCGCTAATTAAAGATTTAGTGTAAAATTTAGCGACGAAATAGTTGTCGCTAATTATTTCTTAAATTCTATTACACATTAGCGACTGTTGTTATCGCAAATTCGTCGCCAAATTATTGCATGATTGAATTTTTTCTTTTGCTGTATTTTAAAATTTTCATCCTGTACACAATATAAATAATAATCTTATATTATAAAATTCATATATAATAGATACAAATTTAAATAAAAATTTTATATTTTCATATATATATAATTTGTAATGAATTCGTTACAAATAAAGAGTTAACATAAAAAACAATATATAAAACAAAGTATTGTTTATACAATTTATTTCCCTAACATTAATAGCAAATTAAATCTTTACAATTTCCTATCAAATATAGAATTAGCTCCTAGCTAATATTTCTATAGTACCCTAAGCCTAAATGCAATCCCTCTTTAGCTCTAGTCTGTGATCAGAAATACGTAAACCTTATTGGTGGTAGGGATTAACTCCTGCAAAGCCTTCATTCTCTCAGCAATCCACTCCCTGCGCAGCCGTATCTAGCAGAGGAAAGAATGAAAAGCTGATACAAACAGCAATCAAATAGAAACAACTACCAAAAAATGTTGAAAAGTTGCGCTTATTCTACCATTGAAACAAATTGCCTTTTGTTAAAGCTTCACAAATATTGAAAACTCAACATTAATCTCATACATAATGAATCTATTAGAAGAAAAGAGAATGTTATAGAAAGAAAACCATGAAAATAAGTTTCTTCAACTTGCAAACTAAACGAAACTCTAATAATTAACTTGCAAACTAAACGAAACTCTAATAATCATATCTGACACATTCAAAGCATTACCTCAAGTATACTCAAGAACTTGATATAATAATGAATATTGCTGATAACAAACAGACATGAATTACCATGTGATATCTCCAAAACAAAATCAGGTGCATCAGACATAATATTTGCAATCAAAACAACAGTGGTAGCACAAGAGTTTGAGACCTGCAAAGAGACATAGTCAACCAAGCATTGAGAATAAGTCAAGCACCATTACACTTCTATCTCAAACACAAAGAAAATGATGAAGTGAAAATAAAAGAAACAACCTTAACTCCATGGCAAGACATGTCAAAAACATAGAAATGAACAACAAAAGGTCAAAAATCCTTCATTTTAAATCAGAAATCCTGCAAAACAATTTAACCTCTCCTACTTGGTGACAATATTCACTACATCTCATTGGTATGCCTCACCACTATTCAGCTTTAAGTCATCCACAAGAAATTCTTTCATGTACACATCAAGCCATCTCAGTGGTTACTCCTAAAAGATAGCAACTTTCCTATCCTATTCTAGCTATCGTCAAAAATTTTCAAATTCTTTGATCTGATGCTCAAAGCGATAGTCAATGCACATCAAATGTTTAAACAGAAAAAACAGATATTAAATTACTAGCAAGCTTAATGGCTGCTAAACGACTAAGTGGAGGCACCTCAAAAAGCTATACATTTGATACTAGTCATAGGATAACTAGAAATGAATTTGAAATATACTATTCAACCCAATTTCATGTCAAAATTTAGAATTTCTAGTAGACTCTACAGAAGCAGTAATAAAGTAAAATCCAACAAGCACCATAATTTTCACATAATTAAAAACCTGATTTGCTAGGACGAAACATTATAGCCAGCCAAGGACAGTGTAGCCTCTTGTCACATCCAAAAGTACAGAAAATTACCAAAGGGCCAATTAACAATAAGAAATTCACAAATGTATTGTAATCAAACTTCCCAATACAAGCAACAAGCATTTTAGCCAAAGAACCAATCCAAGCAGAAGAAACCATCAATGTATATTCTACTTTAGTTTTTCAAACTTTCAACCTTCAACATGCTATCAGCTACACAACATTAAAAGGGAAAGAATGAAAAGTAGAAACACCAATGATTAAGTAATAGTGGCTTTTAAATACCTCTGCCTTATCATGGAGTCTAACCAGGTCACACATTAATTGAAAAAGTTCCCTTTTAGAACAAATCTCTTGGGAATGGCCATCGATAGTGGAAAGAGCTTCAATTGCATGAAGAATTACATCAAGAACAGCATATCTGAAAGATTACAAGAACTGAAAATCAAATACTTTTCTCAAGAAAGAAAGAAAGACAATGAGTAATGCAACAGTTACAGCTTTGGATAAGCAATCCTGGCACTCGCTCGCACTTAAATCCTGTGTTAAAATGTAGTCTAGCAAAATGATTTATTTAAGCATGACCACAAAGAAGTTCCACTATAATTAATTTATTTTGGAACTAAGCTTTCATGAAAACTATATATACACACACACACACACACCCTATTAGTTAAGAATTTAAGCAAAAATGGTAAATAATAGCTGTTTAAAATAATTCCCAAATACAAAATAGAAAAACTTCTTACTTTGATATCCAAAACTATATCTTTATTATCTTTCCCATTATAAAACTTTAGAATTTTATATCATCATGCATTCAACTTAAGTAATTAAGCAATTAATGTTCATTATGGTATGCTACAACTATTTCAAAGTCAAAAGGATGCTATTAAATTAAGATTGGATTTAAAGTGCAAGAGAGGAAAATTGAACAGGGAAAAATTGAGATAGTCCACTCGGTTGAGTGCTTATACCACTTAACTGAGTGTTATTCTTCAGTCCTAAGAACCAGTCCCTGCATTTGCCATCTTAATCTCATACCAAAATGACTGAATTTTGATCTTAATTTCCCAACTATTAGCTTCTACTACTAAATCATTAAACACCTATTATATGTTACTAAAAACATTAGCAAATCTCCTTTCAATTGTCTTAAGAAAATGTTGAACAAATTGTACAAAATTCACTTCATGAACTTATATGCAGTGATTGAATTCTGCAGCTCCCACTATTCTAATACATGAAGTAAACACTAGTAACAACCCCAAACACCTTTGGTTCTTTAAATCAACTCAAAACTCAACTCACCATACTTTATTTATGTTTCAATTTTAAATCATTAAATATTAGTTTCCTATACCTAATGATATTAACAAGCAGAGTTTGATATTCTGCTATTGCATTCATCTCTAAAATGTCATCTTGATCATTCATAAAATCAACACATGCATAACTAGATTAAGCTATAATTCCCATACCTATTTTTTCCCACCGGAATCTCGACGGAGCTCCGCCGGAGGAGCATCGATGCTATCCGCTTGTAGCTGGAGTCACCAGTAGTCTCTTGGTGGTGTTCACGCTCCCCAATGCCTCTCCATTTGGTTGGAATCTACCTCAAGACCCATCGGCATCTTCCTCTCTGATCTGCTCACAGCTGGCGCTTGAGGATGATCGATGAGTGTAGGAAGGAGCGCTGGACCACCAGAAGTCTTTCGTTGGTGTCCGTTCCGCCATTTGACACCGGAGGTAGCCGAAATCTCAATGAGGAGTTGTCGATTGGAGAGAGAGAGAGATTCCAAACCAAAATAAAAAGTAAAAAACAGAGTGGGCTGGTGGAACAAACGACGAAGGGGGCCGGCGGTGGTGTGCGTCCTCACCCCTGACGGTGGCCGATGATGATCGTTGACGGTGCCGATCCACTCCGTCTCCCTCTCTCAACTCCTTTCCATTTTATTTATATTGTCTCCCCCCTTTTTTCCTCAATTATTTTGCTAATATAAATACTCTAAAGAAAAATTCCCATATCAATCCTCTAATTATTTGCAAATCCCTTATATTCACTAATGAAGGTCTACAAGATGTCTACTCTATTATTATTATTATTATTATTATTATTATTATTATTATTATTATTATTATTATTATTATTATTATTATTATTATTATTATTATTATTATTCAATAATAGTAGCAAAAGTACAGAAAGTATAAATTATTATTATTATTCAAAATTTAATCCAATTTATATTCAAATTCTCAATAATTAATAAGTCTTTAGGGATGTGTAAAATCCGACTCTATCCAAACAAATCGAATAATTCGATCTGAATTAGATATTCAGATAGAGTTATTATTACTATTTTATAAATATTTACTTTTATTAATCTTGAACATGCAAATATATAATAATCGTAATAATTAGTTTATTATTATTATTATTATTATTATTATTAAAAATATAAATTTTCTAAATAACTTTAGACCTTAAAAACTAATCTTCACCGTTCAAAATTAACAACAATTAGTTTTGAACGTACTCACCAAAAATCAGGCTAATCTAACAGCAAATGATTTTTCGATCGTTTTCATATACAAAACTGGTCATTATATCAAAAATCCAGAAAACAACCTCTTTTTTGCAATAAAAATTTAACTTACAGACCTTAAAAACTAATCTTTACCGTTCAAAATTAACAAAAAGGAGTTTCAAACGTACTCACCAAAAATAAGGCCAATCTAACGGCAAATGATATCTCAATCGTCTTCACATACAAAATTGGTCATTATGTAAAAAATCTAGAAAACATCATTTTTTTTACAACAAAAACTGAACTTACAGATCTTAAAAACTAATCTTCACCGTCCAAAATTAACAATAAGGAGTTTCAAACGTACTCACCAAAAATCAGGCCAATCTAACGGCAAATAATTTTCCGATCATTTTTGTATACAAAACTGGTTATTAAGTCAAAAATCTAGAAAATAACCTCTTTTTTGCAACAAAAATTTAACTTACAGACCTTAAAAATTAATCTTTACCGTTCAAAATTAACAACAAGGAGTTTCAAACGTACTCACAAAAAATAAGGTCAATCTAACGGCAAATGATTTTTCGATCGTCTTCACATACAAAATTGGTCATTATGTAAAAAATCCAGAAAATAACCTTTTTTTTTACAACAAAAACTAAACTTACAAATCTTAAAAACTTCACCGTCCAAAATTAACAACAAGGAGTTTCAAATGTACTCACCAAAAATCAGGCCAATCTAACGGTAAATGATTTTTCGATCGTTTTCGTATACAAAACTGGTCATTACGTAAAAAATCCAGAAAACAACCACTTTTTTGCTACAAAAACTAAACTTACATATCTTAAAAACTAATCTTCACCGTTCAAAATTAACAACAAGGAGTTTCAAACGAACTCACCAAAAATAAGGCCAATCTAATGGCAAATGATTTTTCGATCGTTTTCGTATACAAAACTGGTCATTACGTAAAAAATTTAGAAAACAGCCTCTTTTTTGCAACAAACATTGAACTTATAGACCTTAAAAACTAATCTTCACCGTCCAAAATTAACAACAAGGAGTTTCGAACGTACTCACAAAAAATCATGCCAATCTAACGGCAAATAATTTTTCGATCGTTTTCTTATACAAAACTTGTCATTATGTAAAAAATTCAGAAAACAGCCTCTTTTTTTGCAACAAAAATTGAACTTACAGACCTTAAAAACTAATCTTTGCCATTCAAAATTAACAACAAGGAGTTTTGAACGTACTCACCAAAAATCAGGCCGATCTAACGGCAAATGATTTTTCGATCGTCTTCACATACAAAATTGGTCATTATGTAAAAGATCCAGAAAATAGCCTCTTTTTTACAACAAAAACTGAACTTATAGATCTAAAAAACTAATCTTCACCGTCCAAATTAACAACAAGGAGTTTCAAACGTACTCACCAAAAATCAGGCCGATCTAACGGCAAATGATTTTTCGATCGTCTTGACATACAAAATTGATCATTATGTAAAAAATCCAGAAAACAACCTCTTTTTTGCAACAAAAACTGAACTTATAGATCTTAAAAACTAATCTTCACCATCCAAAATAGCCTATACATTTATCTTTTTATCATCACCTTTTTTATTTATAATTTTCTTCAACAAACAAAATATTTTAATCCTTTTAACTTATCACAATTTTTCAATTCAGTTACTTAATTGAATTTATGTTCAATTGGGATCTTAAATCGCTAATTAAATAAAATACTTAACCGTTGAATCTTTACTTATACAATTCCGTATAAAAGCTATTCAATTTGTATGAAACGGTAGAGAGATGTGAGGGAAGAGAAAATGTTATTTTTATATGTAGGGTTAATTTCTAACATTACTAAAATACCCCTACCAAATTTCATCCTTTTATCTTTGTATTCAACGATAATTTTGTAAATATATATAACTAAAATTTTTAATAATTTAAAATTTGCTCAAAATTTAACAAAATAAAAATAAATTATAAATTTTTCATAATCATTTTAAATGAAATAATAAACTTTATATTATTATTATATAAATATTTATATTTATTATTTTTCATAATATGACTATAAAATACTTATAACAATTACTTTATTATTATTATTAAAATGTAATTTTTTTAAATAAATAAGTTTATATTTTGGGATAATTGATAAAGAAATCAATAAAATTTCTAATAATTTAATATTTGATTTAAATTTTATAAAATAAAAATTAATTACAAATTTTTTAATTATTATTTTGAATGAAATGATAAATTTTATATTATTATTTTATAAATATTTATTTTTTAATCTTGAACACGCAAATATATAATAATCGTAACAATTAGTTTATTATTATTATTAAAAATATAAGTTTTCTAAATAAATAACTTTAGATTTTGGTATAATTGATAAAAAAAATATTATCAACTTATAAAATAATTTCTAATTTTTTGTTACAAAATAAAATATTCATTTCATATGGTCTATATTAAAATTACTTAAAACTATACATAAATCATGTGAGTGAAATTAAAAAAAAAATTATTTCTTAATTTATTTGCGACGGATTAGCGACTAAATACTTCCGTCGCTAATTGTAATATTGTATCAAATTACTATTAGCGACAGAAAATTTCTATCGCTAAACCGTCGCAAAAAGGCTCTATATTTTCCCTCCAAAATTAGCGACTAAAATGTTCGTCTCTAAATTTTCTGGAACTAATTTCATGAATAAAAAATTATAAAATATAGCGACGGAATTATTCGTCGCTAATTCCATCGCAAAACATGGCAAGTATGCTTCCCGCCAATAATTAGCGACTGTTTATCCATTCCGTCACTATTTCATCACAAAAAATTAAAAAATATCCTCCCCACGACGGAATTGTATAACAGTCGCAAATTCGTCGCTAAATTTACAACGAAAATAATGTCGTCGCTAAATTTAGTCGCTAATTGACAGTTTTTTTTTGTAGTGTTATGCCTTTGAAAGCATTACATTTAATCAAGATATTGTAAATGCTCCCTACTCATGGTATACGGAAGGCAAGAAACCTTGAAGGAAAAGAAAAGAACCAAGGAATCTCGCAAGAAAATTCAAATGCGAAACATACATAGCAATTAGCCAATGAGGCAACAAAAGACTAAAGAAAGGATAAACGGATGCAATCGTGATGAGCTACTTCTGAACTCGTAAGGCCTCAACCTAGACTCAAATATTGCATAAGAGAAATTTGACCTCAAAAGAAGTGGATATGTCTGATGAGATTGACAAAACCTACGGTCCCTCCGATCTAGTAAAGCCAGCAGAATTCAACGCACCTCGCTTGCTTCACAGTATGTTCTGGGTATCTCAAAATTAGCAATCAAAATTTAGCATTAAAATGCAAATATCAAAGAACAACAAGCAAGCAATTCCATTCAAGGAAGTGTAAGACATACATGGCAATTACAGAATGACAGAGGCCAATTAACGGCCACAATATTACGCATCGAAAAAATGAGGAGGCTAAAAAGAGAGGCTGATACAGCCGTTCGCCAAAATGGTCGATTGAAGAAATAATAGCCTGCCTTCAATCTTTAACAAATTTCGGCCTATCTCAAAAATTGGGTAAGGAAAGCACAAGGGATTATAAGGTAGATGACGCCCGATCGATCGGTTCAAATAAAAACACCACAAAAAGGACAAGGATCTCGCTCGCTTCGTGTCACGCTACCGAACATAACAAACAAAACTCGGCATCAACCATGCAAACGAGCAAGCCGCTTGGGGTGACACAATGTCTTTATTAAGATAAGTACTACCTATTACTTTCGTGCAAGTCATCATTTCTTTACGAGCTTTAACAATACAATAAAAAAAGAAGAAGAGAGAATAGAAGAAAAGAGAGAAAGGCTAGATATGCAAAATTTAAAAAATCATATTCATTCAAAAGTACAAAGTACACAGATAACATTCTTCTTATAATTTACATAGATAGTGTTCTTGCTACAAATTAGTGTTCCTCTTATTTGGAATGGTGCACAGCTGAAGCTTCCTACTTCCCCCCTATAAAACAATAAAAAAAGAAAAGAAAAGAGAGGGTAGAAGAAAAGCAAGGCTAATTACAAGAAGAGAATGAAAAGTAAAAAACAACAGAGAGAAAAGAGAAAAAGAGCTCCGCTGCCACCTCGACCACTACCTCTGTAACAACACCGCCTCTCGCCAACTGCCCTCTTCTGACAGCTTAACATTAGGAAAATAGATAAGAAGATACAGACATGCATCCAATACCATGATCAAATGAAAGCCCAAGGCTGAGAGAGAAAGGTGGCAAAGACAGAACTCCATATGGTTTGCAAATGCAAACCATATCCAGGAAAGTTAAAAGCCTTTTTTTTCATTCATCTTTCTAAAATGGAATGCAAGCGGCAGGATGCAAAGGTTCTAGAGGTTTTAGAGTCCAGCTTAACTTCCAGGAGGCAACAGTCATTGCAAGGAAAAATAGTGAAAGAACGACAAAGGGAAATAAGGAAGTTAGCATGAGAAAAAAGGAGGAAGGAACCCTTTTTATAGGTGACTCCTAATATCCTGTAAAGGTATTTAATAAAGGCATCACACATTAAGAATTCATTAAATGCGTGTTCAAAAACCGAAATCAACCGTCGAAATGTAGAAAATGAAGTAACCATCATTAAGTCAGGAGAAACGAAGCGACACTTGACAAAAGATATCAAAATGATTGATTGATGATACAAATCGCACGAGATCGGGCTGAATAAAACAAAAGAAGACATGAACTGATTGGTACAGGAGACTGAAAGCCCATCCGATCGGATCTTCTCACCCTTAGTAAAAAATGCACCAAGCAAACACACGACGGGCGGTGACCGTAGGTAACTTTACTTCCCCCAAACCATCATTAAAATCACAACTCTCGACTCCTACAAAACCAAATCGGATTCCCAAGAAAAGAACAACGTATTGACTAAAGACTGGCCAACTATCAACAAGAAAGAAAACAAATAGAGCTAACAATAATTAGCAAATACCTCGCGATCCCAGACCTCTGGTAAACAGGTTAGAAAGCAAAACCTAAATAATAATCTATAAATACATGAAAAAAGGTACTTTGCAAGACAAAGTCTCAAGGACGATTAATTCCAACCTTTTCAGGCTAATGTTTCTTTGATTCCGATCGACGAACCATCCCGATCGATGTCTCAAAAGCCGCCTCTCAAGGCCAATTAATTCTAGCCTCTCAAGGCTGATGTTCCTTTAATATTGGTCAATGATTTATCCCAATTGATGCCTTAATGACGGTCCTTTGGTGCTGACATCCCACTAATTTCAAAGGTGAACAACACCTCTTGCAGTTAAAGGTCTCTCCTGACTGTCGCACTCGGAACTAAAGAAATGTTGTCTATAGCAATGCCGAAAAGGTGTGGCCCAGCTACGAGACCACAACTTCGATTTCTCATCGAACTGATCGATGGGGAACAAATGATAACACCCGAAAAAATATATGCCCAAAGGCCCTGAAAGAAGCCCAAAAAAAGGGTCCAATCAGCTAAGGAGATGACCACGTTGATCGAGACTGTCTGATCAGACTTTGACGTCTCATTGATAGAGTAGAGCCTTGTAGTACATGCCAATGGCCAGTCGTCGCAGCCTAAAAAGAATAGGCCATACTTGCGGCAGAGTAGTATACTATTGTGCACACTGTTCCAAGCTCCCTCGACACTATGAATAACAGGTTCCCCTCTAAGGAAGACGGCTCTCTCTCTCTCTCTCTCTCTCTCTCTCTCTCTCTCTCTTTAACACACACACACTCTCTCTCTCTAATTTTCTCCATATCCCGATAGCTAACTTGAGCGTCGTAATGCTGAAGTACGGGACTGCCGGGCTAAGCGCCTTTTATAGGTTCCTTCTATGACACCTCGATCGAGACCAACCCCCTAGTTCTCAGCCCTTACTTTTGTCTACTGTAAGCTAGAGACACTCCATCTCTATAAAATTTTGTGATTTATCAATGCCAATTGCACCAAACTAACAAGGTCAATGAATTCTCATCTGCTATGGCTGAGTGTTGGCACCACCTTAGTTGAGTGATATTGAGCTAAATACTAGAGTTGTGAGCTTTTTTTTTTTAATCCTTACCTACCTTAAAGAATCAACAATTGCAATTATATCAATCAAATTTTTTTTATTTAACTCTATAGAAATAGAATTATTACGGTTAGAATTATTTATTTTATGTTTTGATTTAAATAAATAAAAATAAATAAGTAAATAACGAAAGAGTTTGTTATTTTTTATTTTGTTCTATCAATGAATGGAATGAAAAAACAAGTAAACGTTTCTATTACTTATTGTCTAAAAATAATGTCCAAATTTTTATGCCAAATATCTAATAAATAGTTTTAACCGTCTACGAACAATAATCAATTTTAACTTAATGATTCGTAAATACACTCTTTTTTCATTAACTTGACACTTGCTACATTTTTCCCATCCAGACGGTTGCAATATTAATTTGTATTCAAAAAATCTTAAAAACTTAAATGAGATCATATCATATCTAAAGCACAATTGTCTCATATTTTATCTTCAACTTTAGCCAAAATGATAATTTTTCTTTATTCAATTTCATGTAGCTGTTTTGATAATTTTTCTTTATTCAATTTCATGTAGCTGTTTTTCACCTTTATTATCTCAAATGACAAATCATAATTTGAATCTTGATTATAAATTTTTCTTATATAAAAATACTATGCTATGCTATGGCCTTGTTCCATGTATAAACACTCATCAAATAAACCATGATCCAACTTCAAAGAATGATATCAACCTGGAAAATTTTCACTTTCTTTTTCCTCTTAACAAGTTATATTCCTATTGATGCAACACCGCAACCCATAGCAACAGAAAATAAGAGGAAAATAGTCTTCTGCTTAAAGTACACAGTTTATGTAATCAATGGGCTAAGCAGCAACGAACATCCATTGCTGGTACACTGCCAATCAAGAGATGATAATCTTGGCGACCATACACTGTGGGTTGGAGGAGACTTCCATTTCAAATTTGGAGTAAAAATATTTGGGCCAAGAACACTGTTCAGCTGTGATCTGAAATGGGGGTCAAAGCATGGACATGTCGATGTGTTAGGCATGAAGTAGAGGCTCATCTTTGATGTACTTATTACACAACTTGCCATTGGAGAGTTCAAGATGATGGTATTTATTTTGCTATTTTTCCTAATGGTTTTTGGAAGAGGTTGGATTGGCAGCAGTAGTTCATGTGAATTTATATTAATTTCTTTATATATCAATAAAAGACCTCTTGCTATGTCAAGATATTATGTGTGAAGTTTTATCTAATACTACACAAAATTCATTTTAGGAATAATATTTTATCTAATAAATTTTAGAATCAACGCTAAATCACAATTTTACCTTAATTAAGTAATGATCACCATTTAAGAATATTTATTTTGTGAGTAAAATGTATATTAAGAAGTATTGCAAAGTCTAATTAATTTCTTATAATTTTTCTTGTTCTTTTTTTTTTTATAAATAAGAACCACTTTACATAAAAAAGAATGCAAAGGCGAGACAATTTTTATTTTTTTATCTCTTATAAAAAGAGGTAATTAATTGTCAGATTTGATGACAAGTGGTTTTAATGAGATTTCTTGAAACAAATAACTATTAATTTTAAATATATAACCAATCATTAAATACACCATAATGAGCGCTAGGCTGGATTTTCACCTAAATCCCAATTAGTGTAGGATATGGATATTCATTCGATAGTTTGAATGTTTACGAGTCTCAAATTAAATCAGATCATATCTAGAGCACAATCATTCAGATTTTATCTCCACTTTTAGACAAAAAGATAAGTTCTTTCTGTTAAGTTTCATGTAACTTTTTTATTAATTTTACCTTTATTATCTCATCATGTGAGAAATTGTAATTTGAATTTTGATTATCAATTTTCTCTATAAAAATACTATGCAATGGCCTTGGTCCATGTGTAAACACTTATCACATAAACCTGCCTGGTCCGACTTCAAAGAATGATATCAACCTGGAAAATTTTCACTTTCTTTTTCCTCTTAACAACTTATATTCCTATTGATGCAACAATGGAACCGTAGCAGCAGCAAAAGGGAAATATTTTTAAAATTTCTTTTTTTGTGTTTTATCTTTCTTTCTATTTTCTTTTTATAAATTTTCTATTCAACATATCTGATTTGACAGTTAAAATATTTTTAAAATTTTTCTATTTTTGCTAGGTATCTAATACAAAATTTGCATTTCAAAAGGGAAATAACTTTATTTGGGTTTGTATCTAGCCATATATACTAAATTAAAAAAAAATTATTATATTACCACGTAGAAAAAGAAATCATTGGTTCATTGCATGAGAGTAAAGGACCAAGTTTAGAAAAGAAATATACTGATGAAGGGCTTGAGGGAAATTTCAACTTGAAACGTAGCGTTTCAAGTATCACAAATACCGTTTCCAAACACAGAAATTGCCATACGGAACCATTGTCCACACTATTCAGTCTTCGCCTTCCCTAATATTTATCAATGGCATTTTTTTTTTTGCTGTTAAATTTAATTAAAATATGTACTTTCAAATGAAAATCTATTCAATTATTTTTTAACTCTATTTTTTATTTTCAGTATGCTAAAAGTAATTAAAATTTCAATTCAATACCACAAAATCTGATGCGATGAATATGAATTTTGATGAACTATTGACAATTACTAGAATGTGACATAAAAGTATGAAAAATTCATTAGCAAGTAAATAAAAAAATTAATTACCAAATAGATATATATATTGGGATAGAATGGTCGACTATGTGGAAGATTATTTGAATCTATACTTTCAAAGAAAAAAAAAACGCATGGACCAACAGTACACAATATAATATAGACAACAATATAATTTATTTTTTCTCCTTTTAAAACAAGATGCTTTTGAAGATTTTATTCGTTGGACATTTCCTGAATTATATCTGCAAAATTAATGACATTCTATGAGTTAATAGATTATTGACATAATTTTAATAATAACATTTCACTATAAATACCCTCAAAGAATGGCACCCAATGTACAGCATAAATTAAACTACCAACACCAATATCTATCTAAACACTGATTCCAAGCATGAAAATTCTTTTCTTTTTCATTGTCCTTCTAGCAACATTGAATTGGCCAGTTCTAGCATGGAGGCCAAAACTAGCAGAAGATCCTGAAAAAATATTTGGGTATTGCTTCAAGTTCAGAGTTCATATTATAAATGGGCTAAGCAGCAATGAACATCCACTGTTCATTCATTGCCAATCAAGAGATGATGATCTCGGTGGCCATACACTCTTTGTGGGAGGTGACTTCAATTTCAAGTTGGGTAGAACGATATTTGGAAAAAACACATGGTTCACTTGTGACATGATTTGGGGCTTAAAGCATCAACATGTTGATGTTTTTAAACAAGATGTGGAAGGCAAGATATGTTGTATTGGCGACAATGTTTGCTATTGGCGAGTTCAAGACGATGGAATTTATCTTAGTCCAGATTTCTCGCATTGGGATAAGAGATATGATTGGGTTGACTCAGTGAATATTTGAAAAAAAAGTTACAAGGCTTATCTAGACCTGGCTTATGATTAGTGTCGTTTTTTTTATCCCTTTCTCCCGCTAATTTTCATAAGCATTCCAAATAAAGTCTTAAAATGTCTAGTTATGAGTTCTCCGCAGTTGGCAAAAAGATATGATTGGCAACGATGATATGAATTTACACTCTCACATAAAAGCATGTTAAATTTATATATCAATAAAAGATCTATCTTTTAATTAATTTTCTTGTATACATATATTTATGTCCTGATAATATTGTTGGTGCTCTCTATACTGTCGGGCTCAATGCCCCTCGCTTTTATTTTCATTTATTGTTCAATATTGCAATTTTTCTTTATCCAATGAGTCTGAAGGATGTTAATTTGGATGTTTGGAAACGTCTGTCGGGTTCTTTCTCTTGGCTGTTTTTTCTTCTTCTAAATTTGCTTTTGTAAGAGTTTTGTGTTAAAAAAAAAATTCCTACAAATTAATATTTATCAAACTCAGAAAATTAATCTGTATACAGGATCTGAATGAGTTATTTGGAAGAATCCGAATTATTAGGTCCATTTATCTATACATAAATCGGGTTAATATATTACCATATTTTAATTTTTCAAATATGAAATACTTATAAAAACTATATTTTGAATGAAGATATATATGGAGTGGAGTGAAAAGATTTTCATTCAAAGGTGAAGTTTATCAACAATTTTATTAATCACATTATAATTTTTGGTTAATCACTATATCGGTTTCGATTTTAATCCGAATTCTGTTTTAACGGTTAACCAATATTTTTTTGATTAATTATTAAAAACTTTAACATACAAATTTGACAAATTATACAAAATGTAATGTTATTTTTAATGGTTAAAATTTATATATTAAACATGAAACTAAAAATAGAGTGCCTATTATGCATATGTAAAAGATATTTTTACTAAAAATATGTATCATAATAATGTTTTAGAAATTAATATATCATAATATTTATAAAAAAATATTAAAAATTTTAAATTTAAAAATTAAGATATAAATATAAAATATATATAAACCGATTAACTGTTGATTAAAAATAAGTTTGATTAACCATCCATGTTTAAAAATAAAAATCATAATCTTAAATTATAGTTTTGATTAAAAGATCAATTCAATTTTAGATTGGTTTTTCGGTTCATCTATATTATATAGAAAATTTGGTAAATTTTGATCCGATCCAATATGTATATAAAAACATGATTCAAACTTGACTAATTTAATTATCCATTTATGATCCAACCAATTTGATTTGTAAAGTGACTCATATATATGATCAGTTAGGATGCATTCGGAGAGAATTTTATTTTTGATTTTTGATTTTTTTTTTAAATAAAATCAAAATACATTTGTCAGATTTTTCCCCATTTTGATTTTTGTAAAAATTTAAAAAAATGATTTTCACATAAAAAATAGAAATTAAAAATTTTTAAAATGTGATTTTTAGGATTTTTCTTTTATCAACAATTTAATTATTTTATTCTCATTATCACTACCGCTACTACCACCACACCGCCACTGCCGCCGCTATTAGACCGCCACCACTACCACCATAACTGCCTCTACCACCATCAGACCGCCATTGTTGCCATCACCATCACTATTGTCATCATCACTGTCGCTGTCATCACCACCAGACCGCCACCACTAGAATGTCACCAGCCACCACTATCGCTGCTGCCGCTTCCATCGCCACTACGTACCACCACCGTCGCCGCTACCACTGCCACCCTTATTGCTACCATCGCTGCCGCCGCCGCCACCACCATTACACTGCCTGCCACTACCACCACTACTGCTGTCGCTGTCGCCATCACCCCTACCGCTGTTACCACCACCACCACACTACCACTTTCGCCACCACCACCTCTGTCGTTGCCACCATTGAAATCATTATCACAATATACAAAAATAATTAAAAAATGATACAATTTATAAATATATAAAACAGTTTTTAAATATATAAAGCAGTTTTTTTTAAATAGATAATAAAAATTAAAAATAATTTTTTGATTTAAAAAATAAAAAACTAAAAATCTATAATTTTATAGAATGCAACCTAAGTAATTATATTTGCGATTTCATTTTCTTTTTATATAATGTGAATATAAAAGTAATTATTTTTAAGGGTATATATATTTATAATTTTCTATTTTTAATGATTTTTTAAAATAATATTCTATATGATAAGTCAATTTATGATAACTCATTGAATAATCACCAATTTAAATAATGATTTGAACCCATATCTATGTCACTCGATTTGTTTGGCACCTGTGCATTCAAGAATATATTTACAATTTCTAACTAATCTAGGTGTTTCATCCATTTTCCTTTATACATATATAAATATATTCTCTTTAACCTCAAATAGTTTCATGCAGATATACACTCAATACTCTTAAAAAAATATCAAATTCACAGCAAGTAAATTGCTAGAATTTAATAAAAAGATGAAAAAAATTATTAATTGTAATTTTACTCCATAGAGAACCAAATGACGGTATTCAGATGAAAAAGAAAAAAATCATTTATAAAGTGCAAGGCAATTAATCATATTCATATCGCATTCACGTTTTAGTTTTAGTTTTAGTTTTTCCAGTAATAAATCAAATTGACATAAATAAAAGCAAACTGATAAAAGAATTATTTAAAAAGAAAAAGTTTTTCGAAATACACTTATTGACTGCTGTAAGTTTATTATTTTTATTATTTTTTGACACCATTAGTGAGATTATTTGAACCTATACTTGGAAGAAATGTGTGGAGCAAAGTACAAAGAATTTAGAGAGTCAATTTCACCCATAATCACTGGACTTACGTCTAATCACTAAAAAATAATTGACTTATTTTTCGTGACTTAAATGATATCGAACTTATCACATTTTTGCAAAAAAAGTTATTTTAACCAATTTTCGGCTATAATTCTTACCGGAATGCTAATGTGGCACGTCACGTCATATGCTTGAATACACGTGGCATGACACGCTAGCAGCCACGTCATCGAAAGAGGTCATAACAAACGACATGTCAGCACGCCACGTCATATTTCTGACACACGTGGCCTCTTTTAGTGACGTGACTACTGATGTGTCATGTCACGTGTGTCCATGCATATGACGTGACGTGATGTGCCATATCAGTATTCCAGTAAGAGTAATTGTCAAAAATCGGTCAAAATAATTTTTCTACAAAAAGATGATAAGTTCAATAACATTTAAATTATAAAAACTAAGTTAGTTACTTTGGGTAATAAGGCGTAAGTTCAATGATCATAAATGAAATTGACCCAATATTTAGACCATAATATGTTGGGAATGGCTCATATACCAACCGACTGACAGATAATGAAAGCAAAGCAAAGAGTGTTTACTCAGGAGAATCCGATCGGAGGAACATACTACAAAAAAAAAATTGATTTTACTGACGGAATAGGCCATTTTACTGACGGAAAAGGCCTTTCCAACTTTTTTTTATGGATTACCGACCGAATTATTCCGTCTGTAAAACGCTCGTAGGTGCCAAATTACCGGCGGAAAAATTGGTCGGTAAGAGTTACCGACGGATTAACCGACAGAAATATAAAAAACTTCCGTCGGTAGTTTTGCTAGAAAATCGGTCGGAATATTTCGTCGGTTTGAGTTTTTACCGATGGAATATTCGTATCTAATCCGTCGGTAAACTTAATTAATGCAAAATATTTATTTATTTTAAAAAACAGCGACGGATATATACGTCGGTATTTTGTCGATAAAACTAATTTATTATTTATTTTTTCAATTATATATTCCCCTTTACAAAACACAATGAATTCAATACAAACAGTCTAAAATTTAAATTGAAGGTGTATATCAATTAATAATTTTATTATATAACAAAATCAATATATACATTAAAATGGAAAACAACCACAAAAACCAAAAAGAAAATGTTATATGTTATAACATTTCAATTACTTAACTAATGCAAGGGCTCAAATGATCAACTTTTTCAAAAATGACTTGATAATGTAAAATTTTATCATCACTTAACATCTCTAGCTCCATGACACCAAATCAAACCCTTCACTTAACATCTCTAGCTCCATCTCTAATCCTTCACTTGATGCAGTCACAAGGGAAAAAAGAAAAAAAAAGTTAATCCCTTTCGGACAGAAGTTCAAGATGATTTGCTGAAAATAAAAGCATTGCAATGAACAAAGCATACCTTGAGTTGTTCAGCAAATCACTCATGTTGTACCACATGATCATTCAATTTAGTATATGCATTGCAAATTTGGGCTGTTCAAGGACATTGACCATAAACAATAGGAATTAAAGAGACAAAGCAAACAATGAATTATAAGAAAAGAGTCGCACAAATTAAAAGATGGAATGATGGTACCTCATGCTTGTTTATGAACACCTCAATTGATCTATGTTGGAATTACACAAGAAGGTGGTTAGCATCACAAATCTGTAAACCAGAGGATACTAAACAAAGAGTATAGACATCTAAGCACATGCATGCAAGCATAAACGTTGGTGTGCACACCCAATTGATTGTATCTCAGCAAACTGTTATTATGAATCAAGAAAAAAAATTAATGCATTCTGTCATGTGTATACATATCTTTCTAAATTGTGTACTATGCTTATTTTATGATTGTGTGTGCATATTTAAACCTTTAAATTTCAAAATTAAAACATGCAAAATGGAAAAAAAATGAATAAATACGCTATTGCACAATAACTAACCACTTATAAGATTTATTAGAAATTAGATTGCTTCCAATTTTTGACAAGTGAACTATACAAACCATTATTTCAGACATGGAAAAAGCTAATAAATCAACTATGTACAGAAACTTGCTCCTTAAGAATCATTATTTCTTATTAACATAGAGAGGTTTTAATTATCATCTTACTAAGTTCGAGGTCCTCTCTCTTGACCACTTGTCTACTTGACATGAAGCATAATCACACAAAATCATAAATACATGATACAGAGTACAGATACACAAATCTCATTTAGCTTGAACTAAAGCTTAGGTAATTGAATTTTCGTTTACCCATCATCTTCTCGTAGAGTTCCATACTCATTACAGAAACAATCAGCATGTTCTACATTAACCTGTGAAAAAGGACATACCAGGAATATATAACACTATTGCCCACAAGAGAGAATTCTTTCATTATGCGAGACTAAGCTCTTCTCTCGGCCATTGACTTTGATACCATAATATGTGTATAAAAGTACTACTAATTAGTGGATGTTGGATATTAACAAATTGAAATATCCCTTGCGCCATATAAAGAAGTAAGATATCATTTATTTGATCTTTAACGTGGTGGGAGACCGAAAGAATGTAAAGAGATTTTAAACCGTTTCGATATCTTCATATCCATAATATAATTCTATCAGTCAAAAGGTATTAAAAGGTCCCATATTTTTACGGATAGATAAGGATTCTGATTTTGTGCCATATAATATATTAAATAATTTAAATGAAAGTGAAGGGAAGGGAACTCATGAAAATACAGACAGTACAAATAAATGAATAAAAATAATAAATTGCTTATAGTTTTAATGAGATCTAAGGCTCATTTTTAGATTAAAAATAATATAGATATTATTATTATGATTTATAAACTTATAACAATTTTATATTGCATCCATTTATAAAAATTATATTTATTAAGTGACATTGAATAGTTAGTTTTAATGAGATTAGGGTTAATTTTTAGGCAAAAAAAGTATAGATATTATTATTATTATTATTATTTATAAATTTATAACAATTTTATGTTACATGAATTTATAAAAATTATATTTATTAATTAATATTGAACAGTTCACTAATTTTAATATTATATTATTATTTACTAAATATAATATAATTATAATTTTATTTAAATATTAATTACCAGTGGTAACTGGAAAAGAATTTATCCTAACTCCAACAGAATACCAAAGCACCGACGCAACGTTTCATATGATGAGCTGTACAAAACTGATGTACATCAATGCCATGATTATAAATATATAAATAACAACTCTCTCAATCTCTCTACAAAACCCGCAAAATGATGAAAATGACATTACATAAAAAATTAAAATTTTATGTAAATTTGATGAAGGTACTTACGTGATCGAAAGTTTCAAGCAATTCCCAAGACAACCCATTAGAATTGAGAGTGAGAACCACTTCTCCAACATTATCCATGAAAAAAGTCGACTTCAAAATTGACGATGTTTCCCCATTTTCTACCTCTGCATTATTAGGGATAGATTTATCTCCTTCAACACTAATATTGCCATTTTCATCTCTCCTTATTTCCATCAATCCACAATCATACAGGGAACGACTTTGTGCTATTGTTTTCAAACAATTCAACAAAACCAGCGTTGGGTTAACATGAACTCACCCGTATTGGCTTATGATCAAGTGAAATTTCAGCAATCTCATTTTTCTAAATTGATTAATTTAATTTCAGCCACTGACTTTGATACAATGATATGTGTGTGTATATACATACATTTATGGAGTGGTAATTAAATTGATTATAAAAAAAAGAAAAAAAAATAAACTCACAGAGCTTTGACAAGTTCATTAAAAAGCCTTTTAGAGTCTTGAAAGAAAAGAGAGACAACTTCAGCCATAAAATCTGGATTACTTTCATCTTGAAGCTGTTAAATAAACAACAACAATAAGCACATAAAAAATAAGTGGACAAAACAAAAGAAAGCTCTATCAGTCATGACTGGGACCTAGATTATATCAGCACATCCAAAATAAGCAAGCAGCAAGACTTGTAATGGCAAATGAAACAAACAGATACTAATTGTACTTATTAGCAAATGAAACAAACAAACAGACATCGACTATCATAAAAATTGTCTCAATTTAAATTTAATTGAAAGCCAAAACATATTACCTCTTTCTTGACATGTCGGAAATGTACAGAGATGCAAAACCTATTGTCTGCTATTCTTGCATCTTGCAATTTCATGATGACTTGCTCCTTCAATGCTGTCAATATCTGTAACAAACATATATGATTCTTCTCTTTTAGCAGCCATGAACATAACACTATATATATATATATATATATATATATATATATATATATATATTGTTTGATTAAGTTGCACTATTGGGAATTCTTAATTAGTGGGATTATATTCTAATAAGCATTCCTTCATCAAGTAAATTATTAAAAGAATATGTCTACTGATTCAGCAAAATTTTGTCTCTTTGGGATTCATAAATAAATCATATATAATCAACAGAAAACGAAATAGAAAATCTCAGCGTGGAAACAATTCCAAGAACAATTCCTTAGAAGCCTACAAACTCATAAAAGAAACCACCTCTCACATGTTATAAGAGATTGAGGCAAATAGGGAGAATACTTTTTCACCCTGCCACTATCAGGCTTTCCTGCAGCCCCAACAATCTCAATCTCCACAAAGAATCAAGATAAAAAAATAATTACAGGGACCGATGCCTTTTATTTAATTCTATCTCTTGCATGATAAAGAATATATAAAATAGCACTAGTTTGCAGCATAACAGTACAGTTACATAGCGATTACATATTCAGAAGCAAATTTGATTAACATAAATTAAAGGGTAAGAAGTTTGGAAATAATTACCATAAAACATAAACAATAATATCAGTTAATAAAACCACCTCTCTTGAACTATGTAAGTTGAATGGGCAATGAACTACTGTAATCAATAATTTGAAGCTAAAGAAGACTAGCTAAACATTACATATAAACACTTGGTAAGAAGAGCCCAGGCATCAGCACAAAAAACGGAAAGAGAGCCTTAGCTGCTGCAGCTATACTATTAAAAAATCAGCTATATTTTGACAGACAGATTTATGAGAATTGAAGCTTTTTATGTTATCTGTCAAATAACTGAAAGCTTCTTGAAATGACATGGACGGAACTCTGCATTTTTTTGATAAGCCAAAGAGTTTATTGAAGCGGAAAAGAAAGTAAAAGAATTCCACAAAACAGAGCGAAACGCATCTCAACACTTGCTGAACCGACAGCAGACCAAAATAACTGAAAAATAAAGGCTGTAAGAAGAAGCTTAAACTATATCCCCATAGCTGAAAGACCGACAAAAACCCAGCTGATTGACAGCAACCTCTATAAAGTAGAAGACCATGACATATCTAAGCTAACACCCAAAATGAAATAATAATATAAAGATCATTTAGGCTTCTTGAAACTACTAACAGATGCTTTCAAAAATTGCAATTTATATCAATTACAACAACTATTCCATTCCACACTTGACTACTTGCGAAATGAAATAAACCAAACAATATTCAAAAGTCAACAAATGCAATGGAAGTTTTCAAAGAAGATCACCTTAAATTGCTTCAGAAAAGAAAAAAGCGGTTTTCATGCTTCGAAAAAAAAGCAGCCGCAATGAGAGAGTCAAAACACCTGCCAAAAATCCCAAATCAAAATCAACAAATTCTTAACAATCTAAAGATCACAAAATCAAAAAACTCATACCCAATTCTACCTTGCAAAAGAAAACCTCGTTAGATCTATCGTTAAGGAGAGAACGAGTGCCATGTTTCAGAGTAAGGGGGTTAAAGGAACCCGAATCCAACCTTTAACTTCTACAAATCTCAAGTGAGCCAAGCCATAAGTTGAACTATGGTAATATCCCATTTTGGAGTCTGAAATCAAAGTGAAGGAAGAGATTTAGAGTAGATCTAGGGCGAAGAAGTCTCGATTTGGAGAAAAAGATAGAGAGACAGTGACACATTTACAGCGAGGGAGGGGGAAACTAAGGTTGAAGAATGGAGAGGGAGATCTAAGTTGATATCAAATGGGGTTGTGATGAAATAACGGTGGGGAAACCTCGCTGTCAAGATGGCGAGGAGGGACATCGGTGTGGCTGAGAAAAATATGGAGACGAGACTAGGCTTGAATGAAGGAGGAAGAGCTGACATTGGGATATTTTTAACCCTAAAACTTTTCATTAAAATTAAATATAAAAAAATTTTATTAATAGACTACCGACGGAATCACCAACAATAACAAACCGTCGCAACAACTATTCCATCGCTATATTAGGCATAAAAAATTTTCGCATTTATTTACTGACAAAAATAAGATCTGTCACAAAATCTGTCGGCAAAATCCATCGCTACATCACTAAAATGATAAAAATAAGTTACCGACGGTTTTCGTTCAAAAACAATTGGCGCCAACATTGCCCGCCAAATATACTGACGAATTATTAATTCCGTTGGTAAAAATATCGTCGTTTGTCAAATTTATTTTTTTACCTATGGATTATCAATTTGGTCGGTAATATCTTCCTTTTACCTACGAAATTTGTGTCCGTCGGTAAAATCAACTTTTTTTTGTAGTGATGTGGAGTATGTGCAGTCAGACAAGGACGCTTAGAGGAGCGATATGCTCGGGAAGAGTAGGACTCTCGAGGGGAGTAGGACGCTTGGGTAGAGCAGAACACTTAGGAGAGCTAGACTGTCCGATCGGATAGCTAGAGTAATCTGTTTGAGTGGCGAGCGTGTGTGCCTGGAATCCTAGTGGGTTTGGGAAAGCGTGTGTACACGTTTAGGGTACAGGACAATTATATAATTACATACCTGGTAGGTTATGTATACATATCAATGTTGTAACCTAGTTTTGTGTGCCGCTGTAAAAATTAGAGAATCAATATTCTCTGAAATAAAAGAATAGCCGCCACCGAGGACGTAGGCATTGTTGATCGAACCTCATTAAATTCTTGTGTTCTTCTTGCTATTTTATTGTTTGTTTGTTCTTATTTCTGTGTGATTTAGCCAGTTTGATCCCCAATAATTGGTATCAGAGCTTTGGTTAAGATGGCTATGTCACGAACGAAATTCGAAGTGGTTGGTCAAGTTTGATGGCCAGGGTAACTTCGGGTTGTGGCAAACAAGGATAAGGGATCTGTTGGCACAGCAGGGACTCTCCAAGGCACTGCAAGCACAGAAATCTGGAACAATAGAGGCTGAAAATTGGGAAGAGTTACAGTAGAGAGCGGTGGCAACCATTAGGTTGTGTTTGGCAGATGAGATTATGCATCACATAATGAATCTGTCTTCTCCAGGAGAAATATGGAGGAAGTTGGAAAGCCACTTTATGTTCAAATCATTAACGAATAAATTGTATCTCAAGCAGAGGCTGTATGGCCTGAAGATGCAAAAAGGGTTAGATCTGGCTTAGTACGTGAATATCTTTAATCAAATAATCACGGATCTAGCAAGGCTGGATGTGAAAATTGAGGATAAAGATAGAGCAATGATTTTTTTTTATGTTCGTTGCCTCTTTCTTATGAACATCTGGTGATGACTCTTACATATGGAAAAGAAACTATTAAAGTTGAAGAGATAACTACAGCATTGTTGGCTCACAACCAACGAAAGCAGAATGCAAGGGACAACTCTCAAGGTGATAGTTTGTATGTAAAAAGTAATCAGGATCGCGAAAGGAATATAGATAAGAAAGGTTCTGGAAAACGAAATTCCAGATCTAAGTCAAAAGGCAAGAAGACGATTCATTGCTATAAATGCAAGGAGCAGGGACTATGAAGAAGGACTGTCCAAAGCTGCAACAGCAGACCGATGAGAGGTCAGTGAATATGGTGCAAAGTGAAGGATCAGATAGCAATGATGGAGATATACTTTTGGTATCAACAACTCAGTTCATGGATATGTGGATTCTTGATTCTGGATGCTTGTATCACATAACACCAAACAGGGAGTGGTTCACATGATATCGGTTGGTCAACTCTGGATCAGTCTATCTAGGTGATGATAGATGTTGTAATATTGCAGGAATAGGTGAAGTCAGAGTGAGAATGTATGATGGGACCGTTCGGACACTATATGAGGTTCAACACATACCAGATCTGAAGAAGAATATAATTTTCTTGGGTACTTTACATAATAATGGTTTCATTCCCAAGGCAGATGAGGATAGGAAAACCATTAGAATTGTAAAGGGAGCACTGACGGTGATGAAAGGAAAGCTCACTGCAGGAAATATCTACAAGCTATTAGGGAGTACAGTTATAGGCGGAGTTCACTCGATGGAGTTCACGCAATGAAATGTACCCAACCGGATTTAGCTCAAGCAATCGATCAGGTTTGTAAGTACATGTCAAAACCAAGAAGGTGACATTGGAAAGCAGTTAAGTAGATTTTCAGGTATCTGAGAGGGACGGTCGGGCATGGAATAGTATTTGGGAATCAATAGGATGGTCCTTTTGTAGTCGGACTTGTGGATTCGGATTATGCTGGAAACTTGGATGATAGGAGGTCGACGACAGGGTATGTGTTTACTCTTGTTGGAGGACCTATATATTGGAGATCAATGGTTCAATCCATAGTAGCATTATCCACAACTAAAGCCGAGTACATAGCAGTAGCTGAAGCTGCTAAAGAAGCATTATGGCTTTTAGGGCTAGTGAAGGAACTGGGCGTTCAGTAAGGTGGAGTCTAGTTGAATTGTGATAGTCAAAGTGCTATTTACTTGGCTAAGAATCAAGTTTACCATGCGACGACTAAGCACATTGATGTAAGATATCACAAGATCAGAGAATTGGTTACATATAGTGAGATTTTGTTGCAGAAAGTGCGCACTAGTGAGAATGCAGCTGATATGTTAACGAAGCCAGTGACTACTAATAAGTTCATGCATTGTTTGGACTTATTGAATGTTTGTAGTTGCTAGAAAGCATGGTGGCCCAACCTACTTAAGTATGTGAGAAAGTCCATGGTTGAATCTCTAAAAGGGCTTGATATTCACCAAGGTGGAGATTTGTTGGGAATGGCTCATATACCAGCCGACCAATAGATGATGAAAGTAGAGCAAAGAGTGTTTGCTCAGGAGAATCCGATCGTAGGAACATATGGAGTATGTGCAGTCGGACAAGGACGCTCAGAGGAGTGAGATGCTCGAGAAGAGCAGGACTCTCGGGAGGAATAGGATGCTCGGGTAGAGCAGGACACTCGGGAGAGCTGGACGCTCAGGAGAGCTAAACTGTCCGATCGGATAGCTGGAGTAATATGTCTGAGTGGCGTGTATGTGTGGCTGGAATCCTAGTGGGTTTGGAAAAGCGTGTGTACACGTTTAGGGTATAGGGCAATTATGTAATTGAGTACCTGGTAGGTTATGTATAAATACCAATGTTGTAACCTAGTTTTGTGTGCTGCTGTAAAAGTTAGAGAATCAATATTTTCTGAAATAAAAGAATAGCCGCCATCGAGGACGTAAGCATTGTTGGCCGAACCTCGTTATATTCTTGTGTTTTTCTCGCTATTTTCTTGTTTGTTTGTTCTTATTCCTGTGTGATTTATCCGGTTTGATACCCAACATAATGCAATTTATTTTATCTCCTTTTATAACCAATATGCTTTTGAATATTTCATTTTCATAATTTCCAATTCAACATTTCCTAAATTATTACCATAATTTAATAACAAAATTTCACTATAAATGCACTCAAACAATAGCATCTAATGTACAACATAAATTGATCGAACTACTGGCATGAATCTCAATCTAAATAATGATTTCAAAAGGGAATATCCTTTTCTCCTTCGTTTTCCTTTTAACAACTTTGAATTGGCCAATTCTTGCATGGAGGCCAAAACTAGTAGAAGATAATGAGAAAATATTTGGATATTGCTTTAATTTTAGAGTTCATATTATCAATGGGCTAAGCAACAATGAACATCCATTGTTCATTCACTACCAATCAAGAGACAAAGATCTAGGTGACCACACACTCTTTGTGGGAGGTGATTTTAATTTCAAATGTGGGAGAATGGACCAAACACATGGTTCAATTGCCACATGATCTGGGGCTTCAAACATCAACATGTAGATGCTTTTAAACAGGATGTGGAAGGAAAGATATGTTGTATTGGCGACAATGTTTGCTGTTGGCGAGTTCAAGACGATGGAATTTATCTTAGTCCAGATTTCTCGCACTGGGATAAAAGATATGAATGGTTGCACCAGTGAAAAATTTAAATCACAGTCTTGTTCTGGTCTATGAAATTTTTGGATTAAATCGGTGATTAAATGTTAAGTATATTAATAGTTTATCACTGGTTTATTCTAAATAAATATTTTTCAAATGAAATTAATTATTTATTGTATGGAATAAAGTAATAGAAAGCTTGAGTTTCTTTGGGCATGTCCCTTTCTTTTGTATTCTAAATATAGTTTCTGTCTTCTAATTAATATTTCATTACCCTTTTAACATTAATTTCCTTAATCATATTTAAAAATTAATTGCATTTCTTAAGTTGCTTGATAATTACCATAATCCCAATCATCACCTTTCACTATAAATATTCCAAAAACTAAGGCCTCTAATGCCCAACATAAACAACCTTATAACATCAATATTAAAGGAATGATTTCAAACATGAAAAATCTTCTCTCTTTCTTCTTCCTTTTAACAACATTATATTTCCCAGTTGAGGCATGGCGGCCAAAACAAATAGAAGATCATGAAAAACTTTTGGGGTATTGCTTTAAGTACCATGTTCATATCATTAATGGCCTAAGTAGCAATGAACATCCATTATTCATACACTGCCAATCGAGAGATGATGATCTTGGTGACCATACACTATATGCTAGAGGTGATTTTAATTTCAAGTTCGACATAAATATAATTGGGAAAAGTGCATGGTTCAGTTGTGATATGATATGGGGGTTTAAGCATCAACATGTTGATGTTTTTAAGCAGGATATAGAAGGCTACATGTGTTGTGGTGGAAATAATACTTGCTATTGGCGAGCTCAAGATGATGGAATTTATATTAGTTCTGATAATTCCCTTTGGATGCCAAGATATGAGTGGCTTCAATCATGAATATTCAGACAAAAAAAATCACACTTAATTTTCTTATAAAAAAAATAAATTAGTTATGTGGTGTTAATAATTTTTATTGTTTGGAATAAATAATTAAGAGAGCAAGACCTTGTGTTATCTTAATAAAATTTCACTTTTACAAATGAATTCCACTTAGAATTCATTTACAAATGAATTTCACATGGAATTCATTTGTATACGAATTCTTATGCTTGGAATAAAATAGCTAAAATATATAATTAAAAATAAATTTTTTATTTTTATACTTGAAATAAATGAATAAAAAAATTCATTTCTATTTTATTTTTTAAAATATCCTCAATACCAATTTGATACATTTTTTGATAATAACTCCCAATAATAAGCAAAAAATTAGATAAAATTTACATGCCACCAAATTAATTTTATATTTATGGGATGAACCACAAAATTTTTAGTATTGAATCAAGTTTACAACATATAAGTAACCTACTATAATAAAATAATACTTTTCTTAACATTTGAGTCAATTTACCATCAAAATTGTATTAATTTAAAATGATATATTTTTAATATTTTTTTAAGTATTTCAATTAAATAAATTTATCCATAATTATGTTAGAACTAACTAAAATATTTATTTTTATTAAAAATTAATTTTTATATTTTTATATTAAAAAATTAATAATAAATTGTTATTGTTATTGTTATTATTTAGGATTACTTTGTTTAACTTTTATTACTTTGAATAATAATAATAATAACAATAAAAATAATGATGATGATATTTATTATAACCATGTTAATAATAACTACTTAAAATAAATTAAATTAAAAAAATAATTATATCTTTAAAATCAATAAAAATTGATTTTAAAAAATAAATATTGAATTATTATTCTAAAAAATACATACATACATACATACATACATACATACATACATACATACATGTGTGTGTACGGTGACAAAATTTGAAAATAACAATTTAGTATACATACTACAATAAGGGTATTATAATCTTTCAAATTTTGGTTTCTTAAAAATATGGAATTCATTCATTTCAAGTAAGTGAACCCTTAGTGTTCAAGTACCTTGTTTGTGTGTAGAATTTGCCAATTTGGCAGTCCAAATATTAAGCTACTTACACTTGGCATCCCTAATATTAAAATAAATGCATGAATTTGTATACAGAGAAAGAACAATAAATAAAAAGATATCTTTCTTTTTTAACATAATTGATTTTATTAGTTACTTCTCTAGTCCAAATATTGTTATAAATAATTTGATCCTTCATTTCCCTTATTAAATTTAGAAATTAACTGCATATATAACTTGAGTTGTTAGATCACAAATTACCATAAAAATAATAATCTCATTTCACTATATAAAATACACTCACACAATGGCCTTGCCCCTCTATAAGTATGATTTCAAACATGAAGCTTCTTTTCTCTTTCTTCTTCCTTTCAACAATGCTATATCATCAGCCAATTCTTAAATGGCAACCAAAATTGATAGAAGATCATAAAAAGAATTTTGGATTTTGCTTTAAGTACAGAGTGTTAAGGGATATACATTAGCTTTATTAATTTATTATCTTGTACTTATCTTTCCTAAGTTTTCTTTAACATCTCTCTTCTATAACTCTGTATATATACACATCATTGTAATAGTGAAGTAAATAGTGGAATACAACTTTATTTCCTCAAACCTTTATATGGTATTAAAGCTAACCTAGACCTCTCCATGTCCTCAACTTCCTCAACTAATTCACAACTTGCAAATTCCTCATCAGCATCAGCAACTCTCCCTACCACATCTTCCTCAATCATAAGCATAAGCATGTCAAATAATTTGACCTCTCAAAATTCCTAACCATTTTTAACCAACCATGCCTTTACCATCAAACTAAACCGTACTAACTATATAATATGGAAAACTCAATTGCTACCTATACTCCACTACCATCATCTCATGGGTCACATAGATGGATCCAGTCCAAAACCCTCCACCGCCATTCCTTCTTCAATTGATCCAAACACATCTATTCCCAATCCCAAATATGAAGCTTGGTTTAAGCAACATTAAACTCTCTTAACATGGATTTTTCCCTCTCTAATAGAAGAAATTTTTACTTATGTTGTAGGTGTGGAGACCGCTTATGATGCTTAGCAAGTTTTGGCAAATGCATTTGGTTTTGTCTCTCAAAATCGCCAGCTACAAATACACATAAAATTGCAGGAGCTTAAGAAAATAGATACCGGTGTTGCTGTCTATTTACAATGTGCCAAGTCACTTACTGATGAACTTGCTTTCGCTGGTGCACCTTTTTCCACAACACAATTCAATGCCATCATTTTTCACAATCTTGGCACTGAATATCACTCTATCATCACTACTCTTGCACTTTAATCTCCACCTGCATCTTTTTATCAATTATATGGCCATCTGGTTGCTCATGAGGTACTGCTAAAAAGCCTTCAGGAACCACCATCTACCCTTCTTGCTCATGCTCTAACAAACCCAGTCCCATCCCACTCGACCAACCTAAAAGGAAATAAAACTTCAAACCACCATCGGCAATGTGGTGTATTTCAAATCTGCAACCTTCGTAATCACATTGCTGACCGGTGTAGACGCAGGTATGAACCACACATACCTACCTCTTCTGCTTATAATTTGAGTTCCTTCAATTCTGGAGGAGCATATGGCAAGCAAGCAAACATTGCTTAGTCACAAAGTCCCAATGCAGCTCCTCCATACCCTTCTTTTTATTCACCACCTCCCTTAGCTCCCATTCTTACTCGACCATGGTATCCTGACACAGGGGCTACCCACCACATGACTGCTGATCCTACTCAACTTCACACCATGGCGCCATTTTATGGTCAAGATACTATAAGAGTAGGTAATAGCCAAGGTATGCCCATCACCCACACTGGTACTTCATTTTGCTCCACTTTTCTACTCAATGATGTTCTTCTTGTTCCTAAACTTACTAAATCCCTATTGTCTATTCAAAATTTTACTAAAAATAATTGGTGTTTCTTTGAATTTTAGCCTTATCATTTTTTAATCAAAGATCAGGTGACGAAGGACATCCTCTTGAGAGGCTCGAGTGATGGAGGTTTATACAGGCTACTGATCGAGTTGAAGCAGGCATTCCTTGGGGAGAAGGTCTTATTTAATTTTTGGCATGCTTGCCTTGGTCACTACCATAACCGCACTACCTCTCATATTTTGCATTCACACTCTTTAACTTTTTCGTCTTCCACTACCAAATGCTCCTCGTGTCTTTTGGGAAAACTTACCAAAAATAATTTTCTCCAATTGTTAAGAGCAGCACTGCTCCCTTTAAGGTCATTCACTCAGATGTATGGGGCCCAGCTCCTATTGATTCTGTTTTAAATCATAAATATTTTGTTCTCTTTATTGATGAATTTACCAAATTTACTTGGGTTTATTGTATTAAGTTCAAAAGTGATGTTTTTGCTACCTTCCTTGAATTTGAATTAATGGTTCAGTGTCAATTTAATTGTAAGATAGAAAGGTTTCATTCAGATTTTGGTGGAGCATTTCAAAAGCTCTCTGCCCACCTTCGCAAATCTGGTATTTTTCACTTTCTTGCCTGCCCTCACACCTGTGAACAGAATGGTATTTTGGAATGAAAAATCCACCATATCATAGACACCACGCTCATTCTCCTTGCCCACTCTAATGTGCCTTTGCAGTTTTGGAATTATACTATTACAACTAGTGTTGATTTAATTAATAGTTTACCCACTCCTTCACTTAAAAACACCTCTCGCTATTTTCGTTTATTTCATAAATCCCCTCGCTATGCCTGAACGGAGTCTAGCAAGTGTACTAGATCGGCTAGTAATACAAAAAAATATAGATTAAGACCCCAAATATCATACCCAAGGGAACATGAATTGCTAAAAATAATATCTATGTATGAATTAAATTAATCCGAGATTGTTTCCCAAATGTTTTTGATTTAAAAGCAAAAATTAAATAAAATAACAATGAAACAAAACAAAAGCTAAAATTAAATTAACATAAATTAAAAACAAAATAATAACTGAAATTCTTTTGCTAAAGAAACTATCCACCTTAACTTTCATTGTAATGACTTAAATTCAATATAAACACCAGTGATTATGGAAAAACTAGTAATAAAACAAGACATCTTTATTCAAGTATATCATTCTCAGTATTAAACTCATAGACAAATCTAATACTTAGCATAAAAATCTATTTTTAACTTCCTAAATATTCATTGAAGCCTTTCTCAAGTAATTCAACTCCAATTTATCCTTAGTTCTTCCTCTCTTAGTATTAATCAATAAAATTAACATATAATTATCTCATATTTCGGATAATAATCATGCATAAACATTAAAGAGTTAACCTAAGAACATGCAAATCAATAACTATGTCAAAATTAATTTTAGGTTATTTATTCAATTAACCAACAATTAATCTTAACACAATCAAAGATAAGAATATGCTTAAAACCAAGAAATAATCAACCGATATTGAAATTAAGCTCAAAATAAAGTCATAACAATGAAAATATAAGTTTTCAAAAATCCATTAGCAAAAGAAGAAAAACTATTTACTAAACATATTTAAAAACTAAAACAAAATTGAAAAGAAAAATAAAAACAGAAAAATTGGAAAAACAAAGTAAAACTAAAGCTAAAGAACTCTACTAGTTCTTCTAATTGATTCCTCTAATTTCCTAATTGATCTTCCTTCTTTAGTGTTAGAGTTATCTATTTATAGGCCAAATTAGTTGTAGAATCCTTCTTGAACTCCAAAAATTGAATAGGAAGCAAACTCTGCTAAAACATGAAGCTCGGAGAAAATTCTTCGTCAAATGGGAGACTCATCACGTGGCCACGTCTCTTCCTGTGTAAATCCACACGTGTTCACGTGTGTACCATTTTGTTCTTCACACGTGGGCACGTGAAATTCCTCCTTTTCTTTGACGTGATCAAGTGTCTTCTCACGTGGCCATGGCTTTCCAAATGCAACCCTTCACGTGGCCACTGTTGTTTCTCTTCATTTATTTCACGTGGTCACATGAATACCTTCTGGACTGGACGCTCACTTTTTTGCATCAATTTCTCATTTTTGCAGTGTTGGCCCCAATCTTTGCCTTTTTTGCAATTTAAGCCCTTTTTAGCAAATTAAGCCTGAAAAACAACCAAAACTTACAATTAACTCCAAAAACATACACATTAAAAACTTAACTCTAATTCAACCTAATTAACACAAAATTAACTTAATTAAACACCTAAAAACATATTAAAAACATCATATAAATCACCATTATCAATGCTAATCTCAAAATATTTAGGTGTGTTATCTACCCTCTCCTTCGTCCCTACAACAAAAATAAATTTTCTTTTCGTAGTCATCAATGTGTATTTTTGGGCAAGTCCAAGTTTCATTCAGGTTTTATTTGTTTTCAGCCATCAACTGAAAGAATATATATTGCAAAACATGTCTAATTTGATGAAACCCTCTTTCTGTTTGCCCAAAATCCCTCATGTGATCTTGTTCCCAAGCTGCACACTGCTCCACCTTGGCTGACGTAGCAAGTACCCATCTCGGTCCCTGCTGGTCTCTCATCAGGTATGCAATCTCCCTCCTCTCCTATATCCTCTTCCCCACCTTTTTCCTTTACTTCGAATACTGTTCCCACTAGTTCCCCATAGAATCAGACTTCATCACCTATCCTTTCGCCATCTCAAACCCATCCTTCCTCACCTCCAAATCACACGCCATAACCCATCTTGTGTAAGATGCACCCTATGACACTTCGACCACCTGAAGCCCATAAGCCACCCAAATATCTAGGCTCACTTACTCTATTTCTACTGTGTACTGATTATCTCAAAATAGGACCACCTTCATATAAATTGGCTTATAAATTTCCAGAATGGCGTGAGACTATGTCAAGAGAAATTTAGGCCCTCCTAGACATAACGACCTGGATATTAGTCCGTTGACCACCTACTACGAACATCATTAGGTGTAAGTGGCTATTTAAGATTAAGTGGAAAACAGATAGGTCTATTGATAGGTACAAGGCATGACTTATGGCAAAGGGATACACACAAAGACAGGGGGTGGATTACAAGGAAACGTTCAACCCTGTGGTGCAAGCAACAATAATCCGCACCATTCTTGCTCTAGCTTCAACTCACAAATGGTCCATCCACCAACTTGACGTTTCAAATGCTTTTCTTCATGGGCATTTGATAGAGACAGTCTACATGAATCAACCACCAGGCTTTATAGATTCTTCAAGGCCTGACCATGTCTGTCTTCTACGCAAGTCCCTGTATGGACTCAAACAAACTCCTAAGGAATGGTTTAGGCGGTTGTGCAATTTTCTGGTTTCAAAGGGATTCGGTAAATCAAAGGCTGACAACTCTCTATTTGTCAAACTGGCTACTGGGCACTCTGCTTATGTGCTTTGTTATGTTGATGATATTCTTGTTACAGGCACTTCCATGGCTAAGGTTTAGCATACTATTGCCCTTATGGAAGCTGAATTTTCTATTAGAGACTTGGGTCGAGTGGCATATTTCTTGGGGGTTGAAGTGGATCGTACGCCAAATGGCCTACTTCTTTGCCAATCAAAGTGTATTCTAGATTTGTTGGACCGCACCAATCTCTTGGAAGCGAAATCATGTATTACTCCAATGGCCACATCTCCAACTTTATCTAAACCAATGGGTATACCTCTCTTCAATGGCACGGAATATAGCCAAGTGGTTGGGGCTTTTCAATACCTTACCTTCACAAGACCAGATATTTCTTTCTCTGTCAACAAACTTTGCCAGTTTATGTATGATCCAACTAATACCCATTAGAAGGCAGTAAAACGCCTATTACGATATCTGCAAGGTACAAGTAGACATGGCCTCTTGTTAGTTGCTTCTCTTGCAACTTAGTTGCATAGCTACTTGGATGCTGATTAGGGAGGATGTCCCGATGATAGACGGTCGACTGAGGGCTACGTACGGGATCTTCCTGGGTAATAGTCTTATATCTTGAGAAGCAAAGAAACAACCTACCATTGCTCACTCAAGCACTGAAAGTGAGTATAAAGCACTAGCTAACATTGCCTCTAAATTATTATGGATTAAGTCTTTATTGCAAGATATTTGGATCTCTCTCAACAGAAAAATTACAATGTGGTGTGATAACATTGATGCCATATATCTCAGTCGCAATCCTGTGTTCCATGCCAAGACTAAATACATAGAACTAAACTATCATTTTGTTTGAGAATTGGTTGAAAATGGGACAATGCATATTCGCTTTCTTCCCTCAGATAGTCAACTAGCAGATATTTTCACCAAGCCTCTGGTTGTTTCTCGCTTCTCCTTTCTTAGAAGTTTTCTTCACGTGCACGACACCCATCAACTTGAGCGGGGGTGTTAAGGGATATACATCAGCTTCATTAATTTATTATCTTATACTTATCTTTCCTAAGTTTTCTCTCACATCTCTCTTATATAACTCTGTATATATACACATCATTGTAACAATGAAGTAAATAGTGGAATACAACTTTATTTCCTCAAACCTTTACACAGAGTTCATGTAATCTAAGCAGCAGTGAAAATCCATTGTTGATTCATTGCCAATCAGGAGATGATGATCTTGGTGAGCATAGGCTTTATATTGGAGATGATTTTAATTTCAAATTTGGTGGAAATATATTTGGAGCAAAGACATGATTCAGTTGTGATATGCTTTGGGGCAGAAAGCATCAAATCGTGGATGTTTTTAAAAAGAACATGGAAGATAACATATGTTGTGGTGGGAACAATACTTGCTATTGGCGAGCTCAAGACGATGGAATTTATCTTAGTTCGGATTTTTTATTTTGGAGTAAAAGATATCACTGGTTGCATCCAGTAGCGAATATTGCAGCAAATAAAATATCACAGTTTTATATTTCAAACAAATTTTATATGTTAGTTAATGTGATGTTAATAACGTATTTTATTGTTTGGAATTAATAATAGAGACCTTATGTTTCATTGCCCATGCAATCATTATTCATCAATCTTCTATTTTGGTCATACAGCAGGTTGTGGCTCTTCTTTGCAAGTTTTCTACGTTTGATTTTCTTGATTTAACTAAGCCACAAAATCTTGAGATTTATGTTTTTAGGTGCATATTTGATAATTAACAGATTTCTGAATATATTTTTATTTTATTTATATATTGTTGTTTATCCTATATTTTCAAAATTTAAAAAATAATTATTTTTTAAAAAAATAGAAAAATTTAGTTGAATTCCGATGGAGCCGGTTGAACCATGACCCATTTGGCTGCATGATTCAATGTCGGACCCAATTTCAAAAACATTGTGCCTAAGGATTCGGATAGACTCGAACTAGCTTACTTTTAAAATTGTAAAATCTAAGTCTAGTCTAAGTTGTCATGAAAAAAAAAAGTATATATATATATTATTCTTGGTCCATTTGAGGCTTAAAGTGAAATTTCAAGTCTAGTCTGGCTAAATCCGCACATTACACTAATATTTCGAAAATTAAAGGTTTTTTTATTAAATTAGAACTGGATCGAACTTACATGCAAATATATGTCTATCCGTTAAAAAAAAAAATTACAGCATACCAAAAAAACAGAATTTTTAGACAGAAAATTTAGTCCCTAAAAATAAAATTTCGTCCCTATAAATCATTGGCTGCTGACTAGCTACTGGCATTATTTAGTCGCTCTATTGGGCCTAGCAAGTACCTGAATTTGTGAACATGTCTGCTTACGGTAAATCACTAGAATTTAATAAAAAATGAAAAAAAAAAAGAATAATACATTTGAATGAGCTTTTCTATTAATGAATGAAATTGACAAAACAAAATAATCACCAAAAAGAGAAATCTTTGGGAATACGGATAAGACTATTTGAAAATACTCTCAAAGAAATGTATTATTAATGCACGTAATTAGTTTTTATCTCCATTTAAACCCAGATCCTTGAGATTAATCTCTTTTCTTTATTTCTCTTTCAACATTAATTACCTTTATTACATTAAAAGTAACTACAATTCCTAATTATCACAATGATCTTAAGTCTTAATTCCTCGCATTTCAGTACATAATATACAGCCAAGAAATGGCCTTTGATCTACAACATAAACTGTACCGGATATTTACGACAGTTCTTTTTCTGACTTTTCACTAAAATTCATTGGTAAATGGAAGATCCAGGGCAAATCTTCTCATGTGTCACTAATGCCTGTGTCACTAATGTCTGCGTTGCTGTTCTTCATCGTTTCTCATCCAAACATCTCTCGATAGCATCATAAGACACATAGCTATGTCTTCTTCAGGCGAAGTATCGAATACAGAGCTTACAGGTTCTGCTTCCGCTGGCGGTGATGGAGATGGTACTTCGTCGGAGCTTGGATTCTTTGATTTCAGTTTCTTGAAGTCGAAATTCTGCTTATGATTGTATTCAAAATCCGATTTCCGAATCCGCTTAGATCGTTGACGAGTTGGATTTCGTGATTCGGTCTCGCTTTCTCTATCTTGTACAACAAAACCAGCATCAACAGTAAAAGAGAACTCAGGATCTGTGAACTTGAAACTCTTCTTTGGATTCTTTCTCAATACATAAGCCAAAGCCGCTTTCTCCTTGTCATCAACTTCTCCGTTCTTGATTTCCTGCTCCTGTTCTTCACCGGAGGAGGAATAAGACGACGATGCAGACTCAGTATATATGATTACGCTTGAACGTTATCCACTGAAACATAGAATTAGAAAATTCCTTGACTTAATTTTTTGGCAATACTTTGTTATATATGAAGAAAAAACTCAGTATATATGATTATGCGTGCATGTTAGATAATGAAATTACAAGATGTAATAATTGATTGTGGTTGGCATTGCTTCTGAAAAGAAAAAAAAAAGCTGATTATTGAAGAAAAAACTGATTACTAGACCAAAATAGGTTTTTGGTAAATATTAATTTTAGAAAAATTAATTTTGTGAAAAGTAAAAAAATCTCATATTTTAAAAAGCTCTAAATTGAAGCTTTTAAGGAAAGTTAATTTAAATTTTTTTCTTGACAAAAATATCCCTTTTTTTATTTTACAGTAACAAAATAAATGATATGCTTCCTATGTTGGCCCAGTTTAAAGTGATAATTCCTTAAGGCATATTCTTTTCATATTGAATTTTTCTTATAAATTTAGAAGGTTGTTTTCTTTCTGAATTCTACTCTATATATTTAAGAGCTAAACTCTGAATTTATTTTATTATTTTGTTGAGTGTTTATACCTAATGCTAGTATTTGACTTAATTCATTCCAAAAATTTTAACAAACAATTGAAAATAAAATTTAGAATATCTTACAGATTTATCTTGCATATTCCATATGTTGATCCGAAAAATATTTTAATTTTATTTTAAAATTTATTATCTGGATCGATTTAACAAACGCTAACTTAAAATATTTCACGAAAATTAAAAAAATTATTACCTATTTTTACATTTTATTAATTTATTCTTTTAAAAAATGTACTTTATTAATTACACTATGTTTATTTTAGAGACATAAATACAAAATATGCGTTCAAATGGGGTAAAAAATAAAAATAAATCCAAAATTGTAGAGGCTTGTGGCTTGTAAGGAAGAACAACTGATAGCTTGAAGATTGTGCTGTTAGAGTAAGTTCCCTCACGAAATATCATTCCTAAAATATGGGAATGCCAACATGTGCGCCATACCTAACACCCAATTTAAATTAGGTTATTTTATTTATTTTGTATTTTTATTAATATTAGTTTTCTCATTTAAAATAATATAATTACTTTCATTTGTAATTGATATTACGGAAAAGTTTTATTTATTTTTGTCCACTGAGTATATATGATTAAGCTTGAACGTTATCCACTGAAACATAGAATTAGAAAATTCCTTGACTTAGTGTTTGTTAAAATAAAATTATTTCAATTTTTTCGGATTTTCTACATATTTATTAAAAACAATGGATTCCAGTAAAAAAAGTCATGTGATTATTTAATTATATATATCTTAAAAAATTAAGATATGTATGTTTTAATATAGGATCAAGAAAGACATGAATTCATGTATTTTGTTAGATAAGAAATAACTAAAAAATTGAAAAAAAAACATATTTTTAATTCATTTCAAAAAATTTAACAAATAACTGAAAAAAAATCATAATACTTTACTATTTTATTTTGACTATTCCATATTTTAATCCAAAAATTATTATGATTTTATTTTAAAACTATTTATATGGATGTATTTAATAAATGTTACCTGAATAGAAAAAAAGAATAATTACCAACAAATGCATTCTAAAACCTGGACAATACAAAGTAAAATAAGATTCTACTGATTTGAAAATAAATTCATAAAATTATCTGCATATTTTTCATTACAATGTGCATTTTTTTTATAATTTGGCAAAAAGGTAAATCCCATTTTAACAATAAAAAAAATATTGCATTTTAATTTAGCGACACATATTTAGGTTGATGTTGATGCTAGAAGCTATAGCTAAACTATGCGCTACACAGTACTGGCTTGCAGACAAAAGAAACATCAGCTCTTGGATGCTTCAGGTTGTTAATACGCGTAGCAACCATGGCGTCTTGCCAAATTTTGATACGCTTTCCATTCCCTGGCCGCCGCTTTATACCTTCTTTTAGCAATGCTTGCATAGTCCTCTCCAAGTTTTTCACCCATTTGTCTAAAAGGGGGCCAATCCGAGCTCTTCATGCTCCACCATTTCTTTCTTTAGACACGTGAAACAGTGCCGTGTCACACTACAAAAAACGACTCAACATGCCATTTTTATACAAAAAAAAAAAAAAACTCAAAAATAGACGTAGGGTCGATAGTAATTACTGTTTTTCAATACACCATTTTTCTAATTTTTTAAAAAAATCCCAAATCTAAAAATAAAAGAAAAATTCGCGCAACATTGATCGAGATGAGCACTCTAATAATTAAGAATCCGATTGAGTGAGATGAGACATGAGATGAGAAAAAATGTAGTGAGAAAACTTTGTGTGAATTATGAAGAGCTAATCATTGTTATCTACAACCCGTAGTTTTTTTTTTTTTTTTGACAAAATTTCAACCCTTAGTTAATCATTTTTATTCTCCAAATTTAGAATAATTAGGGAACTTGGCATGGTTAAAGCCCAAAATTTATAAATTCTAAATTTTTGATTTGACAAAATAATTCTAAATTTGTTATCTACAACAGAATTTCAACCCATAGTTAATCATTTTTAATTCCGTCCTGAAATTTACTTACGAAATATTAAAATCCATCAGAAATTTTAGTGGCAAAAACTGTAATTCTGTAGAAAAATTTTACCTATGTCTGTTTCTATGTTTGTTTCTCTTACAATTTTTTTGTCTATAATTTCTATCGGTAAATTTAATATTTACGGAAAATTAATATTTTAAGTCGGCAATTTCCATTGCTAAAAAGTAATTTTCTTTTAGTGTGACTATGCCTTAATCTTAGCAATCTAATAATTCAGAAGAATTGACAAATGTTAGCAATCTAATAATAAAAGTATTGCCAAATGGAGAAATTTGCTCCGAGACACTCTTTCAATATTATTAAAATAAATAAATAAAGAGCATATTGATAAGATCAATCGAGTGGTTTAATTTCGAAAGGTATGGACAAAATTGCACACTAGTTAGCAATGTTATTAAAATCGGATCGCATAAAGTACCGGCAAGGCTAGAATTATTGGTTCGACCGGTTCAACCGAATTTTTTATTTTTAAAATGTTATAATTATTATAATTTTTTAAATACTATTTTATAAAAATTAAAAAAATATTCATCAAATATTAAATATATATCACAAATATTCTAATAATAAGTTACAAAATATAATTTTAATTTTATTATTACAAGTAATTAATTATGGATTTTTGAATATCATATGTTAAAAATATAAAAATACAATCATATCATGAAAATAATTTCATGTTTAGATGGAATATTAATGAAGTAAACACTAAAATTATTAACCTTGCATATATGAGTATAATTATATTTAATTATAAAAAATTCAAATAGATAATAAGTATATTGAATTATTAAGTGACATTTTTAGAATTTAAAATTCTAATTTTTCAAATAAATAAATAATAAAAATTTAATATATATGTGTATATTTTAAATTTTCATTATTTATTTATTTGGAAAAAAATTAGTATTTTAAATTCTAAAGATATTACTTAATAATTTAATATACTATTACAAAAAAATGATTTTTTACACTTTTTAGCAAAAAAATCTGATTTTTCGGTTCAACCCGGTTTTTTCAGTTCAATCCGATTTTTTGCCAATTCAATTTTCAGTAGTTGAACCAATCGACTGGCCAACCGATTTCCGATTAAACCGGTTAACCCATCCGGTCCGGTTTTAATAACTATGCTATTTAGACCAAAATAACTATTAATTATTTACTTATTATCCTTTTTAACCCAGATTCTTTAATTAATTTGTTTCCTTATTTCTCTTTCAGCACCAGACCCACTATATTTAAAAGTATGCAAACTGTATCCTTCGGCCTCTGTACATTATAAATGCTCAACTAAGTCCCTTTAGGTTATTTCAATTTACTTTTATGTAGATTTTTGCAAAAAGTATATAGGGTGATTATGTATGCTGAAAATTAACAAAAATATTAGCCATTATTCGGAGTTTGATTTGGTTGTTAATGATTGTAAACGTATTGCTTCTTCTCTAGTTGATATCCATTTTTAAATTGTTAAGAGGTCTGCAAATTTAGTAGCTAACTCGTTAGCTAAAGCTGCAAATTCTATGCTTTTATATAAAGCTGCAAATTTAGAACTCTTTTGTGCAATAAGAGTCATTTGATTTCTTGTGCTTTTATATAGAGTTGTCATTTTAATTAATTGATTTAGGTAAATTGGATTTTCGTTTTTATTAAAACAATTTACCTTCAATCCCAAATTAATTGTTCCACTTTCATTTTCTATTTCTAATTTTATAATTAATTTTTGAATTGTCTATAATATCCTCAATTAATTGTCTAAAACTAAATAAATTTTTAACCAATTGCATGGCACTATTTTTCAAAAAATTAATACTTTATGTTTGCATTAAAAAATAAAGGCGCTGTTGATGCTTAACATGATAAATGAAGAGGTAAAATAAGTTAACAATAGTAAATATTATGTATAAAACTGTAAAAACTAACATTTTAATTGTGTAAATGCAGAAAATTGGAATATTATAACTTGTAATTTCCCCTTATTCAAAATTTTAAATGGTTTTATACGATAAAATAAAAATTGATGGTAATCTAATTAGTTTTAGTCCTCTCATAACTCTATTGACAATAATCAATTTACAATCTATTCATTATAAGTTTAGTCTATTAATATCGATTTTTTTAAAATTAAAGCCTAATCCATCAACAATCGATTAACTGCTAAATGTTATCGATTAATTATTAACCATCAATTAACTATTAAAAAATTAAATATATACATTTATCCTATATTTCATAAAAAATACATCCTTAAAATTAAAATATAAGTTTTAGAAGTTTTAATCATAAATGCACAAATAAAAATGCTAATTCATTAAAATTTAATATAATAAAAAAATTACATAAACACTTTACAAGACAATAAAAAAAATCATTTAAAACTCATTAATATTGGCAAGTGGATGATTTTTGGTGATTAAATCATAAAATATATTCATATATATTCTCATATATATATATATATATATATATATATATATATATATATATACTATATATATATATTCTCATTTAACTGTCAAATTAGAAATCACTTTTTATATTTTGATTTTGAATTTAAAAAATAGTTGGGTTCTCGATTTGGATCAAATTTAATAAATCTAATATTATTTTATCGATATAATACTATCTTTTGAAGAGGTTGTCTTATTTTTTTTTTTATAATTTTAGGATTAGTTTATAAGAAATTGAATAAGGTTTAATTTAAAAAAAATTAGCTCTAAAAAGCAATTGATTCTCGTAATAATTTGAACTTTAGGAAAAATTTAACTAATAGGATAAAGTTTGTGAGCTTAATCATAATAATAATAAAACAAATTGCCTCGTATATCATAAAATCAAATGTTAAAGTAGAAATAGAAGTCACCTAATAAAAGACCACTGGACCAAACTATCTCTCTCTAGTTACATCTCAGCTTTATTTTAAGGATATATTAATTCATATATATTCTCATTTAAGAATATATATTTGGGAAGATTGGAAGTAATAAAGTTAAATGAGAGTATATGTGTAAAAACTAAAATATTAAAAAGTTATGTGTAAAAATTAAATAAAAATGCATATGAAGGGTATATAAATAATATCAGTTTTTAAAAATAAAGACCATAATACTAAATTTTTTATTTGATTAATTGATTACTTTAGTCACCATTCAAAAATATATCACATGTATTCATAATATTAAATAAATTGATAATTTTATTTTTGGTATTAATTACTTACATCATTGGTTCGGAATCAGTAAGAAAGATCTTGTTGTTAATTCACCAAAATTGCGTATTTTTAACTGATTTTTGCTTAATATCTTATATTCTTTTCAGTTAATTTTAGAGACTTTTTACTTGTTTCTTGATTCCACTCATTGTATTATCAAATTTGTGAGAAGATATATTTGTATGGCTGATTGGAGCTAATATGGAATAGCATTGGATTTATGAAGCAATTTTGGTGCAAAGAACTGACGGGGAACAAAGCTGACTGTTAGCCTTGTCCAAGGCAAGAAAGCAAGGGCGAAACTTAGCCTTGCCCAAGGCTAAGGGAATGCTAACCAGGGTAGAATATTTCATAAAGACTGATCTGTGCGCGAGTTGCCTTAGCTACCACCCCTGCTCTAGCTTATTTTTAATGATGATTAGGCTTTATTTTAGGAGATAAAAGATAGTATTTTTTAGGAATTTAAATTACATTGGATATTTTTAATTTAATTTTCAAGTTCGGTTAGAAGTCAATGACTTTTCCTAAATTGGGAGAGTTTTATTAAGTGAGAAAGATTGATTTCAGCTCTCTCTCCTCTCTCTCCGTTGAGCTTCAGATCTGCAATAGGGATTTTATCTTAGTCTTGAATTTTATCTTTAGATTTTTCTCCAAGGCCATACGTGGCTAAACAGTTTATTTCAGTTAAAAATTATTTCAAAATCAGGATTACTCATACTGTGAGATCGTTTTACTTTAACTTTTATTTTAATTTTTATTCAATATTCATGTTATTACTTTCATTTAGGAAAACCATATCTCGATTATTATTTATTAATTATGCAAAAAGAGCTCATTGTGTATTTAATTAAATAATATAAGGTTAATTGAGATTGTTATATCTGTAATATTAAGTAAAATTAATAATAAGTAGCAATTAGTATAACATCACCAAGAAGAGTTGTTATATTAAGTAAATGAATAATTTGGTCTAAATCAATTTCGCTTGTAGGCTGGTTGGCTTAGGTCGGATCTTTCTAAACCGTAATTCTGTCAATAAATTAAATTCTTTCGCTTATTAAGTGCTTGTTTATTGGTTAAGGGTTAATTATAGTCTTGCTTGATTAATTCACTAATACAGAAAAATTGGTCCGGAGCGCGAAGTCAACGACTATAACCGGTCGATTATATAATTTTGAAATTATTTCTTCGTCTATGATCAGTTAATTGAATCTTGTATTATGAATGTCTTTAACTGAAATTTTTTATTTATTGAATTTGTTTTAATTAATTTTCTAAATTTTTATTTAGTTGATTTAATTATTTTTTTATTCCTAGTCTATAAAAATAAAAATCCTCTTTATTTTTATTTGTTAAAATCCTCGGTGTTTAGAATTCGAGTAGTGCTAGTTTATATGGATTCAACTCTTCCTCAGCTTATTTACAATTTATTTGATTAGGAAAAGATAGAATTTATTTTTGGTGGCTTTTTTTATATCAAGTAAATGCATGATTTGATCTAAATCAATCTCACGTGTAAGTTGGTTGGCTTAAGTCAGGTCTTTCTAAACCGTAATGTTGTCAATAATAAATTAAATTCTTTCATTTGTTAAAAGGTTATTTATTGGTTAAGGGTTAAATATAGTCCTACTTGGTTAATCCGCTAATAAGGAAAGATTAGTCGGGAGCACAAAGTCGGCAACTATTATTGGTCCATTGTATGATTTTAGAATTATTTTCTTCGTCTATGATCAGTTAATTGAATCTTGTGCTGCGAATGTCTTTAATTAGAATTTTTTATTTATTAAATTTATTTTAATTAATTTTTTGTATTTTTATTTAATTAATTTAATTATTTTTTTTGTCTTATTCTATAAAAATCCCTTTGTTTTTATTTGTTAAAATCCTAGGTGTTTAGAATTAAATTAGAGGTAGTTTATGTGGATTTGACCCTTTCTCACCCTATTTACAATTTATTTGATTAGAAAAAGATAGGATTTATTTTTGGTGGCTTTGACACCAATCAAATTTTGGCGCCATTGCCGGAAACTAGTTTAACTTCGTTTAATTTGTTGATGACTAGGTCTAAAATCCTAGGAGAAATTCTATTTGACATTGAAATTGAGAAAACAGCCCAAAGATTGAGGAAGGAAACTAGATTACAAAAAGAGCATGCTGAAGTTTCTTTTAAACAGTTGGAAGACGAAGTTGTGACGGATTTTACTGAATTACCAATTGAAACATAAGAAAAAAAGATGGAAAAAAGGACTTTGAGAGAGTTACACACACCCCGGTTGGACCAGCAGCCCTTGTGCATTACTTATCCAGCTTTGGATATTGCTTTTAAGTTGAAATTAGGGCTAATTCACTTACTACCCATTTTTCGTGGCCTGGAAAATAAGGATCCCTACAAACATTTGAAGAAATTCCATGTAGTTTGCTCTAGAATGAAGCCAAATGGAGTTACAAAGAAGCAAGTGAAGTTGAGGGCCTTTCCATTTTCATTGGCTAATTCAACAAAAGATTGGTTGTTAAATTTACCATCTGAAAAAATCATCACATGGACTGATATGGTAAGAATGTTCTTGGATAAATTTTTTCCAACCTCTAGAGCTATTGTAATTCGAAGAGAAATAAGTGGAATCAGATAAAAAGATGTAAAATCACTTTATGATTATTGAAAAAGGTTTAAAAAGTTGTGTGCAAGCTGTCCTAAACATGGGATTAAAGATTAGTCCCTTATTCAGTATTTTTATAAAGGGATATTGAGTATGAAAAGAAAGATGATTGATGCAGTAAGTGGAGGAAGCCTTAACAATAAAACCCCAACACAAGCTCAAAAATTAATTCAAAATATGGCAGCCACTTCTCAATAATTCGGGAAATATGAAGACCCTCCAAGAAGAGTAAATGATGTACATTCTTCCATTGAAGAAAAACTTAATAATCTAACTCTTCTTGTTCAAAATATGGCTATAGGCAAACCTCCCCAAGCACAAATCCAGTATGTCTTTTGAGGAAATTATTTAATCTTTGGCAACTAACATGCAGCAACTTTAACAAAAAAATAAAGAAAACAGATGCCATAGTCCAAAATTTGGAGCTTCAATAAATATCATGCCATTGTCTATTTGTTCTTCTCTGCATGTTGGTCCATTAAAAGAGAAAAATATAGTACTTTAACTTGCTAACAAGTCTATTGTCTACCCTGAAGGGGTATTGGAGAATACCTTAGTATAAGTTGATGAATTAGTTTTTCTTGCCAATTTTTATGTGCTTGACACGGAGGAAGATACATCTTTCAATTCTTCAATTATTTTGTTAGGAAGGCCATTTCTTAGTACAACCAAAACAAAAATTGATATATATGAGAATATACTCACCATGGAGTTTGATGGAGAAATCGTTAAATTTTATATTATGGTACCAAGAAAAATCCTAGTGATGTGCCTAGTATTTTTAAAGTAGATTTTTCTAAAACTTTAGTTAATGAAAAATTTAAATTGGGTGGTAATTGTAACGATTTAAATTGTTTATTACTTATGGACTCCATTTTAAAAAATCCTAACAAATCTGAGAAGAATTTGGCAATTGATATCAATTTGCAGGAAATGCTAAATGGAAGGACATTACTATGTGATTTCGGACCGGTTTAAGAGGCTTAAAGTCTAGAAACATTTGGCTAAAGACGTTAAAGAGTGGCGTTTTTGGGAGGCAACCCATTATTTAGCCTTGTGCAAAGCTTAATTGTCACTATTTAAATTTAAATTCTAGTATTTTTTTACCCACTACCTTCTCCTACCTCAATGAGCTCATTCACATTTTTTTTTATTTTACAGATGGAAGTTGGGAAGCTTACCTGCATTATGGTGGTGGTGAAAGAATTTTTTCCTTTCATGAGACATTTAAAAAAAAAGAAAAAAAAAGTGAGCATTCTACTGAAAAGATGTTGGACAAGATGATGAATACATACCTAGAGGTTTAAAATAAGGGCTAGTGTTAGAAATAAAAAATTTCAATGGTGGCAACCCATTTTTTTGTCCATTAATGGGTTTTATAGTCAATAGATTTTATGATTTAATGGGTTTTAATATTTAGTAGGCTTTTATTATCTTTCATGGGTTTCAATTTAATTAAACCCATTTATTTTATTTTATTTTATTTTATTTACCTCATTAACCCATTTCCTTTTACTCTAACCTAATTAATTTTGTTTACAAGTCCATCATCCCTTACCTGCACACACCGCCTCCCACCTTCCCTCTTCACCACCTTACACACATAATCAATTAATTTTATTTAGTTATTTTTTTCGTTTCTTCTCCAACTTGCAAATCTCACTTAATTAATTAATTTTCTTTTATTCACCAATTTGCAGGTCTCACTTTTTCACCCCCAACCACCACAACTCACTGCAGTGCTCGATCTCATCGTAGCCGCTGTACAAACCACCAATAAGCACCACGGCATATCTACCAACATGCCAGCGATGTCCACCGCACCAGACGAGGCAAATCAATAGTTAGCAACAAAAGCAAATAAGACAAAAAATAATGAATGGCTTAAAGTGAATTTTTAAGTTAGTTTCACCCATGATCACTGTAACTGCATCTAATCTCTAAAAAAATCCCAATTGTTTCAAACTTTCTCCTTTTTTTTAATGGAATATTTACAGAATCCCCATAAATAGGATTAAACCTTATTTCATGGTAGTTACCTCTTTCTTATTCTTAAGCAAGTCCCCAAAAGGGCTTAATTAATCCATGATTTATGTTTCATCTTTCGCATCCTTTGTTTCGAGAAATATAGCGATCAATTTCAATTCTTTATTTTTTCAATGATTTGTAGCCAATTTCACAATAATAATAAAAAAATTTCATAAAAATCACTACAGTTTGTGAATATATATAATAAAATCACTTTGATCAATTTTCGGTAAGAGAAAAGTCGGAAAGTCCAGTTAGCATGTCTAGTCACCACAACATACACACATGACATCCAACATGGCACCACGTCAACATGACATGTGGCGATTCCAAACACTATTTTTCTATCCACATAGGCGCTAATGTGGCAAATATAACATGTGTCATACTGACGTGGTGCCACTTTGGATCTATATGCGCATGTTGTGATGACCGAACATACCAGCTAGACTTTTCAACGTTTGCCTTGCCAAAAATTGATCAAAATGATTTTGTTGTATACGTTCACAAATTTCAATGATTTTTATGAAAAAAAAAATTTTATTGTTGTGAAATTGGCCACAAGTTTAGTGACTATAGGTGAAACTAACCTTAAATTTTTGTGTTTTTTTTGACATTTAATTCAAATAATTCTTTAACCATAAAAAGATAATCAAATATTCAATTAAAAATATCAAATTTTGAGGTTTAATTTTTTAAATATATTTAAAATTATAATTAGATATTATGCTAAGTGATAACAAAGCTTGACTAGCAGTTCAAACTTAACTGAATAGTCAATACAGTTCGGTCTATTAACTGGGTTAGGGCCTAAACAAGCATAGCCGTTGAGTTCGGTCACAAACTCCACCAAAATTAAATTACGATTTAAAGGTATCCCGATCTATCCAGATTAAAGTCTCCCTTATCTCCCACACTCAACAAGAAAGGATAAAGATGGTTTTATCTTGGAAGAAAAGGAGTTGTGCCTAAAGTTGAGCTCTACCTCCTTATTCCCAAAAGGGAAAGGACTCCGAGCATATAAAGGGAGTATAACGCACGTATGAAACCTTAAGTTTTTTTCTCATTATTCTATTTGGTTACTAAAATACTGACTTAATCATTGAAGCTTCCCTCGTCGAAATACCTCGATCGGTCTTGTCTCTATCTTTTTAGGTATTCAAAACACAGCAAGAAGTTTAGCTCGTCATTATTTGGTACGGTGAGCATGAAACATGGACCTTTTCTCAAACCCAAGTTTTATACCTGCCTTATCGGAGAACCAGCATGACCAAACTAGTCAATAAGCTCCCTATTTTACATAGTAATTCATTATACTAACCAATGCTTTAAACCTAAAATCCCCTGTAATAGCCATTGCTAGCATCCCTGGCCTTACTTGACAGACAGCCCAATCCCGCCTAGCGACATTATCAGCTATAACCATCCAAGCGTCCTAAATCGAGCCTAACCAGATACTTGTTAGGGACCTTTTCCCCTAAGTCATACCCCTCGCACCTAGATCTACCATTACCTTAACAATTAAACAATTCAAGAGACTCTTTGAAGAACGAATGCAAAAATACCAAAACAGAAACACCCTATAATACTAAGGCAACTTTCGATCACCTCTATCCCAAGAAATTATGGCTACCCCTTTCTTAAAAATTTGACTCCCCAACTTATCCAAATACAATAAAAATGCCTACCCCCGAGCTCATCTGGATCAATTTCACCATACAATGCTGGTACTAACCACAGACGATGCTGTACTATGCAAAATTTTTCAATAAACGTTGATCGATTCTACCCAACTAGTTTAGAAACCTTCTCAAGCATTCTATGGAGAACTTTAAATAGTTTAGCAATATGTTTATTGCAAAGTTTGTAGCTGCCATCTAACCTACAAAGGTATCAGCTGATCTGAATCAAGTACTTCAGGAAATAGGTAAGCTCCTTCGGGCTTATGTGAAGAGGTTCAATATGGTGGCGATGGATATACAGAATCTTAGTCTCAAAGTAGCAATAAATGCACTAATCTAAAACATAAGATGTCTAGACTTCAGTGACTCGCTGAGCAAGAAGCCTCTGAATAACTTTATCGAGCTCATGTCTCAAGCTCACAAGTATATCAAGATGGATAAAGCTCACTGATTGCGGCACAACATTTACAAGGAGACAAGCACAGATAGCAATGACATGAGAAAAACAAGTTGAGATAGGTGAAATAGAAGTTGGAGTGAATCGAAATCTTCTAGCGGCACCATCTCATCCAAGTGGGCTTATATGGTCGTCAACCTATACCCCAAGGATAGGAAAGAAGATAGGCTCACACCTCTAAATGCCACTAGATCAGAGATCCTAGCATGGATGAAACAGAATTTGTGAGTCAACTGGCCCAGACTAACGAGAAAAGATTCGAACAGGGACCAGAGTTTCAATGTGCTTTCCATAGAGACAAGGGCCACGAAACAGAAAAATGTCTCCAACTTAAGAGAGCGATAGAGTATATAGTTTGAAAGGGTAGTTTTTCATAGTTTGTAAAGCAAAGTGAAAGAAAAAAATGGCACAGATCACCAACATCTCAGTAGAATAAGAGCAGAGTTAGCTCAAGCAAAAAGGCATCGACGGGGTTTATTCATGTGATAGTAGAAGGAAAATATTATGACAACACTAGTGACTCTAAGAAAAGAAAGGCCAATGAGATCTTTACAGTCAAGATAGGCACCCTCGACTATCCACACACCATGCAGTTCTCAACAGAAGATGGATCTTATGTTCGGCAGCCACATACGGATGCCTTGGTGGTCGAGGTACTCATCAGAAACTTTTTGGTCCAATGAATCTTAGTAGACACGGGGAGTGTAGTCAACTTAATCACACTACAAACTTTCAAAGCATTAGGAATATCTGAAAACCTCTTAGAAGATGTCACTTTCCATCTCATTGGCATATCGGGGTAACTAGTCAAGATGAAAAGGTCAATCAACCTACTTGTTCAGCTCGAAGATGATACAATAGTCTAGGCGTGTAAAGTAGAGTTTATGATAGTTAACATTCTTCTCTCATATAACATAATTTTTGGTAAACCTTTGTTGGCTATAGTATATACTTGTATATCTATGCAGAACCTGGTGCTTAAGATCCCGATGGAGGAGGGAGCAAAAATGCTCAGAGGAAACTAGAAAGTAGCTCAGGAAACCTATATCACAATGTTAAGAGAAGCCAATTAAGCCTTACCACTAGACAACCTGGATAGTGGAAGGGCAAAGTAGCGGAGTCATTACAAAGCATCGAAATCTCTCAAGGAAAGAGTGTCTTGATATCAGCTAAAAAAATAGGTGCGGACAAAGAATAACTTGTGTTAATTCTCATAGAATTTGCAGATGTATTTGCTTAGTAGCCGTTGGATATAACAGGCATATTCCGAGAATTGATAAACTATTGTCTAAACATCTGACCTAAATGCAAACTAGTGAAGCAAAATAAGAGGAATCATGCTCCTGAATGACAGCTAGCATGAAAGAGGAAACGAACACTGTACTAAAGAATGGCTTCATCAGAGAAATTTTTTACCCGAACTGCTTGGCCAATGTAGTGCTGGTAAAGAAAGCCAACAAGAAATGAAGAATGTGCATAGATTTTACAGATTTAAAAAAGCTCGTCCGAAGGATAGTTACCCTTTGCCGAATATAAACCTACTGGTAGATTCTAGAGTAGGATTTAAAGAGTATGCATTCTTAGATGCTTCAGCGGGTTACCACCAGATTCTGATGAACCCATCAGATGAAGAGAAAACTGCTTTCATTACCCACCGAGGCATCTATTATTATCGGGTCATGCCTTTCGGGTTAAAAAATGCTGGCACAACGTATAAAAGGCTAATGAACAAACTTTTCATTGACCAGCTGGGTAGGAACATAGAGATCTACATCGCTGACATGATTGTAAAGAGTAAGGTAGCAACAGTTTACCCAACGAGCTCAAAGAAACATTCCTCACTCTTAGAAAAAAAGGCCTCAAATTAAATCTGAAGAAGTGCACCTTTGGTGTGCACTCCAAAAAGTTTCTGGGTTTCATGATCTTAAAGCGAGAAATAGAAGCCAACCTTGAGAAGATCTGACTATTTTGAATATGGAGCCCCCTGAGACAGTTCGGGATATTTATAAGCTTAATGGTAGAGTCACAGCTTTAGCAAGGTTTATATCCTATTCGGCTAAGCGATGCTTGCCTTTCTACTAGACACTCAAGAATTTAAAAAACTTCAAGTGGACAAAAGAGTGCCAGTAAGCCTTCGAAGCACTGAAGAAATTCCTCACATCACCACAATTGCTTAGTCGACCCCAGGTTGGTAAAACTTTGTATATGTACTTAGCTATTTCTAATGGTACAGTAAGCTCTGTTTTAGTTTGAGATAAGGGCACCCAACAATTCCTAGTGTATTACACCAATAAAGTCCTTCGAGACTCTAAGCTAAAGTACCCAATCCTGGAGCAGTTAGCCTTTTTACTTATCACCTCGACAATAAAGCTAAGACCATACTTCCAAACACACACCATAATGGTTTAGACCAATTTCAGTCTTTAAAAAGTAATGCAAAGATCGAAAGCTTCAAAAAACTGACGAAATGGGTAGCTTATAATGGCCTCAACACCGAATTGGTCGTGAACAGTAACTTTCGATGGTTAATAGTATTTTCGTGCCAAAAATCGTGTCCGGAAGTGAAAATATTTTATTTGACTATCGGAAAGTATTGGTTATGATGAGTCCAGGGATGAAATTTAAAGTTAAACCGAGATCAAATCGAACTCCAAAAGTCAAAAATACAAAAAAACTAGTGAGTCAATTTTCCTTGTAGAAAGAATTGACTCGACTTTGATTGAATTTTTAAAAATAGTAAATGAATTTCAAAAATTACTAGATTTTGTAGATATTAATGAAATTTTATGTAGAATATTTTGGTAATAAAAATTTAATTTTTCGGTGATATCGATAGTTATCGAATCGGACCAATTCAATTGAATCAAATCAGTAACGGACTCCGATTGAGTCAAAATTTTTCATGGAGGCTTATTATATTATTTTAAGAATTATGAAATTAATTTTGAGTGAAATTAAACTTTGAAAGTGAGAAAAATAATTTTTAAAAGCATAATGGACCTAAATAATAGAATTGGGCTTGAAATAGATTGTGCCAATTGGGATGGACCAAGCCCAGCCCATTAAAAGCCTTATAAAAGGCATAAAAATTTGATGTTCTAGCACATTTATCCAACCTCTCCCTCTCTCACGTTTCTTCTTCTTGGCCAAGTAAAAGAATTTTATTTTTCTTAATTTCTTCATCTTTTCTCTAAGTTTCTTCCTGAATTTAAGTCCCTTAAGTAAAATTCATCTTTTCTAGTGGTTTATGGCAACCTCTAATCTTCATATGAGGTGATTATAATGAAAGAATTGAAGGAAAATCAAGAAGAGGAAGGTTATGTATCAAAATTGAGGTAAGTGATTTTAAGGTTTTTAATTTAATTTAAGGGTTTGTATGGATAGATTGAAGGTTGTAGAGTAAGATTTTGTAGTTAAGTTGGAAAAATGAAGCAAGGAATTAATAGATTTTTATCCTTGTATTTTTTGCCACCTTAGGATTCTAAGGAGAAAGGTGGTGTCCTAAGGATTTAAAGTAAAGAAAGGAAGGTCTAAGGAGTGAAAACAAGCTCTTGAGGTTAGTGGCTAATAAATCATAACATTTTTCCTTTAATTTGAATGATTTTTCCTTTATGTAACTTAGAAAAATTTAATAGAAATGTATATAATTGAAATTGATGATAGGATAATGGAATTAGACCTTAAATAAGCTTATTAGAAAGCTTAAATGAATTTAAAAGCAAGTGTAAGATGGACTTCTTAGCTTGACCGAATTGTACCCTAATGAGAAATAGTGTTTAAATCATGTATTTTAATAAAATTAAGCCTTAAAATCATAATAGAGATGAAATAACATGTCAATAAATTTTTATAGAATTTATAAAAATTATTTGAATATTTTTGAAATAATTAATGGATTATGTAACTTGAGAAAATAATGAACTTTTGGGAAATAATGTATGAAACAAGTGAAGTATGTGCCTATGAATTTTTATAGAATTTATAAAAATTATTTGAATATTTCAAGATGAAATTTTGGTTATGTATAAAGTGAAAATATTGAATTATTGTGAGTTAATTCATAATTTGATAAAAAAAATGGTGAATTATGGTGAAATAATTCACAGACTGTGTAAAAAGGATTGAAAAGTTTAACTGACAAATGAATTAAATGAAAAAGTAATAAAAAGTGTGAAAAATTCGGATAATGATTTATAATTTAATGAAATTATGCTTTTAGAAATAGTTTAGCAGTAAAATCTAACTCAGGATATAATTGGCTGACCATAGGGATATCTATATCGCGATTCAAGTCATGATGACTTGCTTTGCTATGGTTGAATCTTTGATCTCCATAGTATTTGTATTTGTCTGATCTGGTATTTGTTCTGTGGAAAATGATCTTTCGGGATCATTTCTCAGTCTATTTGTGGTCCTGTGGGGTCCACATTCCATACATCCAATCTGAGAGTTTCTATCGGGATTATACTAGGGACACTATGTAAAAAATAAATTAAAAGAGTGAAAAGAAAGATAAAAATGAAGTGTAAGATGAAAAAAGGGCCTAATTAAAAGGAAATAAAAAGTATAGGGGCAAAATGATAATTTTACCAAAACTTGTATTTAATGAATAAAAATAATTAAAAAAAGACCATAAAGGGTAAAATGGTAATTTGGTGTCCCAACAATGTAAAAATGAAGTTTTATATGATATAAGAATTAAAAGTGTAATTTTGCAAGAAAACGTTAAAGTATGGAGTAATTGATAAATTGTATGTAAAGTTATAGGTTAAAAATGAAAATAAATGAGAATAATGACAATTTTGTAAATATTAGGTAAGAGGGCAAATTTGTTAAAAAGTTACGTAAATAAGGAATAAATTGAAGAATTATTTAAAGTTTTGGTGTTGGTTGAAAAGGATTGCTAATAATAGAATAGAAACGTTTTTAAAAATGTAAATAAACAAGAGAAAGGAGCACTAGTACACAGGAAGAGAAAGAATTGAGGATTAAAGATGAATTTTTGAGTGGCATGTATATGTATATAATAATTAATTTAAGTAAAGGATTTAGCATGTTTAGTACCTTTTATGTATATATGTAAATCTTATATGGATGATGGGTATAGTCGGTTGGTACAAATGAGTAATAAACGATACATGAATATTGTTATTATTGAACTGTTGTGCCTCTGAGAGGCTGTGAAAATTGTCTGCATTTCAGGAGGCTAGTTAGATTTATAGCCGTCATATTGCTGAATTTTTGTAAAATGAATAGTAACCTTGAATAGTTATAGGCCTACGACAATGTAACTTAAAATTTATATAAATGGACTAAGACTAGAAATAAAAGGTTAAGCGGTTTAGAAAAAAATCCATGCTTTTTTCATTGGAACATTAGATCCGTATGGTATGGGTGTTACACAGCTCGCCCAGGGGATTTCAATTTAAGGTACGAGTTGTGCCCTGCAATGAAGGCATGGATTCTAACAGACTTTGTCGCGAAGTTACACACAACACCACCTGAGCTGACCAAATTCTCAAACCTTATATGTCAATGGGGCAGCTTGTTTGGAAGGGGTACGAGTAGGCATTATATTAATCAGCCTAGGAAAGATTTGCATTCAAAGGATGGCACACATAACTTTTCCTATATCCAACAACATGCCAGAATATGAAGCTTTATGTTTTGGCTTGCAAATGGCAACTGAAGTTAAATAGGACTCATTGGAAATATTCTCAAATTCTTAGCTAGTGGTGAGTCAGCTGATGGGAAAGTTTGAAGCTAAGGAAAACTCCATAATATAGTACAAAGAGCTCACATCGACGCTCCTAGCCAGGTTGGAGGTAGTGAGGAGTTCATGGTCAATCACACAAATACCCCTAGCAAAAAACCAAAAAGTGAATGTCCTGGCAAAGCAAGCTTCCCTCAATGGAGCAATTTATCATAGTTCAGACAACAGATATCATTTGGGGGACAATCTCACAGCTGACCTATGAAACCTATCAACTCCAAATGTAAGAATTGATGGACGGATGGCACCTCCCTATCTACCAGTACCTAACTTTAGGAATTCTGTTGAAAGACCAAGTACAAGCTTGAAAGATAGTCAAAAGATTGTGCCTATATGCGGTACTAGAAGACAAGCTGTATTGGTGATCTTTCTCACACCTTTGGATATTGTGTCTTAGTACGACGGAAGGAGAGTACATTCTGAGGGAAATTCACAAGGGTATTTGCAGCGCATATGGAGCAGTGCAGGCTATAGCCCAAAAAACACTCATATAAGGATATTATTAGCCCTTAATAGAAATAGATGCAAAAAACTTGGTTCAAAAGTGTGATAATGCCAAAGGTTTGCAAACATTAAGCACCAAGGCTTGGCTCAGCAAAAGTTAATTCATAGCCCATGATCTATCGCCCTATGGTGAATCAATATCCTGGGGCCTTTCCCTCAAGAAACCAGTCAACGAAGGTTTTTAGTAGTCATCGTAGATCATTTCACAAAATTGGTGGAAGTCGAACCCCTCACCACTATCACACCAGCCAACATAATCAAGTTTATGGAAAATAATATCATAACAAGGTTTGGGATTTTGCACACCATCATCATAGACAACGGAAAGCAGTTTGATTGCCAAGCTTTTAGGGAATTTTGCTCGGAATTGAATATCTAGTTATGCTTTACTTTGGTGTACCATCCCTAATCTAATGGCATAACTGAGGTAACCAACCGAATAATCTTATCGAGTCTGAAGATACAGTTAGACAAGGCCAAGGGACTTTGAGTTGATGAGCTCAACAACATGTTATGGGCTTATCGATCTTCTCCATAAGAAGTAACTGGGCTAACATCGTTCTCTCTTACATATGGTGTGAAAGCAATCATTCCCTGCAAAATAGGAATCCCAAGTATTCTGACCTCCTAATATGACGAAAAAAATTAAGCCAACCTCCTTTATCCCTTAGATCGGCTAAAAGAACAAAGAAAGCTTGCCTAGATTCAGTTGGTGGCCTGCAAGTAGCGTATGGCATCATACCATGATCAAAAAGTGAAGCAAAAAACTTTCGATTGGGACAGCTGGTTCTAAAATAGGTCATTTCAGCTCAGACCGCAGTAGGAATTGGCAAGCTAAATCCAAATTGGGAAAGGCCCTATTTAGTTCACGAAGTTATCAATAAAGGTGCTTACAGGTTCAAAGACCTTTCTGGCAAGACATTATCGCACTCATGAAATATTTCAAATCTCAAGCTATATTATCAGTAGTTCAGCATTATCACTATTTCATATTATTTTTTCCTTAAGTATTTTTGGCATTATCACCATCTAAGTTTGTTTCATTTTAAGAACTTTTAGCTCATCAGTAGTATCGCCTTTCGAGCATGTGTTTATGATGAATAAATAAAAGTTATTCAGTTTCAACAAATATTACTACTTTTTAGTTTTGTCATTCACTCATTGGCTTTTAAGCCAATTCGAGCTTACTTATGAGAACAATTTTGGTAATTTCAGTAAAGTAGTCTAGCTAGTTATACAGGCAATCACTAAGTCCAATATAACTTAGGAAAACTTTAAAGGCATGAATGCCAATTAAAGCATAATTCAGCTTAAGACTCATTAAATAAGCAGTTCTCAAAGCAAGATGAAATAAATAAAGCTTGGCAAAAGGAGTGCAAGCGTATTCATTAAAAAAAACAACAAGTACAGGTAATCTTTATTTGGATACACTTCGTCCATCCAGGACAAGTCTAGCTCGGGATATTTCTCTTTACAGTAGCAGATAACTTATTACTAAAAGCTATACATTTTTCAGCTATTAGCTCTATGGTCTTTATCGTCGATTTCAAGCACTTCTATTCAAGTTTGACTTTCTCCACTTTGATCCTCTCCAGCTCGACACCAACAGCTCGAGCACCCTCTTTCTTCCTAGCGAGAGACCCCTCTAACTCAACAATTTTCTTTGTATCCTAAACAACCTTTCTCTCAACCTTAGCCACCTTCCGCTTCATCTCGATAGCTTTATGCTCAGCCTCATTCAATTTGTCCAACAAACTAGCTGAAGCTTGATCAACTCAGTGCCACTTCTTGATCAAAGAGTTCATCTTAGCAATGGCAGCATCATTAATTAAAGATCCCTGTGAAACGAAAAAGTTAGATGATTGAATCAAACAAAGAAAATGTTAAGTCTTTAACACCTTACCTCGACTTGATGCCTCTTTATAGCTGAAGAGATTTAATTGACATTTAGGTTAACTAGCGGAGCCACCTCGCTCAGCACACAAGAGACCATGTGCGCGAAGGTGGTAAAATCATTACTTTTCTTGGAGTAAGATGCTCCTTACTTCCCCTAAAATTCGAGGACTTTGGTCGTAAGGGTCCAGAGATCCTTTTCCTTCGTTCTCTCACCCTCGACTGAAATTTCCTGCACATTAGAAGAAGGGACTTTGTAGCAGAACCTTTAGTCTGGGAAAGCTGAACTTCCCTTAAAGGCTGGTTGTCAACCACTTCCACAAACCGAGGAGTAGTTATTTCTCCACCTACTTGGTTAGGCTGTGGGGTAGAAGGAGTTTAGAGTGTAGCATCAGCTGAATTGCTAGCTTTTTGTCTCTTGGCTCACATCACGTCTGTTGGGCTAGGTATAGTTCCTTTCTTCTTTGTTACAAAGAAAAAAACAATTAAAAACTATATTAGCAGCTTCAACTAAGCAAAGAAAAGTTAGTTTACCCTTCTTTTTACGAAGAGAAGGCTTGAAAACATAAGGCTCAAATAATCGCTTTAAGTCCTACTTCTTCTAGGCTAGGCCCCTCCACCGAGTTAATATTTGCCGCTCTTTTTCGGACAACCACAGTCCATCATTGTTTTTGTTTACAAACCGACCCTAGGTGGTTAGGATAGGAAAATCTTTAAGTAGACTTTCGACGATGAAGAAGCGATTCTTTAACTTCATGAGGGAGTCCAAGTTGCCCAGAAAAACACTGTATCCAGCTCAGGCTTGTATGTAGTTATGATCTTCGATCATAACCCACAACCCTACTAAATGGGTAGCCCGGATAAGCTTGAGAGTCAGGGCAATATCATAGGCTAATGAACACATTTGAAGGGCTAATAAAGTCCGCCATGCATTAGGATGAAGTTGGTTGATCATCATGCCATAGAAATTTAACACATCTATTTCGAATAGGGTTAAGGGAAAATGAACCCCAACCTCGATACTCGTTTAATATATAGTTATCTTATGTTTATCATAGAACTTGGTATCGACGTGTTGCTTAAAACTAGGCACATGTAAAATGTATTAATTTGAGCACCCCAATTGCTCGAATAGGTTCGAAAGCTCATCTTCTTTCATAGCTGAGCTCATGCTCCTTACTCTGGGAAGTTGTCGAGTTGCCCTCTTTTTCCCCTTATCCATAGGTTGACCAAAGACGAAGGGTTGGTTTTTAGGTAAGGATGATAAATTACCATTGGAAGAGCTCGGGGTGTTATCGTCTAACAATCCCTTGCCTATCCTAACCCTTTCTCCATCAGTATGAAGCTTCTAGTGCACTCATATTTCATTCTAAATGTGAAAGAAAAAAGAAAGGAAAAAAAAGCAAAGAAAATGTAAAACAAACCTATTTAACCCAAATCTTCAGACACAAAAATAGGAGGAGAAATCTCTGTTTAACAAAAGATATCCCAAGGAAATGGAAAGCAAAAGAGAAGAAAATGATAGCAGACGAGAGAAATGGAAACCAATAGGGGTTTGAATCTTATATAAGGAAGCTAGGACGCGATCCGTCGTACACGTAGAGGAGTCACGCTTATCCAGAGTGACAGGCTATCACATCATAACTGCTGGGTGCAGGAAACTAAGAGGCCTGTCTCGTCAGCTGTCACATCTAGCTACCACTTCATGCTAAATGAGGTGCAATGATGGTTTGCCTTAAATGCATCGGTACATTTGAAAGCGTTATTGACTTGGATCTCGGAAAGAACACCTGAGTAAAGGAACGACATTAATGTCTTATGCTTGGTGCGAACTTCTAATAACAAGGCCTGACTAGCAGTTCAGACTTAGCTAGATAGTCAAGACAATTCGGTCCATTAGCTTTAGTCACGAACTCTACCCATTAACTTTAGTCACGAACTCTGCCCAAATCAAATTAGGATTTGAAGGTATCCTGACCTATCCAAAAGAAAAAGTCTCCTTGCTCTCCCATACTTGAACAGTATGAAAGGATAAGGATGGTTTTATCTTGGAAGAAAAGGAGTTGTGCCTAAAGTCGGGCTCTACTTCCTCATTCCCCAAGAGGAAAGGACTCCAAGCATATAAAGGGAGTACGGTGCAGGTATGAAACCCTAATTTTTTCTCATTATTCTATTCAGTCACCAGAATACTAACTTGATCATCGGAGCTTCACTCATTGAAATACCCCAACTAGTCTTATCTCTATCTTTTTCAGGTGTTCAAAACACAGCAAGAAGTTTAGTTTGTCATCACAAAGTAAAAAATATAGATGTTTTCTCTTATATAATAAAAGCTATATAATTTTTTGTGTTATTATAGGGTTATTATTTTTCTTTTTCTTTTTTTTATAAGTTGCAGAATTTTATTGCAAACAGCAGGAAACCAAACAGCTACACAAAAGACAGATACATGACTGTCAGACCCAAGAACAAAACGCAGCAACATAACGTCTGCCTAAGAGCAAAATATCAACAACAAACAATCCAGAAAAAAGGAATCTATTAATCAATTTTGGTAAAATGGATTTCCATTTATTGTAAAACAAATTAATATTTTTTGAAATGTAATTGTTGGTTTCACAAGAAATGCTGCTTTCCTTGCTAATCCGTTACTTTACAGAATCAAGTTTCTAATTTTCTCAATTTATTTTTGGAACGGGTAATTAAAGAAGTCCGTCGCTACTCCCTTTTTTTTGTTTTAATCAAATCCGTCGCTACTTTAAATCTTATAGCAGCAGCCCATTAGCCGGATTTAAAAAAAAAAAATTTTGAGGTGCTAATTTTCCATTTTTTTTTTAGTTTAGGAAGCCAATTATTAATAAAGTTATAGCTTAGGGGATAATTTATAAATTTCAATTATTTTAAATTTTAAAAGGTTTGATAAGACAAATTAAAAACTGATATATATCAATCTAATTAGTTTTAGTTGTCTTATAACTTCATTGAGAACCATATGACTATGAGTTCAGATAAAATATTGATGAATTACTAGGTTTTTTTATCTATTAGTTTTTACAAAATACTAGCAAGGAGAAGTCCATATATAGTCTAAATCACTCACATTCTTGATTTAGTTTTTCCCTGTAAAATACATAAAATTGGCAAATGTTAAAAATATAATTAATGAATTGCCAAATGGATAAACTTTTTTTCCAAATCCACTTATATGTATGCTATATAATCCAGATTTCTTTCCTTAATTATTTTTTCCTTTAGTTATCGTTGAAATTACTTCCACTATAATTAAAATAAAGGTAAAATGCATCTTTTGGCCACTTAAACTTTGTAACAATTTGCAATTAAGCTTCCAAACTTTTCTCTCAATTTCATCATATATTAACTGGCCCCTTTACTTTATTTTGATCAATTGCATTAAGTATGTAGAGGTAGTGGATATATATTATTATCGATTTCAACCCTCCACATATATAGGGGGCTAACTGGACAAGTTTTGTATTCTTAAGGGATGAAATTAAGGGTCCAATCGAACAAATATTTAATGGAGCGACTGAGTTGTATATTTTTCATAAATGGAGGGTCTCAAATATTTACATTTTACTATAAATACACCGAACCAAGCTTCTGAACCTTAACATAAAATGTTGGTAAGTATGAATCCAAACTTAAAAACTGTTTTCCTTTTCTTTTTGGTCTTAATTTGTTTTAATAGCTCAGTTGGTGCATTACAAACACGACAACCGCAAGGACTTTTCAGGACTTGCTATAAGTACAGAATTCATGTGATGAATGGGCTTAGCAGCAATGAACATCCACTATTCATACACTGCCAATCGAGAGATGATGATCTTGGTGACCATACACTGTGGGTTGGAGGAGATTTCACTTTCAAATTTGGAGTGACGTTATATGGACCAAAAACATGGTTCACTTGTTCCATGATTTGGGGCTCAAAGCATCAAAATGTTGATGTTTTTAGAGACCAAATTGAAGGGCATTATTGTTGCCTTGGCAAAAATAATTGCTATTGGCAAGCTCGAGATGATGGGATCTATCGTAGTCGGGATATGGAAGATTGGGGAAAATCTTATAACTGGTTGCCCTAGCCATAATTCAAAAATATTCGCATGTAATAAAGATATTAAATAAATTGATAATGCTATTTATGCGGTATTAATTAGTTACATTATTGATTTGGAATCAATAAGAAAGTTCTTGTGTTTAAATTTCATGTTTGGTATTGATGATTTCCTTGTTAAATCTTTTCAAACCTTCATCTGAGGAACTTGTCAAAGAAAAAAGAGGGAGAGGGAGAGGGGGAGCCAGAGAGAGAGAGAGAGGAGCTTGGGATTCTGGTTGAATTCCGATTTCTATGTTCGAATGATGAGTTTTGGGAAGATTGGAAGAACTAAATTAACGAGAGTTGATGTGTAAGAACAAAAATATTAAAAATCTTGTGTAAAAATTAAATAAAAAACATGTGAAGCGTATATAAATAATATCAGCTTTTAAAAATAAAAACCATAATACTAAATTTTCAATTTGGTTAATTGATTATCTTAGACATTATTAAAAAATATATCGTGTGTATTCATGATATTGAATAAATTGATAATTTTACTTTTTGGTAGTAATTACTTACATCATTGGTTCGGAATCAATAAGAAAGACCTTGTATTTTAATTTCATGTTTGGTATTGATGATTCAATTGTTACAGCTTTTCAAACCTTTATCTGACAAACTTATAGAAAAAAGATAACGAGAATAATATGATGAAATAAATATATTTTATTTTTTCTTTATTTAAAGTTTTTCCTTTGTTTTTTACTTTACTGTTAACAGAAGTTTTTCAACATGTAAAATTCTTTTTTAACTTTTCTTCCAGATTTATTTTACAAGATTAGCATGGTATTAGAGCAGAAATAACCGCCCATTTTCTTTCATTTTCTCATTTTTTTTCCTTCCCTTTCCTATCATCCAAACACCTTTCTTTGCCTCTTTTTCCCTAGTTTTTTTTTTCTTTTCAAGATTTGCTAGGATCCAGCTATGGCGAGACTTGAAGATACTCCTTCGCATCCACTTTATCTTCATCCAAATGAAAGTCCATTAGCGATCTTGGTTTCTCCCTTTTTGGATGCATCTAATTACTACACTTGGTCAAGATCGATACCACGAGCTCTGAAATCCAAAAATAAGGTAAAGTTCATTGATGGTACTCTATCAGCTCCAAGGGACAATGATTCAACTTTTGATGCTTGGGATCGTTATTTTTCTCAAGGTGATTTTGTGCACATCTCTTATTTGCAACATGAGGTTGCTCTTCTTACTCAAGGTGATAACTCTGCTACTGAATATTATACAAAACTTAGAAGCATTTGGGATGAGTTGCATAATTTTCACCCAATTCCTAAGTATGAGTGTTTTCCTCCTTGTAAGTGTAATGCACTTGGTGTGGTCCGTGATTATAGGCAATCAAATCAGATCATAAAGTTTTTTAGGGGACTGAACGATAATTTCTCAAGAATTAAATCATAGGTTTTAATGATGAAGACGTTGCCATCTTTGAATGAAGTTTTTTCCATGGCCATCCAGTAAGAAAGGCAAATCATGAATCCAATATTTTTTAATCAGATGAATGAATTTGTTGCTTTCACCATGTACCAAAGGCATTAATCAAAATTCTTGGAAACCAAATGCCAAGAATACTGACAATTCATAGAATAAGAAACCTCTTTGTGCCTTTTGCAATATAACTAGTCATATAGTTGAAAGGTGTTACAAGATGCATGGATATTCTTCAAGTTATGGTAATAAACAAAGAAGTTATAGTAACAAAAACACCAGTTAGTGCTAATCAAATTCAATCATGGCAATCTGAATCTGAAGATAACACAGAAAATTCCTCTATTAGTTTTAGCATGCGAATTTCCTTTTACAAAGGAGTAATGCCAACAACGTCTTCCAATGTTGCAAACTAGTCAAAGTCAAATTCCAAAATTCGTTCCTACAGTTAATCTGGCCATGAGCAAGCAGGGCACTGTCACTAGATGCACAACCAATTCCTCTACTTTTTGCTCTAACAATTACTCTAGTATTGTTTTATCCTTTTACACTTTCCATCACATAAACAAAATGAAATGGATTGTAGATTCAGGAGCAACCAACCATATTACTTGTGATTCTTCCATGTTTCAATCCGGTCGTATGGTCAAAAACTTCATAGATCTTCCAAATGGCCAACAATCAGATGTCAATCTAATTGGCAATATCAAACTCAATTATCAGTTAACATTGACTGATATTCTTTATGTACCGAGCTTTTCTTATAATTCGGTATCCGTTAGCAGGCTTACATTCAATGATATATATTACTTATTTTTGCAAAACTACTGTTTCATACAAGATATGACTCAATGGAGGATGGTTGATTAACTAAACTACAAGGAAGGCTTTATCACATGGTTTTTCCACATTCTACTTCCTCACACAACCAAAATTGCTTTCCTTCTTGTACTAAAACTATCTTACCACATTCTGTTCATTCCCTCAATGTAATTCCAAAATTTGATATCTGGCAATTTACGCTTACCCATGTTTCTAAAAGTAGGACAAACTTGTTGCTCAATGAAATTCCTTCTCTTAATATAAATAATGATCATTCATGTGATGTATGCCATTTTGCAACACAAAAACGGTTGAGTTATCCGTTTAGTTCTCTTGATGGTTAATGTTATTTGCAAGCTATTGTTGATGACTATTCACGTTTGGGGATATTTGTTGAAGTCCAAATCTAAAGTCAGGCAAATAATTTCAGATTTTTGTAAGATGGTTAAAGTTCAATTTACAAGTAAAGTGAAATATATAAAAAATGACAATGGTCAAGAGTTTAACACTCCTTCATTTTATGTTGCAAATGGCATGGTTCATTAGTTGTCTTGTGTGGAAACTCCATAACATAATGGTATAGTTGAATGCAAGCATCAACACATTTTGAATGTTACTCGTGTTTTGCTTTTCCAGTGCCATTTACCAAAGAATTTTTGGTCTTTTACTCTCTCTCGTGCCATCTTCCTTATAAACAAAATTCTATCTCCTATGATTAATAATTCAACTCCTAATTATGAAAGACTTTATGGTCTTAAACCTGATTATTACCAGCTGAAGGTATTTAAGTGTTTGTGTTATGCATTTATAATCAAACAAAGTCGAACAAAACTGGATCCTTAGCCCTTTGAAATGTATCTTTTTGGTTTTTAAAGATGGCATGAAGGATTATAAAGTCATGGATTTACAATCCAAAATGGTTATGTTGTCCAGGCATATTCTTTTTTTAAGGACTATTTTCCTTTTTCTTCACTAAATACACCAGACACTGACCTTCTGAATATTCCTCATGTTGTACCAGTTTTACCATCCATCCCTTTTATTTTTCCTCCACTTCTTCGTTGTTCTACAAGACCCACCAGATCTTCTGCTTATGTCAAAGATTACCATTGTAATCTCCTTCCCTCCTATATTTCTATGCTTTCTCCTGAACTAGGTATACCTCATCCCATTTCCCATACTTTAGGTTCTAACAAATTGTTTATCTCCCATAAAATTTTTGATCTCGGTATTGCTTGCTAGATTGAACCCAAATCTTATAATCAAGCTTCAAAAGGTCCTCGATGGATTGTTGCTATGACTGATGAATAATAGGCTTTTAAAAACAATAGGACATGGGTTCTCGCTCCATTACCTCCTAGTAAGAAATCCATTAGTTACCGATAGGTGTATCGTATCAAATATAACCAAGATGGTTTTGTTCAACAATTTAAGGCAAGGCTGGTTGCCTGGGGTTTTACTTAACAAGTAGAAGTTGACTATTTTTAAATTTTTTCCCCTATTGCAAAACTCACCACCATTAGAGTTTTACTTACATTATCTCCAATAAACAACTGGCATGTTAAACAACTCGACATAACAATGCATGTTTGCATGGGGATCTAACTGAGGATGTTCACATGGTCTTCCACCGGGGTATGCTACTTGTGTTTCTTTAATACTGCTTGTAAATTGCAAAAGTCGTTTTATGGCCTTAAACAAGTAGGACGTCAGTGAAATAATAAACTTAAGGACACTTTGCTTAGTCAATCTATTGTATGAACTTCTTCAGATCATTCTCTGTTTCTCAAGCATTTCACATCTTCTTTCATTGCTCCTTTAATATATGTTGATGATGTGATAATTGCCAATAATAGTCCAGCTGAAATTTCGCAGATAAAATTATTTTTAAATGATTCTTTCAAAATTAAGGATCTTAACCCTTTTAAGTATTTTCTCAGCTTTGAAGTTCCTAGGACTTCCAAGGAAATTTCTTTCTGCCAACGCAAGTATGCTCTTAATATTCTTCAAGAATTTGATTTTTTGGATTGCAAACTAGTCTTTACTCCTATGGTGCCTAGATCTTTGTCAATTGATACGGCTCCCCCCCCCCCCCATTAATTAGCCAAATGTTGTATTTAACTAACACCAGCCTTGATATCTCTTATCCAGTCTAGCATCTTTTGCAATTCTTGGCTTCTCCTACTCAAGACTATTTTCAAACAACTACCAAAATTCTTCGTTCTGTTAAAGAGAATCCGGGCCAAGGACTTTTCTTTGCTGCGAATTCTACTATGTAGATTCAAGGTTTTGCTAATTCTGATTGCCCTTCCTGTCCACTCACTAGAAAATCAATTACTGGATATTGTATGTTTATTGGCAATTCTTTAGTCTCTCAGAAGTCAAAAAAGCAAAGCCCAGTCTCTCGCAGTTCATCAGAAGTTGAATATCAATCCGTTGCCATGGCTGCTTGTGAGGTAAAATGGTTACTTTTTTTCTTTTAAAGGACCTATGTTGCAGTCATCCACAAGCTATTTTACTCTTCTGTGATAATCAGTCTGCAATTTATATTGCAAAAAATTCGGTGTTTCACCAGCAAACAAAACATACAGAGGTAGATTGCCATCTCATTCATGACAAGGTAAAGCAAGGTGTTGTGCGACTTCTGCCTATTAGATCTACGGATCAACTAGCGGATCTGTTCACCAAATCTCAACGACTTCTAACTTTCCAAAAGTTAGTTTCTAAGCTAGGAGTTTTGAACATCTATACTCCTCAGCTTGCGGGGGTGTAATATGATGAAATAAATGTATTTTATTTTTTCTTTATTTAAAGTTTTCCCTTAGTTTACTTTACTTTTTTGTTTTGTGTATATATACACTGTAAACATCAGTTTTTTAATATGTGAAATTCTTTTCCAACTTTTCTTCCCAATCTTGTTTCACAAGATTAGCAAAGAATAAGGGATTTCTTATTTAGATTGAACTCTGGGGTTAATTCCATCTATAGTCACTAGACTTACGCTTAATTGCTCAAAAGTAACTGACTTATTTTTTATAACGATTTAAATGTCACTAAACTTATTACCTTTTTGTAGAAAAGTCATATTGACCAATTTTCGATAATTACTCTTGCCGGAATGCTGACGTGACATGTCATGTCATATGCCTGGATACATGTAGCACGATACGTCAATAGTAATCATTGGTGAAATTGACTCTTGAACTCTGATGTACAAATTGAAATAATGATTTTTGGGAGGATGAGAAGTAATTAAGTTAATGAGAGTTGTAGTATGTTAGGATACGTTTACTTAGGGTACTTCTATAGGTGTAATGTATTTTTGTTATCCTTATTGAGGGTACAAATGATTATACCTCAATTAAATGTATTCACATCACGACCAAAATTTGGTCATGACAAGCGCATAAGTTAGCAACAATATGAACAATTTAATTTATACTATATATCTTCAAGAGCAAAAAATATAAAAGTTCAAATAAATCTTAAATTTCAAATATATGTCCAATAGTAAATTGTAGAGTTTCTATAAATCACAAATTAAGAAATATTAAATTTTTAAATGTTCAAAAGCAGGCTTCAAAGAGAACATGAAATCCTGCTAAATCATATTTAATCCCACAAATGAAATACAAGTAATTATTAATCTACAACACAAGACAAATAGAGTGGACGTGATATGAGTATAGTGACTCGGTAAATGATAACTATAGCATACAATGAATTGAAAACGGATAATAATTTGAAGTAGTTTATGAAAATAAATTTAATAACCTAAATAGTATAATAAATCATATAGTAAACCGTGGAATAAACATATTGACTTTAAATAAATAAGTTCTTGTATAGTTCAAAACCATGGTAGAGTCCAACAGTGTTATAATAGTTCATGCACAACCAAAAGCCAAATATCATATGTGTGCACTATAGATACGATGCAATACTTCTAATGTAGATGTCTATGACATATGATACATGACAACAAAGTATGTGATTTCCTAAATATACAATATATGGCAAAATTAGATGTAAATTCCGATACCAGATTATTCAAATAAAGCCAGATACAGATAGTAACTGAGCATATGTATAGGTTCCTAAAATGACGAAGTACAATCACATACCAAATATGATTGGAAACATGAGACGATACAAAATCCTAATGAAGGAATGAAGTCCTATCTCAAAGGATAAAAGGGACAGGCTTTACATTTTAAAGGTATGATTTCGCTGGCTACCATACAATCTTTGTGTACTCTCACCAAGCATTCTATTCCGTTTCATTAACTTAAACATTGGAGTCTAAATTCCGGCAAGATCAAAATAAGATTTTATTTCTTTCGTTTTATAGGTCCGACTTATCTACGGTTATCCGATCAATTAAGCCACCCAACTCAGGTATCCCTGTTATGCGATTCCCAACTTTACTAGTTACCTTAAAAGAAATTGACTTTTCATTTTAACGATATTTGTCGGTTAAAAAGCATTGAGGAAAAAATAGCGACAACAGAAGATAGGACAAAAAAAAAGGAATGGCTAAAAGTGAATTTTTGTGTTCTTTATTGACATTCAGTTCAAATAATTTGAGAGACATGTTCATGAACCATAAAAACATAAAAAGAAATCAGATTGTCAACATTCAATTAAAAATTAAAAAAAATAAAGTTTATTTTTTTAATATATTTTAAATTATAATTAGATATTATGCCAAGTAAAAAACATAAATGTGTTCTCTTATACAATAAAAGATATATGATTTTTTGTGTTTAAGTTATAATTTTAATCAATTTTGGTAAAATGGATTTCCATTTATTGTAAAAGAAATTAATATTTTCTGAAATGTACTGTTGGTTTCACAGGAAATGCTGCTTTCCTTGCTAATCTGTTACTTTACAGAATCAGGTCTCTAATTTTCTCAATTTATTTTTGGAACGGGTACTTAAAGAAATCCGTCGCTACTCTACATCTTATAGCAACAAATTACATCTATTGTTAAAAATTATCATTAAAACACTTTATATATATATATATATATATATATATATATATATATATATATATATATATATATATATATATATATATATATATATATATATATTTGACGGATTTTTTTTTAAGAAAAAATTTGAGGTGCTAATTTTCCTTCTTTTTTTTTAGTTTAGGAAGCCAGTTATTAATAAAGTTATAGCTTAGAGGGATCATTTGTAATTTTCAATTATTTTAAATTTTAAAAGGTTTTACAAGACAAATTAAAAACTGATATATATCAATCTAATTAGTTTTAGTTGTCTCATAACTTCATTGAGAACCATATGACTATGAGTTCAGATAAAATATTGGTGAATTACTAGCGTTTTTTATCTATTAGTTTTTACAAAATACTAGCAAGGAGAAGTCCATATATAGTCTAAATCACTCACATTCTTGATTTAGTTTTTCCCTGTAAAATAAATTAAATTGGCAAATATTAGAAATATAATAAATGAATTGCCAAATGGATAACCTTTTTTTTTCCAAATACACTTATATGTATACCATATATGCTATTAACCCCTTTTTAATCCAGATTTCTTTCCTTAATTATTTTTTCCTTTATTTATCGTTGAAATTACTTCCACTGTATTTAAAATAAATGTAAAAGATCCCCCTCTTGTCACTAGTTGATCCTCAGACTTACATCTCTCATTCTATCAAACTAATATTATTCTTGGATATTGTTCATGAGATTTATAAAAATCAATTTCTTTATCTTTTGGCCCTTAAACTTTGTAACAGTTTTTGAGCTTCCAAACTTTTCTCTCAATTTCATCATATATTAACTGAACTTTACTTTGATCAATTGCATTAAGTATGTAGTGTTAGTGGATATATATTACTATCGATTTCAACCCTCTACATATATAGGGGGCTAATTGGACAAGTTTTCTTTTCTTAGGGGACGAAATTAGGGGTCCAATTGAACAAATATTTAATGGAGCGACTGAGTTGTATATTTTTTCATGAATGGAGGGTCTAAAATATTTAATCCACCACATTTTACTATAAATACACCGAAGCAATCTTCTGAACCCTAACATAAATTTTTGTTAAGTATGAACCAAACTTGAAAACTGTTTTCCTTTTCTTTTTGGTCTTAATTTGTTTGAATAGCTCAGTTGTTGCATTACAAACGCGACAACTCATGGACTTTTCAGGACTTGCTATAAGTACAGAATTCATGTGATGAATGGGCTAAGCAGCAATGAACATCCACTATTCATAATGCATACACTGCCAATCGAGAGATAATGATCTTGGCGACCATACAATGTGGGTTGGAGGAGATTTCACTTTCAGATTTGGAGTGGCATTATATGGACGATAAACATGGTTCACTTGTTCCATGATTTGGGGTTTTTTTAGAAAATAGGGCTATGTTAAAAAATATTTCGAAATTTAGTTCTACAGTAAAAAAAAATTAGAAATTTTGAGTGTCGAAAACCGGCACGCATTGGTGCCGGTTTTTGTCAAAGTGGGTCCCACTAGTAGAAATTTGTTGATTGTCAAAAACCGGCATGCATTGGTACTGGTTTCTGTCAGATTTTGTCAAAAATCCGATAGAAACCGGCACCAATGTAAGCCAGTTTCTGACATTAATTTTTTTAAAAAAAATTGTGAACATACAGTGTGAATTTAAATCCGTTCTCTTGGACAAATAAACCACCAAACATCCCTATATTCAACTATGCTTGTATATAATCTTTTAAAAAACAGCAAAGAAAGACAAAATATTTCATATTTTTTTCTTTTTCTTGGATAAGTAATTGTACAAGAATTAAAAACAAAACTAGAAAAGAGATAAATCCAAACCTAGAAAAGGCTAAAACGAGAAGAAAACTCAGTTTTTAAAACCCATTACTCTTATCAATATTACCTTGATAGTTTCTTCTTGGTTTGCGTTCAACAAGAGAGAGAATTTTGGTTTTTTGATATAGCTCAAAACAAATAAGAAGAAAGAAAGAAAGAAAAAAAGAAAGAAAGAAAGAAGAAGTTGGAAACTTGAACTGAACCCAGATCCATAAACCATCACTTTTCAAATAAAACTAGTTTAATACCAATAAAATCCAACTGTTACAACATCAAAATAGAAGAGGAAAAACTAAAAAAAAAAAAAAAGGAACTTAAAGAGAGAAGTATACTTCTAAAAAAATGCAAATTAGCGACGACAAAAGTTGTCGCTAACTGATAATTTTTCGTCGCTAAATCAGTTTAGCGACAACTTAGCGATGACTTTCATTTTGAAACAAAAGTCATTGTAGCAGAATTTAGCGACAACAGAGCGTTGTCGCCAAATTTTAGCGATAACAGAGCGTTGTCGCTAAATATTTGTCGTCATTTTGCTACAACAATGTTCACGCAAAATTTTGCGACGACAGTATTTTCGTCGCAATATTGCTACAACATTGTTCATGCAAAATTTTGCGACGATAATATTTTTGTCGCAACATTGCTACGACATTGTTCACGCAAAATTTTGCGACAATATTTTCGTCGCAATATTGCTACGACATTGTTCACGCAAAAATTTTGCGACGACAATATTTCCGTCGCAATATTGCTATAACATTGTTCACACTAAATTTTACGACGACAGCATTTTCGTTGCAATATTGCTACGACATTGTTGATGCTAAATAGCTATTGTTCAAACATGCTAATCCATCGCTAAATTAAAATTATTTTTTTATTTTTAAATTAATATGAAAATTTCATCATTTAAATGATAAGTTACAGATGACAAATTTATATTTATAGACTACTTAATATTTAATACAAAAATATATATATATTCATGAAAACATTGTTATTTACAAATGGATATCATCATTAATTGTATATCTAAAATAATACACGCATATATAATAATAACAAATGTCGCCCAAAATGTCATACTATATACTTATAACTATAATGTAAATAGATACATTTGCTTCTAAATCTATTGCTGAAAAAAAATTGTTGCATCTCCATCTATTGTTAGGTTTTGTCTGACCCGCTGATCCATCTCTTGTTCATGCTCAGTATAAATCTCAACTAAAAACTCAATCCGCATAGTGGACAAATATTGCAAGTATAAGCTATGAGAAACAAATATAAAATTAACACAATGGTGTGAGGAATTAACATGGAATTTTCTTGATTTTCTCAATGAAACTAAAACTTTGCAGAAGACAACAATGCCATGTAAAATGTTGATTTTCCCTACTTCTAAAACCAAACCCTTTCTTCATTTTCTAACCAATAAATTTTATATAAAAATTACAACCACAAAGTCACATAATAAAAGTCAAACCAACCAAAAACTAGTGACTCATTTGGAATCAAAAATCAAAATGCACTCACCGTTTCACTAGTCAAAAGCCAAAACTTTCCATCTACCCACAGTTTAGCACCTTCCACACTTCTCCACCATCTTGTTATATAGTTTCTATTTCCTAGATCAACCATCATATCATAACCAAGAAAAGAAAGCTTGCCTGAATTACAGTCTCTGCTGTCCATGATACAGTCCATTGGCTCCCGATTGCCCTGAAAATAACATTTATAGCCTTATGATAATATATATATATATATATATATATATTTGTCGTCAATTAACAGGAAGGAACCAATAAAATTCAACTATTTAAAAATTTCAGTTACAATAACTAAATTTAAGTGATTTTAGTGTTACAAATTAAAGTTCAAATTCAGTGAATTTAGTGTTACAAGTCAGAAAATCGAGAGACTTATTCTATAAATTACCAAATAAAAAAGTTGCCATTGTTTATGCCAGCATAAAATATTCAAATAGATGCTAAATTGCCAATATAAATAATTCCATTAACATGGTTACTTATGTTTAAGTAATGTATTTCTGAAATATATTCAAATATTCAAATAGACGCTAAAACCTAACATAATGCAACATATTAGTAACTTGATGAACTAGGAAGGAAATAAAAAATAATGAAAATTTCAAACAAAAATTTCAGGGCTTATGTAGTAATAAAACTCATGTCTAAATACAAGTTAAGCATTTGGTGAATATGTAATAATTCAAAAGACAGTAAGGGTGAAACATTTAAAATAAGAATTAAAATTTTAGTGTAACATAGTCAATTTAATGTACGTGATAACAAAAGACTTTTAAGATTAAAAAAATAGATAATTTGTTAGGTTGGCTACCTACAAAGAACTAACTTTTAGTAGATTATTGAGTTGCAATTATATGACAATTCTAGATGCATGGCATAAAATAAATTAGATAGGGTATAATTAAACTACAGCATACCATAAAAGTCTTCATCTTTTATTCAATTTGTCTAATCGTGTACATTTTTTATTATTCTTACGAAGAAATTACCTGTTTACTTTTTAAATAAAATTACTTTGTAGATGCTGAGAGTATAACTTCTAAAAAGATCGAAGGACTTCTTAGAGCACTAACTATAAAGACAATTTTTCAAGTTATAATTAATTATCTAAACAGCTCTGGTTCTAAAAAAAAGATAATATATCAGCCAACTCATCTGAATAAGATGATTTGGATGGTCAAAAGAAGTATGAGATCATATATTCTGTTCACATGTGGGAATTTTAATTCAATTATTGAATAGAAATGAAAATAAGAAAAAGTTTACTATATTGAGCTTGACTTTACTGCAAAACATACTGCAAAACAGAAATATTAATCACATGATCAGTCAACAAAAGCCAAAATGCCGATGCTCAAAGAACAGCAAAGTATAATAATAATAATAATAATAATAATAATAATAATAATAATAATAATAATAATAATAATATTTACAAAGGAAATAACACTAATTTCTAGAATATCACCAAAGAGAACGCTAGGTCCATGGACCATAATCATGTGTCATGATTATCTTCAATCATTTGGCCTAATTTATTCTCTGTATCACCTAACAATATCAAAATTGAATTAATTAAGATGCTGAAAACAGAGGATAATCAACCATTGATCGACTGAAAAATAACTATAATCAAAGCTTTGTTTATGAAAAAAGGAAAAATGGGTTAAGATGCTGAAAACAGAGGATAATCAACCATTTGCAGTATTTTGTATGATTCGAATATTTCAACTTTCAAATCCAATTACCCAGTCAGAATTAGCTTCCAACATTCTTCACCCTTATTTAGAGGGGGCTCACAAAAACATGAGCTTGCGAAATTACAACACTTAAAAAAGAATAAAAACACAAAAAAAGTCCCAGTAATACAATAACGATGATTTTGAGTCAACAACATATAAAAAAAACATGCAGATCAAAATGAACCTTATATTCTTTGTTCAGGAGTTCTATCAAGACTTCCTAAAAAGCAAAAAAACATGTAATTGTTCCCTCATAGACAATTCAGCATTCACAGAATGAGCAAATATCTAAGACGAAAAAAGAAGCAACAGAAACATTAATGCATGAAAAAACTCATAAATTGTTTTGCAGAACAAAAGGGCTGACCTGTTCTTCCGTAAAATGGGATTTAGAAAAGGTGGGAGAGAGGGAGAGGGATAAGAGGGCAGCAACACAAAAAAGTAAGGTTTTAGGGATTTAGAAAAGGTGAAACCCGCCAAAACTTATTTTTATCACGCTCAAAAATTCAGGGATTTAGCTACAACGTTGTTGTCGCTGATTAGCTACAACAATGTTGTCGCCAATAGCTCTACATGAATGGAATAATATATTTCCTTAATTAGCGACAATATTGTTGTCACAAATTAGCTACAACATTGTTGTAGCTAATTTGCAACAACAATGTTGTCGCCAATAGATATAATTATTTTTTTTTCAATTTAATTATTTTATTATATAACTTAAAATAATTGATCACAATTGATATTATTGAAAATAAATATAATAATTAGTTTAATTTAGTTAGTTAAATTTATTAAAATAAATAATTTAATTAAATGTAAATAAAATTTAAAAATTAAAAATCAAAATTATATAAAAATAGTTAAAAGTAAAATATGAAATAATATATTTCCTTAATTAGCAAAATAACAGCTTAACAATTTTGCCTAAAACAGCAAGCTGTTTAAGGCAAAAATCTGTTTACCTATTGCATACATTAATTTGACTTTAAATAAAAGTCCAAATTGATTTCCAATACACTATTTAAATATTTTAAGCCCAATGCTTTAATTAATACAAAAAAAAGTAAATTTTAGATCTAATTAAGTGATTTAAATTAATTCAAACTCTATTAGGTTTCAAAATTAAATGGCATTAGTCATTTAATCAAAACAAACTTATTTTGGAATTAATTGGTTGCCGAATTCAACTAGGATTTCTAGCTTGAATTTTGGCCGCATTAATTCCCTCTCAAGTATTATATTTTGATTAAATACAGTTTAGAATTTAATACTCAATTAACTTAATTATACATAGATAATTAATTAATTGAAATTAAAACTAGCACATGCCAATAATTTTTTTCGTGTAACAACTGTTAATAAATTTGACAGATTTGCCTAAAACAGCTAGCTGTTTAAGGCAAAATCGGAGCTGAACAAATTTACCTAAAACAGCTAGAGCTTAACAATTTTGCCTAAAACAGCTAGCTGTTTTAGGCAAAAAAACTGTTTTACAGATTTGCCTAAAACAGCAAGCTGTTGAAGGCAAAAATCTGTTTACCTATTGCATACATTAATTTGACTTTAAATAAAAGTCCAAATTAATTTTCAATACACTATTTAAATATTTTAAGCCCAATGCTTTAATTAATACAAAAAAAGTAAATTTTAGATCTAATTAAGTGATTTAAATTAATTCAAACTCTATTAGGTTTCAAAATTAAATGGCATTAGTCATTTAATCAAAACAAACTTATTTTGGAATTAATTGGTTGCCGAATTCAACTAGGATTTCTAGCTTGAATTTTGGCCGCATTAATTCCCTCTCAAGTATTATATTTTGATTAAATACAATTTAGAATTTAATACTCAATTAACTTAATTATACATAGATAATTAATTAATTGAAATTAAAACTAGCACATGCCAATAATTTTTTTTCGTGTAACAACTGTTAATAAATTTGACAGATTTGCCTAAAACAGCTAGCTGTTTAAGGCAAAATCGGAGCTGAACAAATTTGCCTAAAACAGCTAGAGCTTAACAATTTTGCCTAAAACAGCTAGCTGTTTTAGGCAAAAAAACTGTTTTACAGATTTGCCTAAAACAGCAAGCTGTTTAAGGCAAAAATCTGTTTACCTATTGCATACATTAATTTGACTTTAAATAAAAGTTCAAATTAATTTCCAATACACTATTTAAATATTTTAAGCCCAATGCTTTAATTAATACAAAAAAAAGTAAATTTTAGATCTAATTAAGTGATTTAAATTAATTCAAACTCTATTAGGTTTCAAAATTAAATGGCATTAGTCATTTAATCAAAACTTTTCCTTTCATTTATTTTCTATTCATTTTCTCAGTTTTAGAGAGAGAGAGAGAGAGAAATGTGAAAGGAGAATTACCCACCCTGTTTACAAGACCACCATGTTTTGAAGACAATCCAGACAATTATCTTTTTTATCCCGCTCAAAAAAGGAAATAGGGCTTTAGAAAAAATGAAACCCGCCAATTAGCTTTTTTATCCCGCTCAAAAAATTCAGGGAATTAGCTACATAATGCCTCTCTAGCAAAATTTGCTACAACATTTTCCCAAGCTAATTTAGCTAGCTGGTTGTTCTACACTAAAACAGCTAGCTGTTTTAGTGTAGTTAGCTAGCTGCTGTTTGTTCATAAATAATTTAGCTAGTTTCTTTGTTAAATCAATTTAGTTTACAGTTAGCTAATAATTTATTTTAATTTAATTAATTTAAGTTAAATCAATTTAGTTTACAGTTTTAGATATATGCATGTGAATAGTTTTTGTTATTATTGAATTGTAAATAGTTTTCTTCCTTCCTATGATTTATACATCCATTTATCTAATTAAAATTAATGAAAATATCGATGTGATAATTTCCATTGGATGCTGAAATCGTTTTCACTATAAAGTCATTACTCTGGAATTTTTAGTACTTCTAAATATTAAAGTAAATGACGCATGCTGATTTTTTTTATAAAAAAATAGAATATTTGAAATATTAAATGAAACTAACTTGAACTGCTAATTAAAAAGAGTGAAACGTGCAAATATATCATGAATAAAAATAAGCCAATGATTTTAATTTTCTTGACAATTAAATTTTTATTAATGATGTCCGCTATACATACATAGCATACTTCCTCTATAGCAGGTATTGCGAGTATTTTAGCTAGCAATGCTTTGGAAGATCTGTCTTCTTCTTCATTAAAAAAAAGTAAAAATATTTTATGTTTAATTATAACAAAAATTATACTATAGACCAATTATTAATTAGTTAATAGGAATTCATTTAGAATTAACAAGTACAGCTATTCTTATTTTCTTTTTAAATATTAACGGGGGGAATTATGATTATTTTAAGAAATAAAGTGATTAATTAAGAGGAGGGAGTTATGTTAATAATTGTTACGTAACAGGTTTTAGTTACATAACTAAAACAGCAAGCTGTTTTAGTTTGTTGACAGTTTGCTTCTTACATTAACTAAAACAGCTTGCTGTTTTAGTTAATAATTGTTACGTCTGTTTTAGTTACTTGATAGTTTGCTTGTTATATAACTAAAACAGCTTGTTGTTATAGTATATTATTATTTAAGCTAATTAATGGATTTAAATCTCTCGATTAAGATTATGCATTGATACAATACTTTAATATTCATTGCATGAAAAATATACATTTTGGTGTACCTAATCTTAGTTGGCTGCAATTACTGATTTAGATTTATTAATTGCAAAAATAATCTTAGTTGGCTGCAATTCCTGCTAATTTCTCTTTCACCTTAAACAGCTAGCTGTTTATGAGATAAAACATAAACAGCTAGCTGTTTAAGGCAAAAAAGGAATTAGCTGTTTTTGTTTATCTTAATTCTGTTAAAAATATAGATAGCAATACCAAGAATATGTTTTCTTCAAAATCATAACAATTACTCAAAAGTGAATATTAATTATACAATTAATTTACTCAAATGTAATTTTTACTTAAGGTTAATTCTTTATCTTGTTTAGATCTAAAATTTAATTTTTTTGTTCTTTTAATTAATATATATAATTTCTCAAACAATGAAATAAAACTATGAAGTACATTGCACATCATACCATATTTATATGTAATTAAACATTGAACAGTCAATGAAACGATGATTAATATTTTTTTAAATTAGAATATATAGAAACAGAACAAGGAAAGAATATATCAAATGGATCAAACAAAAACAGCTAATTCCTTTTTTGCCTTAAACAGCTAGCCTTTTTGCCAATTTATTTACTCATGTATTTCTGTTTATAACTATGTAATCACTAATTATTATGGTATAACTCTAGTACTAAGTAACTAATAATACTGAACTATCTTTGGATCATAAACAGCTAGCTATTTTCCTGCTAATTTCTTTTTTGCCTTAAACAGCTAGCTGTTTAAGGCAAATCTGATTTTTTTTAATAATTAATTTTTTTAATAATCAAAATAGTATTTTTTTAATAATCAAAATATTGCTTTAACAAATTAGTTACAACAATGTTGTCGCCAATATTGGTATATGACCATAATTGTATTTTGCCAAATTAGCGACAACATTGTTGTCGCCAAATTAGCTACAACAATGTTGTCGCCAATTAGCTACAACAATGTTGTCGCCAATATTGGTATATGAACATAATTGTATTTTTCCAAATTAGCGACAACATTGTTGTCGCCAAATTAGCTACAACAATGTTGTCGCCAATATTGGTATATGACCATAATTGTATTTTGCCAAATTAGCGACAACATTGTTGTCGCCAAATTAGCTACAACAATGTTGTCGCCAATATTGGTATATGAACATAAGTGTATTTTTCCAAATTAGCGACAACATTGTTGACGCCAATTAGCTACAACAATGTTGTCGCCAATATTGGTATATGAACATAAGTGTATTTTTCAAAATTAGCGACAACATTGTTGTCGCCAAATTAGCTACAACAATGTTGTCGCCAATTAGCTACAACAATGTTGTCGCCAATATTGGTATATGAACATAAGTGTATTTTTCCAAATTAGCGACAACATTGTTGTCGCCAAATTAGCTACAACAATGTTGTCGCCAATTAGCTACAACAATGTTGTCGCCAATATTGGTATATGACCACAATTTTATTTTACAAAATTTTCGACAACAATTAGCTACAACTATGTTGTCGCGAATCGAGCCATATGTACAGAATAATAAGTTTTGCTAAATTAGCGACAACATTGTTGTCGCCAATTAGCTACAACGTGGTTGTCGCTAATTAACTACAATAATGTTGTCGCCAAATCTATTTTTGTTGTCGCAATTATTTGCGCCAAAATTTTGGCGCCTGATTTTAGCAACAATAAAAATTTGTTATCGCTAATTTGTCGCAATATTTATTTTCCCACCAAATCTTTCAAGATTTGCGACGAAATCTATTTTTTGTCGCAATATTGTCGCTATATTGTGCATTTAGCGACAAATTTTATTGTTGTCGCAAATATTTATCGCTATTCTGCATTTTTTTTGTAGTGACGTAGAGAGAGAGATGCCTAACATGGGACTGCACTTTCTATTTCTTTTTTTTTTTCTTTTTCGTTGTCTTCCTAAAAACCAAGAAAAATCTCTTCTTTTCTTTATTTTCAATTTGCTTTTAACAAAGTTTTTCTTTTTGTTTTTTTCATTGAGTTCTGGTAAAAATTTTCATATTTTGATTATATTTTTTTTCAATCACTCCTACCCCTCTGTCTCTCTCACACACTCTCTTTAGACATTTCTTTCTTTTGGTTTTTATGTTATAAATTTATAAATTTTATTTCTTTGTTTGCGTACAGAATAATTTTTTGCTAAATATATTCAGATTTACAGACGTAAAAATTTTCCATTCAAGAAACTCCATAAATATATAATATTTGATGTATAACTGAATTAATCAAAAGACATGAGAATACAAATTATACAAAAAAAAATGATTTTAGAGAGTGAGACTGAAACTCAAGCAAAAAGAAGCCATTAGAAGCTGCAAAACCAATGAGACTGAAAGTCAAGTAGAAAAGAAGCCATCATATTATATTATATTGAATTATTTTATCACTTTGTTTTGTGAATTTTTTTTGGGTAAGTGGGTACAGGGGAATGTGTAAATAAAATATTAGTTAAAAAAAATTAATGTCAGAAACCCGCTTTTCGTATGATATAATCTCACAATCATGTGGGGCAAGGTCTGACACTTGGTCAAAAACCTGCACCATTCATTATCGGTTTTCGACATCTAGCTAACCAAAACCGGCATGATTTTGAGCCGATTTTTGGCAACCGACTGGTCAATCAAGTGGGCTCCACATGGTCAAAGGCTGGCAACCCTTAAAGCCAATTTAGAGCACCCCAAAATCCTAATTTTGTTTATTGTAACCCTATACTTTTAAATTTTTGAGAAAATACCCCATGATTTGGGGCTCAAAGCATCAACACTTTGGTGTTTTTAGAGACAAAATAGAAGGCCAATATTGTTGTCTTGGCAAAAAATAATTGCCATTGGCAAGCTCGAGATGATGGGATCTATCGTAGCGGGGATATGGAAGACTAGGGCAAATCTTATAACCGGTTGCCCTAGTCATTATTCTAAAATATATCGCATGTATTCAAGATATTAAATAAATTGATAATTTTAATTTTTTTTATATATAGATGGAATGCAGGAGTATATGCTCGATTACGAGATACTCACTATATTGAATCTATTAAATATGTCATATCAGCTATTACATAAATTAATTTTTGAGATTGAGTGTGTCTCAAATCCATTTTATTGACATGGTATTAGTTTACCGGTATTTGATGTTGAATTGCCCGTATAGGCATCATATAGGTCTAGTAGTCCTACAAATTTTCAGTTCTAGACATGAGAATGGTGTGTTGAATATATGATCAGGTATATTAAATATTTCATATCAGTTAGTTATAAAAATAAAATAGTTTTTATAAAAATTCAAGAGAAATAATAATCTCACAGGATAACTTTTTAGATTGAGTGTTTGGGATTACCATTGTTGTTGACATATGGCTTTCAAATGTTATGGCATTTGGATATCTTAAATGCCTGCATCTATCAATTGTGATTCAAGATATACATTCTAAAATTAATGTTTAAGGACTCGGTAGAAATAGAATTGATCTTAGCAGTTAGTTTTATAGTTAAAAGTTCTCAAAAATTAATATTTACTATCAGAATTGATCTTAGCAGTTAGTTTTGTGGTTAAAAGTTATCCAAAAATAATATTTACTATTTAGGGATAGGTTAGTAACTAAAACTGTGTCATGGATGAGATATATATAGCACCAACTGAGCATATGAATAATTATGATATAGATGACAAAATACGCACTGCAATAATAAAGGATTTTATATAATATAACAAACATTTATTAATCAATAGAATAATTCAGCTAGCAATGGAGAAAATCAAATTAAATTCACCCACACAATTTAAGTTATTTTTTCACTTTCTATAACTAGTACAGATTTTCGTGATCTTGGCTGGATTACGTAGGGCTACTCACTCTTCTTTTCTTTTATTTCAAATTTTAATATTTTTCTTCTAATATTAAGAAAACAAATTTTAATATGTAATTTTTATAAATGGATTAAAATCATAATTTTATCTATTTTTTATAAAAGGAAAAAATAAACCTATTTAAACTAATTTTAGAATGAAATTTCATAAGTCAAAAAAGGATCCGGGCTTGGTTTTTCAAATATTATTTAGTGAAATAGAGAAAAAAAAGTGTGGAAAATTGAATTTTCAAACAGTGGAATCTTAAATATTTTGTATAGAATTTTGATATTTTATATAGTGAATATTTGAATTATATATATATATATATATATATATATATATATATATATATTTGGTAATTTGGATTTGCAATATATTACCAATTTATAATTTAAATGTGATATCGTTTTGGAACTACTCAAAATAGTAAAATGTTAAATTAACAAATTTATCAGTGTTTTTCTGCAATATGTGGGCTGGACCAAGCTCGGACTTTCAATATATTTTTCGGGCCAGACTTAAACAATGCATAATATATAATGTGGGTTTGGGCCAAATTTGGATTTTCCAAGACAGATGGAGTCCGGCCCTAACCTAGCCCAAGCCCAAAAATGAACAAATCTACTTATAAAATAATGCTCTTTCAGTACTAACTTTGTCCGTACGTTCACAATATCTTGGTAGATATCATGCATTGAGTGGAGGATCCATCTACCTATATCTAGCTAATTATTACATAAAAATCTTTCGTATAAAAGCCCCCTCTTAATTAAATAACCATACATAGATCAATTCATAATAAAAGATGTCTTCCTCCTCAGTTGCAGCTCAGTTGGTGGTGTTGTTTGCCCTAGCAATTGGCAGCGCCCTGGCACGTGAAGGACCGAGTCCTCTACGCTTCAGATATGAAGTGAAACTGGTGAATGGGTTCGAAGATGGGACTGTGCATGGACACTGTAGAAAAGGAAGATTACCAGCGGGTAATTTCACCTTATCTCCTGAAAAGAGCTTTCTTAAGTTTCAAATTGAGATATGTAAGAAGACCTTCTATTTATCAATGCACTGTAATAAGATCAGAGAGCAAAATTAAGAAATTAATAGTATTTGATCAGACTAGAGATACCAGAGACAATAGGTGTGGAAGAACTGGTATGTGCTGGTGGAAATTTGTTGAGGATGGCATCTATTTTAGTAATATCGATGGTGATTATCAGAGAGAGTCCGCTTGGGATGCTTCTAATCATCATTATCTTCCGGTTTTAATCTCTGATGTTCACAAAATTAATTGAAAATATTACATACTTGTGCACTGAGATTGCATCATGCACTTTAATTGGTTTATGTGATGTAATTAATAGTTAATAAAGTATCATTTTTCTATTTATATTCATTTTGGTGTTTTTAATATATATTATCTTGCACTTTTGTTCTTTGAAAAAAACTTTATATCTTAATATTGTTTTAAACTCATAATATTCCTTTCAGATCTATAGGTTAAAAGCCATCTAAAGGAAATAAGAAAAATAAAAGAATCCCATGCGCAAAGCAAACATTTATATGGAAAATCTAAAGCATGAATTTGGGGGTTTTTTTATTTTTGGGGTTGTTTTAAAAAAAAAAATAGAGTTTCCGTATAACAGTAAAAAAAATTAAAAAGATAATATGTTGAAAAAGGGCAATGAGTGTGTCATTTTGTGTCAGTGTGGACTCTACCACCATTTTTGAGTTTTCTGTATAAAAAACGGAAGTTTGAACAGCCCCTTTTTGTACAATAGAAAAGAGGATGATGGGGCTCACGCATGCTAAAAAAGGGCAGGGTTCATTGTCCTTTTTTATGTAAATATTTTTTTTTTTCGAAATTGCAAGTATTTGTCCTATGCAGGAAGCCATGGGATGCACATCTTCCCATTGACAACAAAGTTCATTGACATATTATAAGCTTAATAAACTTTTTATTATTTACTGTAATCTTTTTTTTTTTTTTGGTACAAGAGGGTGAGCAAAGCTCACAAAAAACAACTAACGGTCATACGCGACTCCAACTGAGTCATGGTACAGCCAGCTATCTAAACCATGGGGAACTGAGGTTAAAACATGGTATCCAGGTGAGAAACCATAAGCAAGGTGAGCCAGGAAATCCGCCGCAAAGTTTGCCTCCCTATGGATATGATGAATCATGATGTTGGTGAAGTGCTTCAATACATTTCGAATGTAATTCACAAGAGTGTTGCAAGAGGAGTTAATAGCACAATTTCCACAGATCATGTCAACAACTTTATTGTCACATTCCACCACTATATTATAATACCCCTCTTCCTTGGCTCTTCTTAGACCATAAAGAATACCCCAGAGTTATGCAAGGAGGACGGGGCAGATTCCAAGTTTAACCACATATCCCGTGCACCAGTTCCCCCAATGGTTTCTAAGAAGGCCTCTACAAATTGCAATTCCCCCATGGCAGCTAACGGAAGCATCTGAGTTAAGTTTGATGAAGTTTATATGAGGATGGGACCAGACTATACTCATCAAGTCGGAATTATTGCTGCCACCTGTAGGCAGACCTGTTAAAGAATCCCGACAGTAAGCAGCAAATGATTTCACATCTTAAACCAAAAGGAAAGAGGGTTTATAGCCGTTTTGGAAGATATAATTATTTCTATTCTTCCAAAGAAACCAACAACCCACAGCGAAGAGGTCCTGCCATCTACTACCATCCACCTGGAAATCAAAGTTCCGCCAATTATTTCTTATCCATACCTCAAGTTCATCAGCCTCCATAAATATATTGAATTGGGTAGAAGGGATGATCAAGCTCCAAAACTGGACAGCCACAAAGCAATCCCGCAGAACATGTAAACCATCTTTTCTTTCTCTGCCACAAACGGAACGCACATCAGAGAAAGCGAAATGTCTTCTCATCCTCTTCAAATTTGTTAACAAACCATTGTTAAGGGAGAGCTAGAGAAAGGTTTTAATTCTCTGAGTAATTCTCAGTTTCCATATGTAGTCCCATAATTGATCCTCTACATCAGTATTGTTATCTCTCGAAGAATAGTAAGCCGTTTTTATGGTGAACTCTCCAGAAGGGGAGATGTCCCAAAAAATTGAATCCTCGAACCCTTAAGAGTGAGGAGGATAAGTAGTCGTTATTTTGAGGATAGTATTGTGTGGTAAGAATTCCTCAAAAGGGTCCAAAGCCATCCCTCTTGATCATTTGCAAAGTAGGCAACCTTCTGGATAAGTACGTACCCATCTTATAAGTCTTGGTTTTGACTCCTTCTTAGCAAAAAGATGCCTCAATACCGCATGATCAGACCACACCACAATTTTTGCACCCAGCAAATACAGTTTAAACTTCTCAAACGTAAAAACAATTGCAAGAAGCTATTTCTCAGTTGTGGTGTAGTTGATTTGAGGTCCTGTCAAAGTATGACTGGCATAATAAATGCACAGAACACCTTCTCCCTTCTTTGTCCAAGCATAGCTCCAACTGCAAAATCACTTGCATCACACATTAGTTCAAAAGGCAAATCCTAGTCCGGTGATATGATTACTGGGGCTGAAATGAGCCTTTGCTTTAATAATTCAAAAGCATGCAAGCATTCATTAGTAAATTCAAATGGAGCATCCTTCATTAACAAGTTAGACAAAGATTTAACAATTTTCGAAAAATCTTTAATAAACCTACGGTAAAAACCCGCATGACCTAGGAAGCTTCAAATTCCCATAACATTGGTTGGAGGTGGAAGTTTCTCTATTACTTCAACCTTGGCTCTATCTACCTCTATCCCTTTCTCTGAAATTTTATACTCCAAAACTATTCCTTCCTTCACCGTGAAATGGTATTTCTCCTAATTCAACACTAAGTTGGTTTTCTCATACCTTTCTAACGCTAGGTCAAGGTTCTTAAGATAACTCTCAAAATCTCTCCCATAAATGGTGAAGTCATCCATGAAGACCTCCATAAATTGCTCTATACAGTCATGGAAAATTGCCATCATAAACCGCTAAAATGTAGCTGGTGCGTTACATAATCCAAAAGGCATTCTCCTATAGGTAAAAGTGCCATAAAGGTAGGTAAATGTTTTTTTTTCTTGATCCTCAGGTGCTATAGGGATTTGTAAATACCCCGAATACCCATCTAAGAAACAATAAAACTTATTCCCAGCTAGCTTCTCTAACATCTGATCTATAAATGGCAAGGGAAAGTGATATTTCCTAGTGGAGTTATTTAGCCTCCTATAGTCTATGTAACTCTCCAACCTGTGACTATACGAGTTGGAATAAGTTCATCTAACTCATTTTTTACCACTGTCATTCCCCCTTTCTTGGGAACACATTGCACTGGGCTCATCCACTTACTATCAGATATAGGATAGATAATACCTTAATCAAGGAGCTTAATTACCTCCTTCTTGACTACCTCTTGCATCGCCAAATTGAGCCATCTTTGAGGTTGAACCACTAGTTTACATTCTTCCTCCATTGGAATCCAGTGAGTGCAATAGCTCGAATTGATCCCCTTTAAGTCTGCTATCTCCCATCCTATTGCCTTCTTGTACCTTTTCAACACTTCGATCAACATCTTTTCCTCGAATCCTATCAAAATAGAAGAGATTATCACTGGCTTTGTTTTATTTTTTAAAAACACATATTTCAAATGAGATAAGAGAGTTTTTAGTTCAGTTTTAGAGTCTCTCTTTTTCAGTGTACATTCTTTTCCACTAGACTCCTCATCTTCAATTTCTTCTTCCAGCTCTACCATCATGTCCTCACTACTCCTCTCTAACTCAGCTACCATCTCCTTTTCTATTTCATCCAATTCCTCATATTCCAATGAGTGCATCAAAGTTAAATTCAATAAATCTTTCATCAACACCTCCTCTTGGTTTTCCTCTACACATTCTTGCACTTTATCCACAAAGTAAATGGACTCTTCTAGATCACTCGATAGATACTTTTATGCCTTGTTTATACATACCACCATTTCTTCATTGTTGAACCGTAGCATGACCTTTTGACCATAAACGTCAATTAAAGCTTTCGTCATGTTTAGAAATGGTCTCCCCACAATTAGTGGTACCTTTCGGTCCTTTTTCATCTCCATCACAACAAAATCTACAGGAAAAATAAACTTCCCCACCTTCACCAATAGGTCTTTAATTACCCCCTTCGACTTCCTTACCGATCTGTCGGCTAGTTGAAGCCTCATGCCTGTTTCCTTGAGATCCCTGAAGTTCAACTTTCTACACATAAAATAAGGCATTAAGTTTATACTGGCTCTAAGATCACACAAAGCATTAACAACAAAAGTTTTGCCAATCTCACAAGGTAAGGTGAAACTACCTGGATCTTCTAATTTTTTCAGAATCTTGTTCATAATAATAGCACTATAATTTTTAGTTAGTTGCACAGTTCCACACCCTTTCAATTTTTTTTTGTTAGAATAAATTTTTTTCATAAATTTAGCGTAATTAGGCATGTGAGCTAAGGCTTTGGCAAAAGACGATTTGATATGCAATTTCTTGAACACTTTTAAAAACCTAGCCAATTGTTCATTTTTCTTCTTTTTTCTAGCTACAGCAGGAAATGACAACCTACTTATATCAAGATTCTCTACATTGGTGTTCACTATGTTCTTACCCTTATCAATGTTAGGAGTTGCTACATTTTCCTCTACCCTAGAGTTAGAAGTACTTACATTCCATGTCGGCTCCTCCTTACTTGATGGTACTGATGGTGAAGACGTTTTACCTCTTTCTTCTACTTCCTTTCCACTCCTTAGCGTGATTGCTTTAGCTTCTTCTTATGAGTTCTGATCAATATTGGATGGAAAAACCCTAGCTAACCTTGTGGACAATGAATTTGTCAATTGCTCGATTTGTGTCTTTAAGTTCCTCATAGAGGCGTCTTAGTTCTTATTCCACTACTCTTAAGACTTCCATCTTGTCTCTTGCCCTGATATGAATTATTGTTGGCTATTCATAAAACTAGCAAACATATCCTCCAAATTCGATTTCTTTTCTTGAATAAGTGACCTTGATTGGAAACCTAGTGGATGGTAGGCTTGGTTGAGATTTGGATTTTGGCTATGACTTTGATGTTGATTTTTATTTGGCTCTTGGTTTTAGAAGTGGTGGGATAGGTATGGTACTTGGTGATAGGTGGTCACTTGTGGCTGATAAGATTGGTTATGATTATGGTTGACATTTTGGTTGAAGGGAGCCTTTACTTGGGGTTGAGATGATAAAGCATCCTAATGTCCCTCTCTCCAAGCAAAATTCGAGTGGTTTTTCCAACCCAGATTGTATGTATTGTTGTAGAGGTCATTCTTCTGTAATCCTCCATTGCATTTACATCTCCTACAACTCCATTATCTTGTCTATACAGTCTACTCTCATATGCCACACAGTTTTGAGAAATAGAAGCCACATTTTTTTTATTTTTAATCTGCTCTATTCCTTCCTCATCAGCTATAATTGTGCCTTTAGTATCACAACTTCATCAACATTATGCACACCTTGCCTTTTTGGGATTGCTCTTGGGGTAGCCCACTGTGAATCATTCACTTCCATCTCATCCAATAAAAGAAAGGCTTCTTCTGGCAATTTATTCATGAATAAACCACTAGATGCTGCATCTAAAAGAGATTGTGTAAGCGGGTTTACTTCTGCATAAAATATAGTAATTAACTAATAAACTGCTACTTCATGATGCAGACAACTCGTCAATAACCTCCTGAACCTTTTTCAAGCCACATAAAAAGGCTCTTTATTCATTTGATGAAAGCTCATTATGTTGTTGCAAATACTGGCTGTTTTTGTTGGAGGAAAGAATCTCATCAGGAATTTCTCTTGTAATTGCTCCCATATCCAAATAGATTGCCTTGGTAACATTTGAAGCCAATCCATTGCTTTTCCAATCAATGTGAATAGGAATAACTTCAATCAAATCAAATTTATTGAAACACTCGAGATTTGCACTGTGTCACTAACCTTTAAGAATATGTCAAGATGTTGAGAAGGATCTTCTAAGTCTGATCCCGAGAATTAGTTTCTTCGCACCATAGTGATGGTTGCTGATTTTTTTACCTAGGCATCTCCTCTCTTCGTCTACTAGGAATTTCATCTTGTGCCCTTGGCACTTTTTCATCATCGAGAGCAACTTCACAAATAGGATGATCTGGATTTATGTCATTTTCTCTATTGGCTCTCCTTCTTTGGTGTAGAGTCCTCTCAATTTTAAGGTCGTATGATACAAGTTATTCTTGTCTTGGTCTATGCATACACTATGAAACACCTGAAAAGAATCAAAAGAATGAATTAAGAAAATGAAAACACATACATATAACAATCAAAACTAACAAATGCGCCAATCCCCAGCAACGACGCCAAAAACTTGATGCATGTTCAGCAAGTGCACTGAATCATCAAGCAATAAAGTGGGGTATAGTTAGGACTCTCAAATATCGTACCCAAGGGATCGAGAATGCAAGTGGTGAAAATCAATTATATGTTAAAGAATTTTCAAATTTTTATGTGTGTATAAGCTACCAACTAAATGGTATGCACAAAGAATAACAATGAAATTAAACTTTCAGTAATTTTTCTATGAAATAATCAAGTATATAATGAACAAGTATAAAATTCAATAAGATAAAAGTGTTGTATGGAATTCGAGATAACCCTCTTAACCCAAGTGTCCCATTCCAGAGCAAGCTACTCTAATTGCAAGGTGTCCCATTCCGGAGCAAGCCTTACAATTAGCCTAAACAAAAGTCTAAAATCCTAAGTTCGGTTTGCTTTCCCATTCCGGAGCGAAACAATCCAAAACTCATTTATTCCACTCCACACTCTGGTTCTAAAATCACAAAATTATGCATATTAAGAGTCTCATTCCAGAGCAATCTAAAATCCATAGCATTCATATTAAAAGAAAAGAGAAATATACATTCATAGCATTTAAGTATCTAAACATAACATCCAAAAATGATATATGATAAGCCCATTCATCAAAAATATAGAAATTAGTTTAAGATAATGAAAACTAATGAAATAATAAATGAAGCAACAGTGAAATAAACCATTCATCTATATAAACCTTAAAGATATGTTCAAAATTCACATTTAGATAGGGAATTCAAAGATCCTCTAAACAACTAAAGACTACTCACTACCCATTACAAAATAATAACAGAGATAGAAAGAATAAACCCAAATATTTCATAGAGGAAGAAAACCCAGTTGAATCCCAAGCTTTTTCAACCTTCTTCTCCAAATCTTCAATGTAAATGACCTCCCAAATGTGAAAGAATGGAAATCTAAGCTAAGAATGATGTTTAATCTACGTATTTTGCCTTAAATCTACCTATTTTAAGTATAATCTATTTATAAAAATGAAGTAAAGAATGAAAGAACGAATAAAGAAAAACCTAGATCTGAAGAGGAAGAATAACTCTCGATTCTGTAGAAAAATTCACTATATATAGGCCAAAAAGGGTCACGATCAACAAGAAATGTATGTTGACCGTAACCTATTAAAATCTCCTTAACAACTACTATGGGTCATGGTCAATACCAAAAATCTATTGACCATGAGGTAATCCTCAACTAGCTTTTGGACAGGGGTCATGGTTAAGACCAAAAATCTCTTAACCATGACATAACTCTCCTTTTTATTCTGGACTAAAAACTTGACTACCTCATGGTCAACACCAAAAATCTATTAACTGTGAGGTCTTTCTTTTCTTGGTTCTTTACTGAGGGGCTTCCTAGGTCATGGTAAACACTCCTATAAGAACAATGGCACTATTTTTCGTGACACTCCTTAAAACGGTGTTTTTTGACAAAAAGCATAGGTCATGGGCAATAGGTAAAACCTGCTAACCATGAAGTACCTACAAAAATTACAATTAAGCATAAAATTCCATCAAAAGCCCTCCAAAACTCATGAAAACTAGGATTAACTAAATTTATACAAAATTAGGATTAAATAAATTTAGACAAAAATTATTAAACTAAAGCAAAAACAAAGTAAAAGACACTAAAACTAAACTGAAAAGGAACTAAGAACAGACACTAAATTGGAGTTATCACCTAACTCTCTACATTGGCCGACTACAATTGTTCCGACTCTAACTTGCCCTTTAATCAAGTTCTAACACCTGTACATAAGAAAAACTATCGTGCTAAGCATAAAGCTTAATATGGGTTAACTATACATAATAATGACTACTTATAGTAATTGCATAAAAATTCCAGTCAACCAGGCTATAATATTTAAATAACTATAACAAAAATACATTGTCAGACATCTAAAATCATTAATAAGATAATAATTCTTGGCTATTTAATCTGGGAAACATTCAAAATATAATTTGCAATAAACCAAGATAATTGCTAAAGCCTTACCAAATTTTACTAGAATCTAAACAGGTCAAACAATTTAACAGGATAGAACAGAATAAATATAAATCAATACAACTAGAAAATTGATGGCTATTGTCTTAACAAGTGGGTAACTGGTAACGGAGCGGTAGATACCATTAGTATCTATACAAAAGAGGCATTGCCTCTAAATCAAACTACATAATCATAATCAGAAATCAAAAGAGACATTATATCTAACAGAAAAGGTATAACTTCTAACAAAAGACACTGTAGTGTCTAACAAAACCGCAGCTACAACCTTGTTAGGCATGCCTATTTACCCACAACTCAGACTCTAGTAGACCATACTCATATTAAAACAAAATATCTAGAAATATAGACATATACTGCTCCCCAAACATCACATACCGGACTTACACAATTAATTTCATGGTTAAAATATAAATTACATAGTTCTTTAGCATATTTATGTTCGCCTACACCTAAACATTCAAGATACAATTCAATAGTATAAGCATTAAGGTAAGATATATATAAAAACTTGTAATATTCATTGTTCACCCTATATAATTTTATTATAATCTATATTATAATGTTAAATCACTCATTTCATATTTATTACAGTATATAATAACCATAACTATGTGTGTATAAGGTTTCATAAGTATCCGAGAAAGTTCAAATGAAATTCGGTGATATTTCAAGGCCTAAAAATCAAGTATAAGAGGAAACATAGGAGGCTCACCATGGCAAATGATTTGTTGTGATCATGAGATAGGTGTAGATTCGATTCTGGAAAGGGCTCACAGTGGCAACTAATTGGTTGTGACCGTGAGGTACCATTCTGCTCCAAAATCTTAAAGACAAATTTTTAAGTTTAGCTTGTATACTATTTAGACCTGCCAAATGACATTTTCAGCCAAAAAGGTCTTCTACAAAGTTATTCCTTTATGTTTCTAGTTTCTAAAACATCATGAATAATTCCAATTGGACTTATAGATCATAAGATATGTCCATGACAACCAAGACTTCTCCCATTGACAGGGCAACAACTATCATCCGAGTTCAACTCTGTAACACCCTTACTGTAATAGTCTTATCGGATTATGCAAATTCCAACTAATAGTTTTTCCATTAAAACTTAATATCCTTCTTTCACCTAACTTCTATTAACATAAGAACCTCATTTCATACTTAACTCTTATTAATCGTTGACCTATAGCTGTCCAGTTTATACTATGCATTTAACAAAAAGTTGGCAATATAACGGCTATAATCTTAACTAATTCTCCTGAAAAACAGACAATAACATAGCCTCTCTGAGGCACAATAGTTTATATCCAATCACATGACAAATCCGCATACACCATCAAACAGCACATGCATACTATCCATTATCTGCAATTCCTCATCCACATACTACTATATACAAAACAAAAATATAATTATCGCTACAACATTGTTCTCATAATACAAAACGTAATAGGTATATATACATGCCATAAAAATACTCTTTTAGTCCTTCAACTTCAGTTATCTTCTGTGTACTCACGCTCCAGAATATCTGTACCTGCACGCAGCAATTCATACGTGTTGAGTATTAAACATGCCCAGTGGTGACTAAAAATTATAGTATTTCCCAATAAATATATTTTTCCTAATAATTTCGATTAAGTTATTTATTATCGATTTTTCTTATTTAAAAGCAATATTTATTTTATTAACGACTAATTTTCGTTTTAATTTAAAAACTTTACTTAATTCTCAATTTAGTTCTTAAATTTTTTCATTTATTTCAAAGATGCCCTTTTATGCCGTTAATTACTAATTTACCCTTTTATTCCTTATTTTCTTGTTTTAATCTATTAATTGGCTTATAAATTACCGATTAATCCTTGTTTTAACTTTTACCATGTAAAATTATATTTTAGACTTTTAACTTTATAAGGTTGACTTTTTACACAGTTAGTTAACCAAATTACCATTTTACCCTTATTACTTATTTCCTTCTAACTTTTACTTATTAACTTCATCTTTTAGAAAAATTACCATTTTATCCCTAAACTTTTAAATTCTTTTCATTTTAGTCCCTTTTCAACTTAAACTTCAGTTTTAACTTTCCTTTTACACTTTGACATTTTCTTAGTATTATGCCCCTAGTACAGACTCGGTAGAAAACTCTCAGACTTGATATGCAGGGACGTGGACCCCACAAAGCCACAACAAAATGAGAAATAACCTCCAAGAATCACTCCTTATATAACATATGAATATATGACAATACGTATGATATATACTATGGAGATCAACGATCAAATTATAGTAAAGCAAGTCACCATTACTTGTACTGCGGTACAGGTATCTCTATGGCCAGTCAATTATATCCTGAACTAGGTTTTACTGCCTGACTCTTTTTAAGGGCACATATTTTCCTAATTTTCATTTTATTATTCAAATTTTCATTCTTTTCACTACTTTTCATATCTTCTCAATATTGTACCAGTACATTACACTTACAGTCAGTCTTCTTTACACAGTCTGTGAATCACTCCACAATAATTCACCATTTTATCTATAAATTATTCAACAATTCAACATAATTTCATATTTTTCAACTAATACCTACCTAAAACTTATTTCAAAAATATTCATTTAATTCCCATAAAGTATATAAAAATTCATAGATATTAAATTTCATTAATATTAACATTAGAAAGCTTAAAATCACTAAAATAATTCAAAATTACATTATTTTCTATTGAATTACCATTCGGCCTACACTGAAACTCTACCATATAAATTATTTTAAATTCATTCAAAGGTTCTAATAAACATAATTAAGCCCCAAATACATGAATATAACATTAATTTTAATAATACCTCAATATATTAATTTTTCCTTAATAATCCTAAAGGAAATTCACTTAATTAATAGGAAAATAAAAGGATTAATTAGTCACACACCTTTTTTTAGTGATTATCCTTGCCTAGGATTCCTTCCCTTTGCCTTTGGCTTGTGAGATTTACTCCTCCTCTTGATTTCCTTCAATGGCCAAATTCTTTATCAAAACAAACTCTAATATTTTGACTTCAAATGCTAAAATTAACAATAAAAATAAACTCTAGGCACCCAAAACTAGTAGTAGGCACTTAAAAACCAAATTAAAATCAAGTATTTCACTTAGCTAACCTTGACACCTAAACTTTAACCCTTGGTTTCCTTTGATTTCCTTCCTTGAATCAAAGATCAGAGGTGGCTAAGGTACTCTAGAGAGGCTGAAATCACTTTCTTAGGCTTTGATTTGGTGAGATTTGGTGAAGGATTGAAAGAAAAAGAGAAGAAAATGGGAGAGATGTAATTCGGCCACCAAGAAGGATGAAGAAGAAGAGAGTTGCTGCTGGAGTGTTTTGGAGAAAAAGGTCTTATATATGGCTAGTTAATGGGCTATGGGTTGGGCTTTAGTTGGGCTTGGACAATTTAATTGCTTAGGCCCAATAATTATCTGATAAATAGCCCTAATTAATTTCTCCCACTTTCCAACTTCAATTCTCTTTAAATTTAATTTCATTATTCATATCACATTAAAAATAGGCTATACTTAAAATTTTAGCCCAATCGGAGTTCGTTTTGGGTTCGATTCAATTTTAACTGTCTAATTCAAAATACTGATGTTATCGAAAAATTCACTTTTTAATACCAAAATAATCTACATATTATTTTAGGCACATATGAAATTTTTGATAATTTTTAGACTTCATTTGCTATTTTTAATAGCCAAAATAATCAAAAATCAATTTAAAACCCTAAACCCTAATTATCTCGATTTTTGTTCTTTTGGCTTTCAGAGGCCTATTTGACCTCAAATTTTCCTCAAATTTCAACCCTGAACTACCCATGACTAGTACTTTCCAATAATCCAATAAAATATTTTTTACTTTCGGGTGTAATTTTCAGCCTGAAAATACTATTCACTGTCGAAAAATACTATTCACGATTAGACCAACGTTGAGGCCATTACAATTCTCCCCTACTAAAAATAAATTTCATCCTCGAAATTTACCTAATTGGAAAAGTAGAGGATATTGTTGTCTCATTGTCGCTTCTGGTTTCCAAGTAGCTTCTTCCATGTTATGATGGTGCCACAAGACCTTCACTAGTAGAACCTGTTTATTTCTTAACTGTTCAATTTCTTTAGCCAAGATTCTTACTGGTCTTTCCTCATAGGTCATATCAGGTTGCACCTAGATATCCGCTGGTGTAATAACATGGCTAGGGTCAGATCGGTACCTTCTGAGCATTGACACATGGAACACATCGTGGATCTTTTCTAACTCTGAAGGTAGCTTTAATCGATAAGCTACTGGACCTACTCGCTAAAGTACTTCATAGGGGCCAATAAACCTCAGACTTAGTTTTCCTTTCTTGCCAAATCTCAAGATTTTTTTCCATGGAGATACCTTCAGGAAAACTTTGTCTCCGACCTAAAACTCTATATCTTTCCTCTTTAGATCTGCATAGGACTTTTGTCTATCCATGGCTTCTTTCAATCTGCCTTTGATAATTTGCACTTTTTCTTCTGAATCACGAATTAAATCAGATCCTATCAGTTTCTTTTCATTTAATTCAGTCCAACATAGAGGAGTCCTGCACTTTCTCCCATATAAAGCCTCAAAAGGAGCCATCTTTATACTGGATCGATAGCTGTTATTGTAGGCAAATTCTGTAAAAGACAAATATTTTTTCCAACTGCTACCAAACTCTAGTACGCAGCATCGTAGCATGTCTTCCAGAATCTAGATCACCTGCTCTGACTGCCCATCTGTCTGGGGGTGAACTGTTGTGCTGAAATGGAGCCTTGTACCCAGAGCTTCTTGTAGACTTTTCCAAAAATGGAAAGTAAACCTGGGATACTTGTCTGAAATGATGGATGATGGTATTCCATGAAGCCTCACTATCTCATTAATATAGATTTTTTCCAATTTGGTCAAAGGATAACCCATCCGAACTGGCAAGAAATGAGCAGATTTGGTGAGTCAATCAATAATCACCCATATAGCATCATGTTTCTTCTGAGTGATAGGCAATCCTGTGACAAAATCCATAGTGACTATGTCCCATTTTCACTTCGGTATCAAAATAGGATGCAGTAATCCAGAAGGAACCCGGTGCTCAGCCTTTACTTGCTGACATATCAAATATTTACTCACAAATTCTGTCACATCCCGCTTCATTCCTGGCCACCAGTAATAAGATTTCAAATCCTGGTACATCTTATTACCTCCAGGATGCATAGCATAACTACTATGGTGTGCCTCTGTAAGGATATTCTTCTTCAACTCTTTCGGATTTGGAACACAAAGTCTTTTCTTGTAGCAAAGACTTTCATCTTCATTCAAAGAATAGTCTCCTTCATTACCATCTTTTAACCTATTCATAATGATTTTCAATCGAGCATCCTCTTTCTAAGCCATTTTCACTTGATACACAAAATCTGGTTTTAACTGCATTTCAGCCAGTAAAGCTCTATCTAATGCGAGACTCAAACTAATATTCAAAGCTCGAAGAGCTACAAACAATATTGTTAATTAATTACACGTATCAATCACTTATATCAATTCATTTGAAAATATTTAGATTACCTTTCATGAATTTTCTGCTAAGCGCATCGGCCGTCACGTTATCCTTTCCTGGATGGTAGTTAATAAAACAATCATAAACTTTAATCAACTCCAACCAGCGTCTCTGTTTGAGATTAAGCTCTATCTGAGTGAGTAAATACTTCAGACTCTTGTGATCAGTATAAATATAACATTTCTCTCCATACAGATAGTGCCTCCATATCTTCAGTGTAAAAACAATAGCTGCTAGCTCCAGATCATAAGTAGGATAATTCTTCTCATGAGTCTTGAGTTATCGGGAAGCATAAGCAATCACCTTGCTTTCCTGCATCAAAACGCAGCCTAACCCATTCCTAGAGGCATCACTGTAGATCACAAAATCCTTATCCGGCTCGGGTTGAGTTAGGATGGGGGCTTCAGTCAACATACTTTTAAGTTTCTCAAAGCATTCTTGACATTTTTCAGTCCACACAAACTTGATGTTCTTCTATAACAGTAGAGTCAGTGGAACTATAATAGTGAAGAAACCTTTTGTAAACCTCCTGTAATACCCGGCTAACCCCAGAAAACTTCTTACTTTAGTCACATTCTTAGGTGATTTTCACTTAAGAATTTCTTCAATCTTTAAAGGATCCACCTTAATACCTTTTGCAGAAATTACATGACCTAAGAAAGATACTTCATTCAACTAGAAGTCACATTTACTGAATTTAGCATATAGTTGTTTCTCTCTTAGAGTTTGCAAAACAATTCGTAGATGCTTATCATGTTCTTCTGGTGTCTTAGAATATACCAGAATGTCATCGATGAAAACCACCACAAACTGATCCAGATAAGGATGAAAAACTCTGTTCATCAGATCCATGAAGGCGGCTGGTGCGTTTATAAGCCTAAATGGCATGACTAAAAACTCATAATGGCCATATCGAGTACGAAAAGTAGTTTTAGGCACATCTATAGCTTTTACTCCCATCTGGTAATAACCTGATCTCAAGTCAATCTTTGAAAATACATCTGCTCCTTTCAGCTGATCGAACAAATCTTCAATGCAAGGAAGGGGGTATTTGTTCTTTATGGTCACTTTATTCAGCTACTTGTAGTCAATGCATAGCCTGAGAGTCCCATCCTTCTTTTTAACAAATAAGACTGGTGCTCCCCAGGGAGAAACACTGGGTCTGATGAATCCCTTATCAAGCAGTTCATGTAGCTGAATCTTCAATTCTTTTAACTCTGCAGGTGCCATTCTATAAGGAGCAATGGATATGGGTGCAGTGCCTGGAGCAATATCAATAGAAAATTTTACTTTCCTGTCAGGTGGTAAACCTGGTAATTCATCATGGAACACATCTGGAAATTCTCTAACAGTGGGCACTTCTGACACCTTTGGACTATCTTTCTTTACATCCACTGCATAACACATATAGGCTATACACCCTTTCCTAATCAATTTCTTAGCTGCAGTAGCAGATATCACATCAGACAGAAAATCATGTCTCACACCATCCACTATAATTTCTCGATCATCTTCAAGCCTTAAAATGACTATTTTTCTTTTACAATCAACAGTCAGTTGATGGGCGGATAACCAATCCATTCCCAGAATCACATCAAACTCGTGGAAGGGTAACTCAATAAGATTTGCCAGGAATACATGTCCCTAGACACTAATAAGACACTATCTGTACACTTTATTTACCACTATACTATGCCCCAGAGGATTACTCACCAAGATATCCTGGTCTAAGCATGCCTCTTTCATCCCTTTATCCCTAGCTAATGCAGTATTAATATAGGAATGAGTCAAACCAGGATCAATCAAAGCATGAACTGAATCAGATAATAGAAGAAATGTATCTACTATCACATCTAGAGCATCCTCCTCCCCTCTAGCTCTAACAGCATATATCTAACCTGCAGATCGCCTCTGACTCTGAGATGATTGCCCAATTGGTTTAGATGCTGATGTGATGGGGGTAGCTCCCCTACCACGACCTTTCGGTGCAGAAGACCCAGTATCTGATGCTAGAGATGCCACCAAAGCAATCGGTAATGCTGGACAATCTTTAATCTGATGCTCTCTGGACCCACATCTGAAATATGCTCCAGTCTGAAATCTGCACTCCCCCTAATGAAATTTGCCACAATAATTACAAGTTACAACTATCCCACTATCTCTATCTCGAGGGGTACTGGTGGCTGGTGTAGCTGGACCTCTGCCACGCATAGCACTACCTCGACCCTGGCCTGCTGGAACTAGAGGACGGCTCTGAGGTGTAAAAGATCCCTTTGAATTTTTACTCTGATCACCCTTTCCACTAGACTGTCCTTGCTTTCTCTTTTACTGAAATCGAGACTCTCTCTCAGCCTTCTCAGCCTGAATGGTATCTAGTTTAATGGATGCCTCCACCATAGCTCTCAAAGTAGGGTACTGGTGGATCCCTATAATCTGTCTGAGCTCAGTATGCAGTCCTCTCTCAAACTTCTATCGCAGCTTTGCATCTGTAGACTGACTCTCATCAAGGTATGCACTGAGGCACTCAAACTCGCGCTCATACTCTACCACAGATTTATTACCCTATCTAAGTCTCCAAAAGGCATCCTGCATGGCCAATTTATACTCAAACCCAATATATTTAAGCTCAAACTGAGACACAAAGAAATCCCAAGTCAACTGATCCACTGGGGTGTGCCTCCTAACTAAATTCCACCAAACAAAAGCTGGCCCTTACAGTAAAGCAACTATACCCTCTAACTTTTCTTCTGCTGAACTATTTGTGATCTCAAAAAGCCTCTTTATTTTAAATAACCAATTTTTAGCCTGTGATGGAGTGAAAGGATCCATTCCAGAGAAGTCTTCAGCTCCCAACCTTTTTAACTGTTCCAAAATAGGTCTTCTTCTAGGTAAAGCTGGCTGGACCTGAATAATTGTATGGGAGGACTGAGCCTGACCTGTTTGTAGTCGTTGTTGGATGTAGTCAACCATAAGATTAAGGAAGTTTGGCTGTGGGGGTGGAGGTGGCACTGTTAGAGAGGAAGCCTGCCACTGTGGGGCCTCCTACTATCCAGTACCTATAGAGGCTTCACTTTCATCATCCCCCACCTGTCTATCTCGATCAGATGACATCTTTATACTATAAAATAGACAGGAGCAAGTACACATTAGATTTCCATCACACTATATTACTTACAATTGGCATGTATATATAAGCAAATAAATCATACTTATTCCCACTCCGATCTTAGAACCGACTAAACCAATGCTCTGATACCACAAAATGTAACACCCTTACTGTAACAGTCTTATCGAATTATGCAAATGGTCGAAAACTTTTTTTTTCCAACTAATAGCTTTTCATTAAAACTTAATATCCTTCTTTCACCTAACTTCTATTAACATAATAACCTCTTTCATACTTAACTCTTATTAATCGCTGACCTATAGCTGTCCAGTTTATACTATGCATTTAACAAAAATTTGAAATATAACGGCTATAATCTTAACTAATCCCCCTAAAAAACAAACAATAACACAGCCTCTCTAAGGCACAACAGTTTATATCAAATCATATGACAAATCCGTATAAACCATCAAACAGCACATGCATACTATCCATTCTCTGCAATTTTTCATTCACATACTACTATATACAAAACAAAAATATAATTATTGCTACAACATTGTTCTCATAATACAAAACATAATAGGTATATATAAATGCCACAAAAATACTCTTTCTAGTCCTTCAACTTCAGTTATCTTTTGTGTACTCACGCTCTAGAATATTTATACCTACACACAGTAAATCTTACGTACTGAGCATTAAACATGCCCAGTGGTGACTAAAAATTATAACATTTCCCTATAAATACATTTTTCTAAATAATTTTGACCAAGTTATTTATTATCGATTTTTCTTATTTAAAAGCAATATTTATTTTATTAACGACTAATTTTTGTTTTAATTTAAAAACTTTACTTAATTCTCAATTTAGTTCTTAAACTTCTCATTTATTTCAAAGATGCCCTTTTATGCCGTTAATTACTAATTTATGCTTTTATTCCTTATTTTCTTGTTTTAATCTATTAATTTTCTTATAAATTACCGATTAATCCTTGTTTTAACTTTTACCATGTAAAATTATATTTTAGTCCTTTAACTTTATAAGGTTGACTTTTACATAGTTAGTTGACCAAATTACCATTTTACCCTTATTACTTATTTCCTTCTCACTTTTACTTATTAACTTCATCTTTTAGGAAAATTATCGTTTTATCCCTAAACTTTTAAATTCTTTTCATTTTAGTCCCTTTTCAACTTAAACTTCAGTTTTAACTTTTCTTTTACACTTTTGACATTTTCTTAGTATTATGCCCCTAGTACAGACCCGACAGAAAATTTTCAGACCAGATATGCGGGACGTGGACCCCACAGAGCCATAACAAAATGAGAAATGACCTCCAAGAATTATTTCCCATATAACATATGAACATATGACAATACGTATGATATATACTATGGAGATCAACGATCCAACCATAGTAAAGCAAGTCGTCATAACTTGCACCGCGGTATAGGTATCCCTATGGCCAGCCAATCATATCCTGAACTAGGTTTTACTGCCTGACTCTTTCTAAGGACACATATTTCCCTAATTTTCATTTTATTATTCAATTTTTCATTCTTTTCACTACTTTTCATATCTTCTCAATACTGTACCAGTACATTACACTTACAGTCAGTCTTCTTTACACAGTTTGTAAATCATTCCATAATAATTCACCATTTTATCTATAAATTATGCAACAATTCAATATAATTTCACATTTTTCAACTAATACCTACTTAAAACTTATTCCAAAAATATTCATTTAATTCCCATAAATTATATAAAAATTCATAGATATTAAATTTCATTAATATTAACATTAGAAAGCTTAAAATCACTAAAATAACTCAAAATTACATTATTTTCTATTGAATTACCATTCGGCCTACATTGAAACTCTACCATATAAATTATTTTAAATTCATTCAAAGGTTCTAATAAACATAATTAAGTCCCAAATACATGCATATAACATTAATTTCAATAATACCTTAATATATTAATTTTTCCTTAATAACCCTAAAGGAAATTCACTTAATTAATAGGAAAATAAAAGGATTAATTAGTCACACACCTTTTTCTAGTGATTATCCTTGCCTAGGCTTCCTTTCCTTTGCCTTTGGCTTGTGAGATTTGCTCCTCCTCTTGATTTCTTTCAATGGACGAATTCTTTATCAAAACAAACTCTAATATTTTGACTTCAAATGCTAAAATTAACAACAAAAATGAACTCTAGGCACCCAAAACTAGTAGTAGGCACCTAAAAACCAAATTAAAATCAAGTATTTCACTTACCTAACTTTGACACCTAAACTTTAACCCTTGGTTTTCTTTGATTTCCTTCCTTGAATCAAAGATCAAAGGTGGCTAAGGTACTCTAGAGAGGCTGAAATTACTTTCTTAGGCTTTGAGATTTGGTGAAGGATTGAAAGAAAAAAAGAAGAAAATGGGAAAGGTGTAATTCGGCCACCAAGAAGGATGAAGAAAAAGAGAGTTGCTGCTGGAGTTTTCTAGAGAAGAAGGGCTTATATATGGCTTGTTAATGGGCTATGGGTTGGGCTTTAGTTGGGTTTGGACAATTTAATTGTTTAGTCCTAATAATTACCCGATAAATAGTCCTAACTAATTTCTCCCGCTTTCCAACTTCAATTCTCTTCAAATTTGATTCCATTATTCATATCACATTAAAAATAGGCTATACTTAAAATTTCAGCCCAATCGGAGTTCATTTTGGGTCTGATTCAATTTTATTGGTCTGATTCAAAAATATCGGTGTTACCGAAAAATTTACTTTTTGATACCAAAATAATCTACATATTATTTTAGGCACATATGAAATTTTTGATAATTTTTAGACTTTATTTGCTATTTTTAATAGCTAAAACAATCAAAAATCAATTTAAAACCTTAAAACCTATTATCTCGGTTTTCGTTCTTTTGGCTTTCGAAGGCCTATTTGACCTCAAATTCACTTCAAATTTCAACCCCGGACTACCCGTGACTAGTACTTTCCAATAATTCAATAAAATATTTTTTACTTTCGGGTGTAATTTTCAGCTCGAAAATACTATTAACTATCGGAAAATACTATTCACGATTAGACCGACGTTAAGGCCATTACAAACCCAAATTTCAATGGCTTTAAAAGCAAAAATACACTTAGGTTTCTAAAATAAAGTTTTAGATCTATGAGTTAACTTTCATTTCCCATTGAAATCACTCTATTTTGACATTTATAGGTTGAGGTACAGCCATCCTAACAAAACTGGTTCAAGTGAACCAATTGGCAGAAATTGGTCCAAAGTAACCCTTATAAAAATTTCCATCTCACTCAAGCAAATTCATTACCTGTAACAGCCTCTACATAATTCCAAGTCTGTATTATTATTATTAACATTTCTACTGCTATCTATCTATTATTTAATTTGAAAAAATATGGTAGCATGACGGCTTAATATTCATACTGCTCAAACCTGCAATATTCAAATTACACTCCCAAATATCATTCCTCCAACTTCCAAACTTTAAGAATCAATACTGCACTTCAATATATATAGCTCATCATATAAACATCTAAAGGCATCTTTTCAAGCACACCAACAATAAATTTTACTATAGTCATAAGTTATTACAGATAACTTCACGAGGTACTTGAAAATTTTTGCAAAATATTTACAACCCAAATGTAAAAAAAGTTTTCCTACTCTGTACATGCCACTACTGGTCCTCAGCGTCGGCTGGCTACACCTGTCCCTGCGCGTAGTCACAATAAACTACACGCTAAGCAGCATAGTCATTTAGTGGTAGATATACTTACATAAAACTTCACTTATTATATTCTAAGTATTTAAATCAATAAATTCATTCATAAATTAATAAATTTTCATATTTCATAAATTTCAAATTTACTCTCTTTTATGTCCAAATTTTATCCTAATTGGCTCAAAAATATTCCTTTATATCTAATTTTACAATTTCACCTTTTTAAATGAAAAAATTCAATTATACACTGAAGTTTGACTTTTTCAATTTGAACCCAATTTTAACCTTCTCGTTGACTTTTCTCCAATTTAGCTAATTTAATTTCAAATTTGACCCGATCAATTTTCTTTGATTTTTATTTACTTTAATTATACAAATTACGTTTTAATCCTTAAAATTTTTCCTTAAGTGGAAAAATTACCGTTTGGTCCCTGAAACTTTTCATAATTATGATTTTGCCCTTTTAAGTCAAATTACCCATCTTGACCATTTTAATCACATTTTTACCATAGTTTGACCATTTTGCCCTCGGTTAATCGTATAATTACGTTTTTAACCCTATTGAACATATATACCTCATTTTTTACCTTATTTCATTTTTATTCGCATTTTTAATGTTTTAAAGGTCGTAAATACCCCTTTTTCACAGTTCATATAAAATTATCATTTTATCCCTAGTTGTAGACAGTAGAAAAATCATGAACTGGATAAGCGGATGAGCAAATCCAATAAGTGGGAGCAACTATACCACTACGGTACGATGCTACTCCCCAATATATCAGTATAATTAGCCGGCTAACAATGTAATTTCACTCTTTCAGTACAGTAACAGTAGAGTGACAATAAAGTAACAGTACAGTACAGTATACAGAATAATGCGGGGTAAGTGCCCTTATCACTAGCCATACTATCATAGGGTCCTGGGTTATCCACTGAGCACTAAAGGCATAATAAATTATAGCATTTTCTTACATCATATTATTTTTTACGCTATTTTACATACCAAACACATTATGTTAACATTATCATAATTTCATTTCTATTCATTCAAGCTCATTAACTATACATTTCACAATTATACACATATTATTACAAAAATAAGATCAAAACATGGCATTATACACATGTATACCATTCGGCCACTTAAGGGCCCCACACTTACACATTGTTTTATCCTTCCTTTTTATGCCATACATAATTGTATATCCCTTTTATGAAATAATGTAGTAAAATATACCATTGTCACATGAATATTTTAAAGTTCCCATAAGTTCCATCATTATGTAACTATGGCACAATTAGATAAAATTTTCAAAATTTATTCCAATTAATGTAATTACATTCCTTATATCTTAATTTATTCAATTATCATTAAACACCCAATTAAAGATCAAATTACACTAAGGTACCCTAAGGTACCATATTCGGCCAAGCTAATTACACTCACTTTTAATTTAATTTCTTCACTCATTTAAGTTTCTAATGATTCAAAACAATATTATATCATATTAGTTTAAATTATTTCATCATTTCATGCAATCTAGCATGGTTACATAATGTAAAAATCATAGAAAATTCAACTATATTAGTGAAATTAAATGTAATTTATATCCACTAACCTCAATTAGGCTATTCTCCACCTAATCCTCCTTTTCCTTTCCTTTTTCTCTTTGGTTCCTTTCTTCCTCTATATTTTCCTCTTTAGGCTGAATTTTCAAGGGAGAAAATCACATCATTAATGCATGTTTTTCAGCCATTTAAAATCACCACTAGAATTCCCTAGTCCAATTCTACATGCCTATAAAATTTCCCCTTTAAATTCCACTTAAAACTCAAGAAATCACAAAATCTTACCTTAGATCCCTAATTTCTTGGCCTCCTTTTGATAAAAATCCTTTTACAGGTTAAAGAGGATGAATTTCTGAGCTTTAGGTTGTAATTAGGGCTTGTGATTTAATGAAATAAAGCTTGGGATGAAGAAAATGGATGAGAGGCAATAAAAAAGAAGGCTTCGGATTTTGAAGGAAAAGAGGAGGAAGTTGCAAAAATTTTGAGGTTGTTTATAGATTTTAATGAGCTATTGTATGGTTTCTTTGAGTGTACGAAAGGAGGGGCCAAGATTTAATTATCTCCATTAGATCCAAGGGCCCTAATTTTTGTCACTTATTGGCCATACATCAAGTTAGGCTCATCCTACTGGATTGAGCTCACTTATACTTGATTATGACTTTATATTAATGTCTCATATATCTTCTTATGGTCAAATTCTCTGGTTTGACCCTCCAAATGACTCAGTCTCGATTTTGCATCTTGAAATATGAATTTTTGTTTCCAATATCAGATTGCCCTAAAATTTTTCGCCGAGTGTCCTTACATATTCAAGAATGTTTAGTTAAAATTTTAGCCCATTCAGATATCGTTTCAATATATTTCTATCCCCGGTAGCCTGCATAGTCGGGCCGAAATTCAAAATTTTAGAATTATTAGAATTACTATTTTTCAGTTCGTAGAGTGTCTTTACATTAGCTACATATTATATACAAAATTTGGGAGAAATTAGAGATCTCTAGGTTTCTCAATCGCTCGATCAAAGTTTTGGTCAACCCTAGGTAGACCCATGAAATTTTTCTTTATTTGTCCGTTTAGAGACCTATTTGATCTCAGATTCTCTTCAAATTATACCATTAGACTCTACTCAACCTGTACTTTCATTTCTTAGTCTCAGGTCACACTGTCCATCGGGTCCCCTATCTCGGGGGTCTTTCGGTCCCGATACAATTACCCCCTTATACTTGTCACTGAGTTTTCTCACCCTATTCAACTCCGATTTTTCCAAAATTTAATCTAGGGTAATTTTTTGTGTTCTGTAACTTAACATGTATGACGGATGCAAAAATTGGGATGTTACATTACCATTCAACTCAATAACAACCAAGTTCACAATTTTATCAACAAAAACACATAATTAACATAAACACATAAGAAAATGTTACCAAACCTTGATGTTGGCCAAATAAGCTCCTTTAGTGGTTCTCTTTCTCTTTAACTCCACTTGATTCACCAACTAAAAACATTAAAAATCCATATCTCACTCTCAAATTCAACCCATAATTCCAACTCATGCAGAATCAAGCAAGAAATGGTAAAGATGAAGAAAAAGGGGACACCAAATTACCTTGTTTTACTTAGAATTTGTTTAGAACTCCTTAGCATCCAAAAATAAGTGAGTTGTGTAGATAGGAGAGTGATAGTTGTGAATTATACCATGTTTTAGTATGTTTTTAAGTGTTTAAGTTGATTAATTTAGTGTTAAGTTGCTTAACTTCATGTTTAATTACTTAATTTGTGTGTTTATTGGTTAATTGCAAATTTTGTTGTTTTTAGGGGCTAAATTGAAGAAAAAAAGAAGTTAATCAAAGAAAGGAAGAGAATTAGGGGCAACTTTGTAATTTTGAAGGCAAGTGTTTCGTGGAGTACAGAACCAAGGTACTCGAAAGAGTGCTAAAACCCCTCACCCAAGTATGACAAAGCCCTCACCTGAGTTAAAAACCCCTCACTCGAGTATTAAACCACTCACTTGAAGGAGAAAAGCCCTCACCCAAATGTTTTAATGCTTCTGGCGAGTAAAGGTATTCTAAATGCGATAAAATTCTACTACATTCTGGAATAGGAAGTTCTAAGGCACCAAAACTTCTTCTTTACAGGCTATACAAGTAAACCTAAGCATTAGAATTAAGAGATGATAGAGAATTATGAATTTTACTTAAGTTTTTAATATAGTTTTCAAGAGACAAAGGCAGAAGGTTTTAGAGGCTGCACTTGCAAGTTCTGAAAAGACTTCAAGAGAAGCATTCTTAGCTCTATGTTTTTGTATCTTTATTTCAATTTTGCTTTAGTTTTTATGACAACGAGTGAATAGTTTTTTTACTTTTGCTGAGGGAATTTGAACCCTCATACTTCTACTTGTAATGACTTTAACTTGAGCTTTAATTCAATGCAAGTGTATTATTTTTTAATTTCTGAGCAAATTATTATCTTGAGTTATGATTGAGTTGATTGTTAATATATTGAATAAATGATTAATGGTCACTTTCAAGCATGACCTATGATATGTATGTTCTTAGTTAATTCACTTGTATTGATGCATGAGGATTTTTTAAAAATTGAGATAATTCTATATTGGTAAAGAGTGAAATTAAAGCTGAGAAAGTTGAATTAAGAATAGACTGAAGTTAGATCTCTTAAGAAAGGGTTTAATGAATGTTTAGAAGTTAATAAACTAGATTTTATGCTAAGTATTGAATTGTTCCTAATAAGAGGATTTAATGTTTAGAAAGATATTTTGAATAAGTTATTTGAATTTACAATCGATTTTCCATAATTACTTGTGTTATCTTTAATTAAGTTAGTGCATTAGGAGTTGAGGTAGAAAGTCCTTTAGCATAAGTGTTTTTATCATTGAATTTTACCATCTTTTACATCTTGTTTTGTTTAAGTATAGGTTTATTTGCTTAAGTTTCTGTTTACTTACTTTAGTTTTATTACTTTAGTTATTTAAGTTTATGTTTTCAATTTAGTTAGTTCTCTATCATTCAAAACTTGGAAATTCTTTGCACACATCACTCATTCTAAAATTTGAAATGCACAACTTTTACACAATTCCCTTGAGTTCGATATTTGGGGTCTTAATTATATTTTTCTCTATCACTGGCCGATCTGGTACACTTGCCAGACACCGGTCAGAGAGTGAGAAAGAATTCTAGAATTCTACCATTCCAACCATCCCCCTCTCCTTCCATAATATCCATTTTATAGCATTTTCTAGAACCATGCAATTGTTACTCTTTTATTAGCTCAAATGTCAAGGTTTTAGCAAATTACCCATTCAATCCTTATTTTCTCTTAGTTTCCCACATTGTCATGCAATATTATCAATTGTTACATTCTAACCCTTAATTCATACAATTATGCATGTCCAGGCCAAAAATAATTAAATTACTAATTTATCCCTGCCTTCTAAATTAATTACCATTATACCCTTAACCCATGTATATGTACTCCCTACATATTATAAGTGTCATATTGCTACAAGGGTACATACTGGGCCTTACATTTTTCTTCCCCTTAAAAGAATTTTGTCCTCAAAATTCATATTAAAAGAATTTTGTCCTCAAAATTCATACTCACGATACGGCATATATTATATATCCTTCTTTCTAGAATTCCATGATAGTATCATGTGATCACCAGCCATTTAAACTTTACTCCTTGCCTCAAAGTTCTACAAAATATTTTGCACCATACAAAGTCTCATACGATATTATAACAATACTTAAATAAATTGTATATAATCTCTTATCTAAAGCAATTCCTTTAGAAGTAAGTATTTGTATAGTAGACAAATAGCCAAAACTACCTGAATTTTTTCATTAGAATCCTAGCATAACTCAAGAATTGCTATCAAATTCAAATGAGAAAGGCCCATCATCAGGGCTTATAAGCCTTTCAGTTATTGCTTAAACCACATTAACTTTCCTAAGGATGGAAAAAGCCAAAAATTGAATCTATACCATATCCTCCTATATCCATAAAGTATCTAATTGAATTATAATAAGCCGGATAGAGTGTAGCACAAAATTTAATTTATTGATCTACATGAAATCCTTACTCAAAAATTCCTATAATGAAACATGAAATCTTTTTTTCTCTTAACTCAACTAACATTGCCTCACACAATACTATAAATTCAAAGAGGTATGCAAAATAACCTCAATGGGTAACTAGACAATTTCTCAAAGAAACTTATTAAAACTTTCACTTTACCATATTAGAATTTAGTACAAAAGCTAATAGAGTTATATATCTCTTCATGGTAACTTACAGTCGTACAGTTCTGGGATTACTCTAAATAGTAATCTAAGCCAAGTTCCATAAGATATTGAACTTATAAAATCTAGACTTCATAAGTAACTAGCTTAAAAAAAACATGATCCTTATCAATATAATGTTTATCAAACCAATCTACTATCGGAATTAAATCATTTTCTTAAGCTGACAATTTTGTGAACTCATTTTTAACTACAAGTTCCTTTTCTAATTCCTAATAGAATAATCTTCGTATATCAAGTTATAACATGTTTATGGATTAAAATGCCAATCACTTATATTTCATAATCTCATCATATTCTATAGTGAAATTAGAATCAGTTAGGACACATATATTATTATCAATTAAACGCATGCATTCTTAACAATTTCTGATGTATCACATTCCCTAACTATTTTATCTAACATACTTCACCTTTTAAATCAAATTAGATAAAATATTAAACATTATCAAAACCAGTCACCACAGAACTAGTGTCACAGTATGGATCATCTTGAATAGAGTTCCACTTAAAAAAATAAGGAAACGTCACATCTTGAAATAAGGAAAAATTAGAAATGGAAGAAAAGTTCAAATCAAACAGATTATTGCCAACCTCTTTCTTTAAACACCTCTATAAAACCATTTATATTACCAACTATATCAGGACCAAGACAATCGTTGTAGGCCAACAACACAACTGACTTATGCATATATAGATAACTGAAACTCAATTTAGGCCAGAATTACCTAAACCTAAGCTCTGATACCACTAAATTTTCACACCCCAATATCCCTTAGGAGGATACATGGGTGCCAGAACCAACCTATAAAACATGCTAGTTAATATACAAAACTTTTGCACTATTTCTAGGTAGATTTTCAATCCATGAATTACATTTACAATAGAACTTTATAGATATTACAATTGAGATGTTAAAATAAATAGAAACTTAAATCCTAACTTTCTACATTGGCTGACTACAGTTGTCCTGATTCTAACTTGCACTTTAATCAAGTTCTAACACCTGCATATAAGAAAAGCTATTATGCTAAGTATAAAGTTTAGTATGGGTTAACTGCACATAATAATGACTACTTACAGTAATTGCATAAAAATTCCAATCAATCAGGCTATAATATTTAAATAATTCTTGGCTACTTAATCTGGGAAACATTCAAAATATAATTTGAAAAAAACCAAGATAATTACTAGAGCCTTACCGAATTTTACTGGAATTTGAACAGGTCAAACAATTTAACAGGATAGAACAAAATAAATATAAATCAATACAACTAGAAAATTGACATCTATTGTCTTAAAAAGTGGGTAACGGGTAATAGAGCGGTAGATACCATTAGTATCTATATAGAAGAGGCATTGCCTCTAAATTTGACATTGTCAAAATCAGAAATCAAAAGAGACATTATCTCTAATAAAAGAGGCATAACCTCTAACAAAAGACATTGTAGTGTCTAATAGAACCGCAGTTGCAACCCTTCTAGGCATGCCTATTGACCCATAATTTAGACTCTAGCAAGCCATGCTCATATTAAAACTTAATATTCAGAAACATGGACATATATTGCTCCCTAACCATCACATACCGGACTTACACAATTAATTTCATGGTTAAAATACAAATTGCATAGTTTTTTAGCATATTTATGTTCACCTTCACCTAAATATTCAAGATACAATTCAATAAGCATTAAGGTAAGATATATTAAAAACATTGTAATATTCATTATTCATCCTATATACTTTTATTACAATCTATATTTTAATGTCAAATCACTCGTTTCATATTTTTTACAATATATAATAACGCCAACTATGTGTACGTAAGGTTCTATAAGCATCCGAGAAAGTTCGGGTAAAATTTGGTGACATTTTAGGGTCTAAAAATCAAGTATAAGAGGAAACAGGGGAGGCTAATAGTGAAAAATGATTTGTGGTGATCGTGAGATAGGTGCAGATTTGATTCTCAAAAGGGCTCATGGTGGTAACTAATTGGTTGTGACCGTGAGGTACCATTCTACTCCAAAATTCTAAAGATAAATTTCTAGGTTCAACTTTTATGTTTTTTTAGACCTGCCAAATGACATTTTCAGCCAAAAATGTCTCTGTAAAGTTATTCCTTTATGTTTCTAGTTTCTAAAACATCAAGAATAATTCCAATTGGACTTCTAGATCATGAGATATATCCATGACAACTCATACTGCTCCCATTGACAGGTTAACAACTATGATCTGAGTTCAACCCGAATTTCTAAGGCTTTAAAGGAAAAAATACACTTAGGTTTCTAAAACAAAGTTTTAGATCTATGAATTAAATTTCATTTCCTATTGAAATAACTCTATTTGGACATCTATAGGTTGAGATACAACCATCCTAACGAAATGGGTTCAAGTGAAATGATTGGTAGAAATTGGTACAAAGTGACCCTTATACATATTCCCATCTCTCTCAAGCAAATTCATCACCATTCAACTCAATAACAACCAAATTCATAATTTCATCAACAAAAACACATGATTAACATAAACACACAAGAAAATATTCCCAGACCTTGATGTTGGCCAAATAAGCTCTTTCAGTGGTTCTCCTTCTCTTTCTCTTTAACTCCACTTGATTCACTAACTATAAAAATTAAAAATTCATATCTCGCTCTCAACTTCAAACTATAATTCCATCTCATGCAGAATCAAGCAAGAAATGGTAAAGATAAAGAAAAATGGGACATTAAATTACCTTGATTTACTTAGAATTTGCTTAGAACTTCCTAGCATTCAAAATAAATTAGTTGTGTAGATAGGAGAGTGAGGAAGAATTCTGGAATTCTACCATTCTAGTTGTCCCCCTCTCCTCCCATAATATTCCTTTTATAGCATTTTCTAGAACCATGCAATTGTTACTCTCCTATTGGCCCAAATGTCAAGGTTTTGGCAAATTACCCATTTAATCCTTATCTTTTCTTAATTTCCCATATTATCAATTGCTACATTCTAATCCTTAATTCATACAATTATGCACGTCCAAGCCAAAAGAATTAAATTACTAATTTACCCCTACCTTTTTATATTAATTATTGTTATACCCTTAACCAGTGTATATGTACTCCCTACACATTAGAAGTGCTATATTGCTACTAGGGTACATGTTAGGTCCTTACACCTGAGCTGTTCGCTGTTGAAGGATCTCTGTCTCCAATCTCCGATGAAGCATCAGAAGTTAAGGTGGCCTGTACAGATATGTGGAAACTTCAGGATCCAAATCCCAATCCTCATTGCCGATTCTCTAATTCGAGATCCAAAGTCTCGCTTAAAAGGAAACAATTACATGATCCTGATAACTTAAACTAACAACAGCTAAAATTACCTTCTAATGATCTAGATCTCCACTCGAGGCCTACTTTCTCTCTGAAAACATCACCACTAAAGAACTCTAATGGTCAAAAACTCTATCGATGATTTTGGAGGAATTAATGACCATAATGTGCTTCGAAAGCAAAATAAAATATCATTGTGGGAATGAAAAAGAGAGAAAACTCCTCAACCTGTTTATTTAGAAGGAAAATATCTGTGGAGAAGTTTCTCTTTTACTAAATTTTGTGAATTTGACATTCAAATGATTGGAGATGTGGAAATTAGTTGTTGAATCCTCTCTTTGTAGTGTTCTTTTTTATTTAATTTTTGTTGCTTTTCCCAGAATCAGTTTAAATTCTGGTGAGGTTTTTGTAAATTACCGGTAGAGGATTTCTTTTGTCATTCTTTAAGAGAATAAATGAATTTGCTGGTAATTTTTATTTTATTTTCTCTTATCTTTTGTTTCAACTTCAGACTATATGACTTGAATAAGAAACTAATTACTATTTTCTTGCTTTCTAACTCTATTTATTTTTACTTTATGTCAGTCTTCATTGCATGACTGCCACTTGTTTGCTCATCCAGGTGATTGTAACTCATGCTCCTTAGCTTCCCGCTTTCAATTCAATTTTGTGTTTAAAAGTTTTGCAATTTGAGAGTTAAAGTGTTTATTCGGTCTTTCTAAGAGTTGAGGTGTCAAAATAAACTTTAAGGACAAGTTCGAGGGGCTGGAGATGAATTTACCCTATTCTTAATGTATTAGCATATATCTTCGAAAGTTCGATGCTATAGTAAACTTTTCTAAATGCATATATGGAGAAAATCCCAATGATAAATCAACAAATTGCAAGTTATTTATTATTAATGTTATTCATGTCTAAATTTTTAACACCCTTAATTAAACTCGAACTATTCCAATTGAAATTGAGTTGACTTATTATGAGTGAAACTTTTTTAACATTAATTTTAACCATTTATAAAACTTGAATTCAAAATTTTTATTTGGAAACTATATGAAATCACAATATTGGTCAAGAAGTTTTGAAAAGAAATATTTATGCCTCCTAATGTACAAAAATTTCATATATTACCGTGTATCTTTTACATTTCACTTTCTCCTTTAATCTTTAAATATACATTATCACTCCGTATAAGAATTGGAATAACTTAATTTTAAAGAAAAAAAATTATAAATTGACTAAATCATTTAATCTCTAAAAGATCTTCTTAGTAAGCAATATAGAAAAGTATGATAAAGGAGATTTAAATGTAATTCAAATACTATAAACCTGTTTACTTATAAAAAATTGCTCCAGTTTTTTAAAAAAATTCATAGAAAATAGAAAATAGAGATCACATTTATTTTGGTAAATTTTCTAAAATAAAAAATAAAATTTTCAATTTTTTAAAATAAAGAAAAGATTAGAAAACTAATAAAAGATGTCTTCCAAATTTTTTGAATAATCTTAATACATACATACATACATATGTATGTATATGTACATGCATATATATGTATGTACATATATATGTATATATCTACTCATATATGTATGTATATATACATCTATGGATATGGATATATATATGTATGTGCATACATACACATACACATACATGTACATATGTAATGCATATACATATGTATGTATGTATACATACATATATGTGTATGTATGTGTACGTACGTGTTTGCATGCATGCATACATACATACATACACGTGTGAGTACATACATGCACATACATATATATGTATATATGTGTATGTATGTATGTATGTATGTATGTATGTATGTATGTATATACACATACATATATATGTACATATATACACATACATATACATGTATATATGTGTATGTTTGTACATACATACATATATATAGAAAATAAACATTGTAATTTTTACTTATTGATAAATGAATGCGTTTTCTAAATTTTTTATAGAAAATAAATAATTTAATTTTTTAAGAAAAAAGAAAATAAAAAATTATTTTCTATAAATAAACGCACCCTATATTTCTTAGAAGGATACTTAAAATTGAACACAATTAAATTTTGACAATGTCAATTGAAGAGGACTAATCGAAGGAGTATTGAATTTTGATCACAACAATTTATTGCCCAAATGCATAGGAAAAACAATATTATGATCATATTATATCTAGCTAGATATCATGCATTTAATAAAGGATCCATGGTCAATTGATTATTAGATACAACTCATTAGTATAAAAGCATTCTCGTAATTAAATAACTTTGCAGAGATAAAAACATGTCTTCTTGTTCAGCTGCAACTCAGTTGATGTTATTGTTTGCCTTAGCAATTAGCACGACCCTCGCACTGCTACAAGAAAATAGCTATTTAGCAACGGAAAATGTTAATTTTTTTGCTAATAAAAAATAGTAACAGAATTAATGGTTGCTAATTTGATGGTTGCTATTTTTTAGCAACGAAACTTTAGTCCGTTGCTAAATTTAGCAACGGAATTCAATTTTCGTTGCTAAATTCAACCAATGTAGATTCGGTTAAATGGTCAAAATTAGCAACGAAAATTGTGCTTCCGTTGCTAAATTTAGCAACGGAGGAAATTCATTTTTCGTTGCTAAATTCACCCACCAATAAAAAAAATTCACGATGGTGGGATCCGTCACAATTCCGTCGCTAAAAATTACTATAATTTTTTAATTATTTTTTCCAACTCAGAATCCATATAAATAATATATTGCAAAATATTTCCAACGCATAATACAGATAGATAATATATTGCAAAACCACACTATCCTTGAATAATATTTAAGTAAGCACAAATAACCAAATTTTACAAATTATTACATTTCCATCTGAAATAAATAAGTTATTTTGAAGACTTTGTACAAGTATCAAACTAATAGATCCTAAAAATAGCAAAAACAAATAACAAAAATATCAAACTGCAGTTCTTTACATCTTTTGGCACCTGTTGATGGTGGTTTTGAATATACACATTCTGATGCCTTTAATAGTTTAATGTCATCCCTGTTATACGAGAATGAACGCATTAAATTAAAGTTTTGCATAAGATTGTACTAAACACAAGATCCAATAAGTTGAATTGTAAATAATCACATAAAAAGAACTCCATCAAGTCATCTCAATTATGCAGTATGAAATTATGGTTATACAGAAAACGAACAGTTCAAACCCATTGGATCAGCTTCTTGGTCAGTTTGTTGACATACACGTCTATATAGGATAACCATAATGAACATTAATTTCTAGGACACGGGCCCTAAAAAAGTTAATATATATTATGCAGTCAACAAAAAAAGTAAAGCTCTTTTGTGAAAAAAGTATGGAGCAACTTAAAAGTATTATATTTCGATATCATGAAAGAGGTAGTATAGAGCGCATTATAAACAAAAAAAAATAAGTACTTACCCCACCTAACACTTTACAAAAAGCTCATCTATCTCAGGAGACAAAAAAAAAACAAGTTGCACCTCATGAAGAGTGCCATTGCCTCCAACTGCTAATCATAGCATCGGCCCCTTCCCTTATTGCAATCTCAAAATGGAATATTTTACCATGGAAAAGCCAGACAGTTGTTTTACCAGCAATAAAATAGAGATATTAAAACACAAATAGACACTAATTGCCCCAATTTATTGTTCTGAAATTAGCAATGATTAGCATTCAAAGAAAATTTGTATCAATGAATGCCAAAAACAAAGAAAATATGTCAGGGGGATGACGAAATGATGCTAATGGATCAAAACTAGACTATGTAATATTATATATTAATTTTCCTAGGGTAACAACCTGCATCATTCTAATAAAAAAAAATACCCTTTGTTGTAATATTATATATTAATTTGCCTCTAACAAATCTTAAGGAAAAACAATAAATTAACAAAGAAATATTATTTAAAAGGGTTTTTTTTATATATATTGACCAATTTTTAAGCTTTTCATATTATTAAAGATATAACTATTGTGTGCGCATATATATATATATATATATATATATAACAAGATTCGTGAAAGTTATTTATTATGTTTTTTTTAATATATATATATATATACCAATTTACTCGTATACAAAAAAAATATGACCTTTTCGCACTGACTAATATTCTACTAATTAAACAAGCACCGGACCATGTATCAACTTTTAGTGGACCACATGAATTAGGCTCTGTATTCCTATAAACAATTAAATAACATTCATGAAATTTCAGGATGACTTAACTCTCCATTTTCAATTTTATCCAAGATTTAGCTTTGAAATAAATAATGCCCTTCATGCAGTGTTTAGATTGTCATAAAGACAGATCAATCAACGACAATACGATTCAATGAAACTCAAAGAAAAAAACTGCTAAGGAAACAACTCAAGTCTCTATCAACTATATTATAAAATAGTAAATAAAACTCAACAAAATAATCTTGATATGATGAAATTTGCCTAATGCAACAATTAATATAGCAGAACTCTTAAGATTCTAATAGAAGAGGAGCATTTACTCATCCTTCTGGCTCCGCAACCTTGCCAATTTGTTGGTAACAACAACATCCAACTGAGCTGCTCGCTCAACAATTTCCTCTCTTTCGAGTGGAGACATAATGTGCAATCTCCGCACAATAAGTCCTAAAATTATGAATTATGTTGATCAATGAGAAAAAAAGTCTCTACCAACTTCAAGCTCTAAAAAAACATTCTAAAACAGCCATACCTGTTATGCATCATCAGAAGTTCAAGCTCTTGGACATTGTGCACAACAAACTTCTTAAACCCATTGGGAAGATAGTGGCGGGTTTTCTTGTCTGATCCGTAACCAATATTTGGCATGAGCGTGCATCCCTTAAACTTTCTCCTGACCCTTGAATCAATACCCTTTGGCTTTTTCCAGTTTTCCTGTCATCAAAAAATATATTACATTTAATAAAGAAGCTAGTTAGCACATTGAATAGTCCACACTATAGTATGCATCTTGCAATAACCAATGTGCGCAAACAACCAAATCAAGATGATTTTTTTATTCAAAACACGCAAGTCAAAGTGTTACCCATGTGCACAAATAGCCAAATCAAGATGATTCTATCCGTTGCCATACCTGTTTTGCATCATCAGACAAAACTAGGATGAATAAAAACATTGCCATCAATTTAAAATAAACTAGAATCCAAGTCGTGTCTGTCCAGCTATGCCTTTAACCACTCCAAGTGGAAATCCAACCCATTCTAGAACAGGTCCTTATTCAATGTGAACCTGTAACATTGCAGAACATAAAAACTAAATACAACAGAATAACATAATATTTACCAGACTAAATTGGCAAGCTAGAAAAGAATTGTCGCCAAGATAAGTAGTGTAGATTTATATACCTCAATGTAACCCCATACAGACCGGGGATCATACTTGAGTTACACCACTGAACAAGGATTATACATAAATATAACCATTACAAAAATGATAGGAATAGAAATGAACAAATAGATTACTAAAGGAAACCTCCTATCAGATATCTGAAATGCCGAACTTGGTAAAACACCATGCCACAGCAGCACTGCCTAAGAAAGTGGATTGAAATCTGACTCCTTCGTCATCACTAAATGCAATGACCTGCAAGGTTTAGAAAAGTAACACAAGACATCATGAGATCAGTAGGTGATTTTGTGTCATACAAACATTCTCAAACTTTAAAATTGAAACTTTTTATAGGGCTTTTTGGACATTCATAGTGCGACATATTAGAAACTAATATGCAGCTCAAAGCAATTTAAGTTCAAAATTATAATTGCAATTCCTTTTCTTTTTTATTAGTATTAATAAAAAAATTATACAATTTAATTTATTTATAACTCTAAACGAACCAATTTTGAACAAAGAAACGGGAAAGAGAGTTGGAGAGTTGTGGTTGCTGAACTGGTTTTGAAGTAGAAGTATACCAAATAAAAGAGAATCAGTTGATTAGATTACTAAGTTTCAGTGTTTCTCTCTTATCTTTATTTCCTCTGCTTCCAATCCTACATGTAAGCTATATTGTTTTTGTCTTTCAAATGACATTACCGATTAAAAAGAGAGGTAGAAAAAATAAATATAAAACAGCATAACATAAAGATTCAATGAATAAACATGTCCTCTCTAAGAAAAAATGCCATTAATTAGGTATATATATGTTCAAGCAGACACTAGTTTTATTAAAACAAAGAAAATTTGAAATAATGAGAGAATGCCATATAAAAAGCAATGAAAAATGGGACTTAACGATGTGATATAATTATATGAAAGGGCATGAAATAGAACAAAGTTGCATATATTAATTAACACAAAAAGATTATAATCTAAAATGCTTAAAAATCGATTGCTCTATGGAAAAGAAAAAGGCCAAAGTATCAAACCATTCTCTCCTGCACAAGATAAGAATGATATTTTCTCAAAAGTGAACAAAAAAATATTGCAAAAACAAATACACTAGAGGAGGTCCTACGTCAAAGAAATTACTATTAAAATATTCCGAGACCTAAGGAGTGAAATGAGATACCAAACTAAAGCTCAAGCGAACCTACTCCAGTGGATGTTATATTCTGATCCCTAAACCAGAAGTGATAAGTGATCTACAAGAACAATTTATTGAATCCTCATGAGCCATATAACTGTAAACAACTTAAGCCAGAAACAGAAAACTAACAAATGACGATTAAGCAGAAAATTCAACAGATTTAGAGATTCCATTCTCAAAATGGTCTCCGCCTGTTTATTTGGATCACGAATTTGTTTAAAAAAATGAAATAAAATTTATAAACATGTTTCCATTTATTAACAAAAGAAAATATAAATCTGATTCCCAAAGAAAGATAATAAACTAATGTGTAAGTAAGTAATATTTTTAAAGGACATACCATATGGACAATGCAATCTCTGCATTCGTCATATTTTCAGTCATCAATATCAGTATAACCAATCAGTATAACCACAAATCCAGTTTCAATAAATAAAAAAACACAAACCCTTGTGAAGACGCAATTCTCCAGCAGTTTGCTTCTTGACAGGCGCACCTCCATTAGCATTTTCAGCAAGTTCTCTCTCCTTTTCCTTCACTTTGAATAGCTGAATCTGAAGCTTCTACAGTCACCAAAATCAACATTTAACAAGATCAAAATTTATGAACTTATCAGGAACATTCAAATTAACCGATCAATAAAGAGCAACCAAAACTGCTGCATATTAATAATGAATAATAAAAAGTCTCAACAGAATTAAATTCCCCCAGTACATCGTAAACTTGAAGTCCTTTTTTCCTTAATGACCCAACAAACGAAAATGAAAACCCGAAATCCTTTATCGAATTAGAAAGAAACCCTAAAATTTTAGCAACGAAATAGGTTTCGGTTGCTATTTTCGATACTGAAAATTTTAACGGTTCCTAAAATAGCAACCGAATTTTATTTCCGTTGCAATTTTAGCAACAGAAAAAATATTCGGTTACTATTTAGGGAATCTTAAAAATTTTTAGTTCCTAATTAGCAACGAAAAATCCCTCTATTGCTATTTTAGCAATGGAAGGGCTTTTCGTTGCTAATTTGGAACTGAAAAACCAATGGAATTTATTTTTCGTTGCTATTATAGCAATGGAATTGGTTTCCGTTGCTATTTTCGCTACTGAAAATTTTAAAAGTACCTAAAATAGCAAACGAATTTGATTTTTGTTGCTATTTTAGCAATGAAAAAAATATTTGGTTGCTATTTAAGGGACCTTAAAAATTTTCAGTTCCGAATTAGCAACGGAATTTTTTTTGTTGTTATTTTAGCAACGGAATAGGTTTTCGTTACTATTTTCGCTGCTGAAAATTTTTATGCCATCTGCTGGTGCCTTATTTAGCAACGGAATAAGCATTCCGTTGCAAAATTTCATTACTATATTTTGACGCTAAAACTTCTCTTCATATTTAGCAATGGAAAATAACCATTTTTATTTCCATTGATAAATAGAAAAATTTTAACGAATTTTAGTAACGGAATTTGTTTTTTGTTGCTAAATTAGCAACGGTAATATTTTCGTTGCTATTTTTCCGTTGTATTTATATATGTGTGTGTATGTATGTATGTACATATATATATACATACATACATATATATAGAAAATAAACACTGTAGTTTTTCACTTATTGATAAATTAATATGTTTTCTAAATTTTTTACAGAAAATAAATAATTCAATTTTTTAAGAAAATAAAAAATAAAAAATAAAAAATTATTTTCTATAAATAAATACACCCTATATTTCTTAGAATGATACTTAAAATTGAACACAATTAAATTTTGACAATGTCAATTGAAGAGGACTAATCGAAGGAGTATTGAATTTTGATCACAGCAATTTATTGCCCAAATGCATAGGAAAAACAATATTACGATCATATTATATCTAGCTAGATATCATGCATTTAATAAAGCAATTGATTATTAGATACAACTCGTTAGTATAAAAGGATTCTCGTAATTAAATAACTTTGCAGAGATAAAAACAAGTCTTCCTGTTCAGCTGCAGCTCAGTTGATGGTATTGTTTGCCTTAGCAATTGGCACGGCCCTCGCACGTGAAGGACCCAGTCCTCCACGCATATGATCTGAATTGAAACTGGTGAATGGGTTTGAAAATGGGAATGTGGATGGAGACTGTAAAGCAAGAGGAAGAGGATCAGTTGGTAATTTCACCTTATCTCCTGGGGATAGGTTCATTTTGGACTTCACATTGAGGAACTTTGGAAGAGGACGTGTTATGTTTCAATGCGATGTGGGAGGATCAGTGAACATGACTAAGAGATTCATAGCATTTGTTCAAACTAGAGATACCAGAGACAATAGGTGCGGAAGAACTGGTAAGTGCTGGTGGAAATTTCTTCAGGATGGCCTCTATTTTAGTAATTCTCAAGGTGGTTATCGTAGAGAGGCCTCTTGGGATCGTGGTCGTCGCTATTATCTTTCAGATTTAATCTCTGATGTTCACAAAATTAATTGAATATTACATTTTTATGCACTCAGATTGCACATCGTACACCTTAATTTGTTACAGGGTGTAATAATAAAATATCTTTTTTATGAATAATTTTCTTGCCTATATTTGACCCATAAATTTTTTATATACCAAACAAATAGTATATATATTGATGTATAGAATTAATATCTATCTATTCACTACTTTTTTAACTTATTTGAAATCATTTATTTTACATGTTATTTTTCTAGTCTTAATTTATAAATTTATTCATAAATCCAATCTAAATAGTTTTATTTACGATTTCAATTTAGAAGTTATTAATCAGATTTTTTAAAGTCATGTCGAGAAAATAAGAAAACCAAAAAACTAACCCATTTATTATGGGTAAATTAAATTGCTCTAGTTAATAAATGAATCACTAAATTTACGTATCTTCTATAACACATTCAATTTTAATAAAAGATAAAAGTTATAGAAAATATTTGCAACAAATTTAAGTGGCAATACCCCATAAACCACTTTTGCTTATGCAGTAACAACGTAACTTAAGTGGATCTCCCCCATATACATCATGCATGTGTAAGCGAAAAAAGAAAAAAAAAATTCAAAATATATACGGTCACTATAAGAGTGTTATGTGTGGATCACTTTAATTGTCCAGCGCACGTATCGTTGGCTATTATAATTTTTCATATGCAAGATTATGCAATCTATAAACTTTATGCTTCCATACATTTATGCATCCATACACTAAATATATATATATATATATATATATATATATATATATATATATATATATATATATATATATATATATATATATATATATATGTAATTTTATGTTGTTTATTCATTAAATTTTTTATTTTAAAGATTTAATTCGATTGTCGGAGTATATTTGGATCTCTATTAGTCTTTTCTTCTTCTTACAGGTGTTAAGTTCCAATCAAAATTTTTCTAAGCATGTTATTAGCTATAACTTAGTGACCACCAATATAATAAACCTAAATTTGCCAGAGCTGTGAATTGCTAAAAAGTGAGCTTGAGGAGTCATTGAATCCATTTTTATATATGAGCTATCCAATATTATAAAAGGAGACATCTATGAGTTATCCCATAATTTTTATCACTCATAATTAAGCTCGAACTACTCCAATTTAAGTTGAGTCAACTCATTATAAGTGAAACTCTTTTAATATTAATGTTAACCATTTATAAAACTCAATCAAAACTTTTATTTTGGAAGAAACGCAGTTGTCAAACTATTTGAAATCACAATATTGGCCAAGAAGTTTGAGAAGAAATATTTATGCGTACTAAAGTACAAAAATTTCATATATTATCATGTATCTTCTACACTCCACTTTCTCCTTTAATCTTTAATACATTATCACTTTGCACAAGAATTGAAGTAACTTAATTTTAAGGAAAAAAAAAATTATAAACTGACTAAATCGTTTAATCTTCTCTAAAAAGATCTTCTTAATAAGTAGTATAGAAAAGTATGATAAAGAAGATTTAAATGTAATTCAAATACTATATTAATTTCTTAGAAGGATACTCAAGATGTAACACAATTAAATTTTGACAATGTCCATTGAAGAGGGCTAATCGAAGGAGTATTGAATTTTGATCACAGCAATTTATCGTCCAAATACATAGTAAAAACAATATTATGATCATATTATATCTAGCTAGATATCACGCATTTAATAGAGGATCCATGTTCAATATTGATTGTTAATTAGATACAAATCGTTAGTATAAAAGCATTCTCGTTATTGAATAACTATGCATAGATAAAAACATGTCTTCCTGTTCAGCTTCAGCTCAGTTGATGTTATTGTTTGCCCTAGCAATTGGCACGGCCCTCGCACGTCAAGAACCCAGGCCTCCACGCCTAAGATATGAATTGAAACTGGTGAATGGGTTTGAAAATGGGAATGTGGATGGAGAATGTAAAGCAAGAGGAAGAGGGTCAGTTGGTAATTTCACCTTATCTCCAGGGCATAGGTTCATTTTGGAGTTCACATTGAGGAACTTTGGAAGAGGACTTGTTATTCTTCGATGCGATGTGGGAAGATCAGTGAACATGACTAAGAGATTCATAGCATTTGATCAAAATAGAGATACCAGACACAATAGGTGCGGAAGAACTGGTAAGTGCTGGTGGAAATTTCTTGAGGATGGCCTCTATTTTAGTAATTCTGAAGGTGGTTATGGCAGTGAGGCTTCTTGGGGTAGTGGTCATCGTTATTATCTTTCGGATTTGACCTCTAATGTTCACAAAATTAACTGAATATTACATTTTTATGCACTCAGATTGCATACATTGTACACCTTAATTGGTTACGGGGTGTAATAAACTAACAATAAAATATCTTTTTTATGGATAATTTTCTTGCCTATATTTGACCCATAAATTTTTTATATACCAAACAAATAGTATATATATTGACGTATAGAATTAATATTCATCTAGTCACTATCTTTTTATCTTATTTGAAATCATTTATTTTACGTGTCATTTTTCTATTATCCTAATTTATAAATTTTTTCATGAACCCGATCTAAATAAGTGTTTTTCTATTTCAATTTAGAAGTTGTTAAATAAGTATTTTCCTATTTCAATTTAGAGGTTGTCAATCAGATTTTTAAAGTTATGTTGAGAGGATAAGAAAATGAAGAGACTAACCCATTTATTTTATATCCCCTCCATAATTAGAAAAATTTAGAAGGGCTTAATTATTATTATTAAGGGTAAATTAAATTGCTCTAGTTAACAAATAAGTCACTAAATTGACTTATCTTTATATTCAATTTCAATAGAAGATAAAAGTTATAGAAAATATTTGCAACAAATAACAAAATATCATGGCTAAGTGGCAATACACCATGCATTAACCACTTTTGCTTATGCAGCAAGAACGTAACTTAAGTGGATCTCCCCCATACACATAATCATGCATGTGTAAGCTAAAAAAGAAAAAAAAATCAAAATATATATGCACTATAAGAGTGTTATGTGTGGATCACTTTAATTGTCCATCGCACCTATCGTTGGCTATTGTAATTTTTCATATTCAAGATTATGCAATCTATAAACTATATGCTTCCATACATATATGCATCAATACACTCAAAATATTCTGCTTTCATGTATACATTTCCCGTAAGTACAGGAGATCATTCTGTCATCGTACATATACTCATAAAAAATTATTCAATTTACCAAAAGTTTTTAATTAGAATATGAAATTCAATTCCACTTCTTAGTTCCACCAAACAACCATAGCTCATCCACAAGAACTACGACCTGTCGAGTGATGAATTCGACTTTGAATATAGGAAAATTCTTAGACATTTAATTTAAGCAAATTTCATAAATCAAACCAATAATATATTAATAGTAAAAAAAATACGAAATGATGGTTCGTATGTACAGGTGTCAATATATTTGTTTCATGAAACTTATCTAGACCTGATACAGGCAAGAATACTTGTATCCACATATGCTGCCTTCAATCTTTACCCATTTCTGGAAATAAAGTCCAATAACACATGTTCTTTGCTCCTTTTTTTTTCATCTGTTCAGTATATTCTATGATTTACTTAGAAGGAATTGATTGGTGGCTGGTCAAATCTGCGAGTTATTGTTCTTCTCCGGAAAAAAACTTTGATTTTTTTTTTTTTTTGCACAGAAGAAGAAGAATGAGGAAACATGATCCGCTGGAATCGCAATATCTAACGTGCAATTATCGGCGACTACCATCTCTAACGGTCCATTATAAATTGTGCCAGTGGCTTGCATTAAAATGTGAACTCATTTTTTATGATCAAAGTAAAGTACAATCACCAAATTATGATATATTTATTTATTTACTTCGCAAGTGTCAGCTTCCCATTGGCCTTATCAAGTCTTCAATCTCCTTATAGTTGGTTCTTCCTTCAATTCCACATGCAGGTCGGCTTCAGAAGAAAAAGGTCGGTCTAATAAATTATTTTACCTATGCTCTTCAGAATTGAAAATACATACGTAAACATATATAAATGCAGCATCCAATCCTCTTCTATCCATATACCATCTTTCTTTTCCAAGTACCAAAATCAGACATTGAAACTCGAATTTACTGAGCTTTAGAGAGTTGCTTCTCCATACGCTTTGCCAGATAATTAAAATGACGGTATGCAATTTTTATCTCTTTTTAGAATTTTATATGTGCATATATTCATCTGTAAATTGGGTCAATAACATATTCTTTGAAAAATACAATTCAGATCATAGAGATGAGAGTCCATATGGATTGCGCAGGATGCGAAAGCAAAGTGAAAACTGCTCTTCAGAAATTAAAAGGTATGTATAATTTAATTTATAAGCTTAATTTTTGTTGTTTTTGAAATAAATTAGTAATAAAATTAAAGGTATGCAAATTGAATTTTCAGGTGTAGATGACGTGGAAATAGATATGGGGATGCAGAAGGTGACAGTAACAGGATATGCTGACCAGAAAAAAGTTCTGAAAACAGTTAGAAAAACAGGAAGAAGAGCAGAGCTGTGGCAATTACCATATAATCCTGAGCATTATTATACCTCATCTAATCACTTTTATAATCAACATGAAGTTAATGGTCCCATTCCCTATTACGCACCTCAACCTTCCTCCTCTTACAACTACCGTAAGCATGGATATGATAGCAGTGATCATGGGTATTATCGTCATCATGCCCAGTCCTCTATTTTTAGCCACCAGACTGGCTCTGCCTTTAGCGACGAAAACCCTCATGCTTGTTCCATTACGTGATATATGTCAACTAGTGTAACTAAAAGGAAAAGAGCAAAGAGAAAGAAGAATTTGTATCCTTTTATTTTGATTAATGAAAGAACTGCATTAACTAACATTAAATCAAAGCTTCTGTTTCCCGGTATTCCGGTGTTCTTATCATCCAAATTTCTGCTAAATTCTTATTTTTTTATAAACTTTACAAATCGATTTAACGCACACTGATTTGACCAAAAATTCTATCTTTACATGTCGGTTTAATGCTTATGTTAAGGTTTTCTAAAATAAGAAATTTGAATTTGGGTAATCATTTGAAATCATGTCTTCAAATTTAGGATTTTTACATTATATTAATTGATTTATCTAATAGTATACAATAGCAATGGTGACTATATATGTTTTTAACAATGCATATAGTGCACTCTCAAAATCAAGTTAAATAAGGATCTAATTGGTGTAAGATAAAATTCAGACACGAGTACATGCGTTTTGCCAAATACAATTGATAAGCTATTTCTGTAAGTTTCGTTTCACTATACTAAAAATAATTTCAAATGTCATTTTATGTTGCTCTATAATTGAGGGAAAAGAAGAAAAGGCTCTCCAATACATTGCATCCTCTCAGACAAAACAAGCACAGAAAAGAGATTATAATTAACTGAACTCCAAAAGCTATGGTGCAGCATCATATAATAACTATCATCAAGCAAGCCAGTGAAGCCTAACCCCAGCATCAACATTTGATATGTACTTATTGCCAAAATATCAGTACTGAGAATGATCTCTATCTTAATATTTTTGCATAACGGGAGAACATAATAATGAAAGCAAAGACTGTTCCTTTTGGTATGTTTTCTGCTCATGCAAGGAGTTAACAGGTAAATTTTTATTTCAAGAGGAAGCAAAAGTTACAAAAGAAACATGGATGAGAGAAGCACAATGACTCTTGACATGTAAACAAGCATGTGAATGAAATAGTGTCACCATACATCAGGGCGCAGCTCACCGGTTGCTGGAGGCATCCATTTTCCAGAATTGTAGACATTCTCCCCAACCTTCCAACCAGGCACATCCTTCATTACTTCTGCCTCATACTCAAGATACTTCTTCCATTCTTTGACGAACCTACAGATAAAGAAGCAGGGGAAAAAGGGTGAGGAAAAATTCAAATATGCGGAAAGAGAGAGTGAGTATTAAGCATGCCAGTGGGAACAGAGCTACTACCTTTCATCTTCTTCTGCTTGAAGCACAGGTAATATTGCTCTTCGAGCAGCATACTTCTCTTCCTTAAGGGCCCTGCATCATCCAAATAACTGAATATTTAATTTTCATGCTAAGATATTTACCAATAAAATGTAAAGAGGCCTTTATCAATGATTCAATATTCATGAATGATCGATTAATTTGCCTTTCAACAAGACTTGACAGTAAACATTCCAGTTTATGTACCAGATATTATACTATATAAATTAAGACAAATTTGCAATGATCTGAAAACTACTTCTCATTATAACCACAAAATTTAATTAAAGACTAGATACGGTTATCTTCTGGTTTGGCCTCAAACAAAAGACCACGTTAATCAAGGAAACTCATAAAGGTGGCCACACCTATAACATTTATTGAGACTCACAACACAAATAACCTACCTTTTTGATTGCTGGTCTCATATCCCCTCGAGTCGATCAAAGCAATAAGATTGAGAATAAGCATACAACAGCCTTGGCACCAAAGTCACATTCAAATCTAAAAATTGATGAAGTCACAGCTAGTTCATGTTTCGGTAGACAATGCAAATTGAATAAGAACTGGATGGCCAACAACTGATCTTTGACCTTAAAACTTTAAGCACTTAATGACAAAATTTTAGTTACTTCACGATTACTTCATTCATTGAGCAGATGTCCTCTTTTCTTAGACTATTTATTGCATGTTCAGACAATAAAATGCCTTCATACTTTAAAGGATGTAGAGGGAAAAGCTTCATATCTCCACCTTTTCTTTTCCTTGGGTAAGGCAGAGGACACTGTTAAGGCCAGCGGGTGGAATGTCCAACATTACAGCATAGAATTGCTTATTAGAAAGAAAAAATCGTGCTGCAAGGTTCAACAACAAATTGCTTCAGAAAGAGCCTTAGGCCACTGAAACATCCATGTGTAATTCAGGACCATACACAACATAAAAATATCAGCCATCAAGCCAATCCAGCTTTCATCTATTGTCGTCTCTGCACTCTTCTATTTTAATTTGCTATTTTGCCAAGGCATTGACAACTTCATCCTAGAACCTCAACAAGTTAATTTGTTTCTTGGCTAAGAAATCAAAGAGAAGGACAAGAAGTTTTCGCGTCAAAGAGTTAAATACCACCTCTGAGAGAACCTTTGGCACCAGTATATTGCCAACTTTCCACTGTTAACCAAACTGAGTCAACTAAAATGAAATTTTCAAGCATATGCTCAGCAATCATACCCAGCATATTTGTGTTTGCTCAAATGATTAGTAAATCTACTTAAACTTCAGAAGAATACACAGACACCTACCAATATTGAAAGTGCTTTATCTACAATTCCATTTTTTCCTTCGTTCATTCCCATAAAACAAGAGCATATACCTTCCACATAATGTACCTTTGCAGCCCGCTCCTAAATAAGAAAAAATTATATCATTGCCAATAATGGTTGTACCTGTGCTGAGTGAGAACATTAAAGGGCTCCCTTATAAAAGATTTCCAAGGACTACACTTGGACGGATTGCTACGAGGTTAACGTCTCTGTCGGATACTTACACTAGCATGCATAATAAAAAAATTACTGGCTTTTATAATCTGTAATAATCAGCATATTGCATTCTCCCAACTTTATCTAGAAAGGAAACATAAGAACCACCCCTAGCTCTCTCTTTCTCTCTCTCTCTCTCACACACACACACATATGCACGCGTGCACAGATATGCATACTTTTGTGCCAAAATCATAAGAAAATACATAAATAAAATTTAGCTTCTGCATATTACAATAATAAAACTCTCTACTCTGTTGCATGATCCCAGCAAGATAGACCCCAAAATAACAAGCAAATGGAAAATATTACAAAGCTAAACTTCTCAATTAACTTCATTTTTTTAGTTAAAATTTCACTTTTATAATCAAACAAAAAATGACCACCATGTCAGCTCTTGCACATAGATAATTATATATCAGAAACTTTTTCTTGACATTTTAAAACTCACAAATATAAAAGCACTTTCTTACAAATATAATTCACCAATTCATGCGTAAATAATTGTCAGCAAACTGAAAGCCTTTCTGGTCTCTATCATTTACTCAGATTTGATTTAAACCCTACTTGACTAGAGATGATAGTTAGTCATATGCTCCAGCAGTATTCAGCGACATAACACGGTCACTTCCTGAACCATAAAGTAGCCATATATGAATAACTTTCACACATATTAGTTATTGAAAACCAATGCTTGATAGAACATTTTCTAAACCAACCTTCAAAAACTCACACTTTCGCAAAACCGGTCACAGCATTCCCCTCATTTCAGTTGCCAATTTAAGGAATAGATAAAATCCAGAAACAAAAACCGAACAAAACCAAGATGCCAAATTATTGAAAATACCAAGAAAAATAAAGTGAGGAGCTGAACAGAGATTAAGAACCAAATGTGCATATTGATAACTTTAAAATTCCAAACCCTAACACTTTTCAATCCGAAAACACTGGTAGCAGTAATAACAAGCAAAATTCTTTACATCCCAATTCTAATTCCGAAAATCAACATAAACCTAGACGTCAAACAGCAACAAGAAAAAAAATTAAACAAAAAAAAAAGAAAAGAAACAAGGATTAACAACATAGCATAGTTATATATTAAAAAAAAAAAACAAAAAATCCTAAGACTCGTACCTGCGGATCTTGTTGCCCTTGCCCACTTGATACATTCCGTATGAGAAAGCACCAAAAGCAGCAAGGAAGATGGCCAGGGCGCTGGGTCCCTTGGTGGGGATCCTCCGGGCGTATCGGACGGGCGGGAAGCCACCAGGAGGAGGGCCGTCTTGGAGAACTGGCATGTCCTTAACGCTAGCCATCCCCGGCTTCTTTCTAATCATTTCTTCCGTCATCTTTGATTGTGTATCAGTGCCTCTGAATCGGTATTGGATTGATGGATTTCGAGGAAGGAGATGAAGAGCGGAATGGAGAAGTAGAAGAACTATGGAAGTAAATGGAATCCGGTGATTTTGGGTGTAGCAAAGGCGAGTGAGCTCAGGGACCGGTTTGGTTTCAGGCCTGTTAGGGTAATAGTAGACCGGTCCATGAGACGGACTCGGAGTTGGCCCATAACATAGCTTGAATAATATAGAGGAAATTTCGCGAAATATCCTCTTTTTTTTTTTTTTCAAAAACACCATAGACCTTTTCATCGACTTTCATATTTGGATTATGCATTTTAAATATATCCATTTTTAAATTAAAAATTTTATTTATATCAAAAATATTTTGTTGACATCTCTTTCGTGTTTTCTATTAATATTTGGAGGTGGTTTTTCATCTCAGATGTTTTTTTATTTTTGTCGTCTGTTCATCTCTTAAGATTTTTCATCTGTGAGGGTTTTTCATCTCTAAGAGTGTTTCATATATTCATTCAACTTCATTAATTGATTTTTTAAGTTGTTTGGTTGATATCGGCAACTTGAAGAGTTATCGCGTTTCATCGAGTTTTTGTTTATAGAAGTGTAGTCATCTTCGATTAATCGCCAGTAAGTATATCGTTCTATATTTTTCACTTCATTGTCATAAAACAGTTTATTTTTGTTTGATTTATATTTATAATCTTTTAGTTTTTTATTTTTATTTTTTTACAGTTTTATTAATTTTTTTTATGGTGATTTTGTTATGTTCTATTGATCTTTGTTGCATTGATTTCTTATTTAAGATTGTACTAATTGTAAATGATGATTTGTTGTTGGTTTTTTTTTGTTTTTGACAATGTCTGTTCAATCGATACATTTTTTTTGTTTTATTAAGTGAGATGAATGAGATTTTGCATATATATTTTTGATTGTTTGTAACTTTTGTACATATTGTGAATTGTTAGGTCATTATTTGTTCATGAAGTAAATACAATGTATTATTTTTGAAAATAGTTCATTATATTGTATGAAATATTAGTAAAAACTGAGTATATTGTTTTAGTTTGTAGTAAAACCGATTTTATTTAGTTGAAAATTAGGTACTGAAATCATTGTATTAGTTTTTAGTAATTTAATACACTGTATGTTTTTGTGTCTAAAGTTAATACACTATATTTTGTTATCAAAATACAATGTATTTTTCTTTTTATAATCGTATGTATTTTATTTTTCATGAAAGAAAATACACTATATTTAGTTGGCATAAGTTTAATAGAGTGTATTTAGTTTTTATAAATAGAGTATACAATAGATTTAGTTTAGTTACAAGACTTAATACTATATTTTTTTTGTTTTTAAAAAGAAAATACAGTGTGTTAGGAAAAGAAATTACAGTGTATTTTATAACATCAAATGAAAATACACTGTATTTATATCATTTGTAGAAGTTAATACAATGTAATATTACATTGTGTTTTACTGTGTATTACAATTATGTTTTTTTACTAAAAATACATTGTATTGAGTGAAATGAATGAATTTTTTCCACAAAATACACTGTATGTTAGTGTATAGAAAATAAAAATACAGTGTATTTTACTTGTGTAAAAAACGAAATACATTGTGTGTCAGTGAAAAGAAAAGAAAATACATTGTATGAATGAAAATGAATTTTTTTCACAAAATATACTGTATGTTAAAAGAAAAAATATATTGTATTTTATTAATGTAAAAAAATAAAATACACTGTTTGTTAGTGAAAAAAATACAATGTAACAAACAAAATATATTGAACCAAGTAAAATGAATGAATTTTTTCACAAAATACATTGTATTTTAGTGTAAAGAAGACAAAATACACTATATTTTACTTATGTTTCACGTAATACATGTTTGATTTGTTTATTAGTTTTATGTTTTATTGATTAAATTTCTGGAATCAAATTATGAACCTAATATATGTTATTCTTTGTAGTTAAATATGTCATATTCAACATCTTTTCGATCTCACAAGTCTTCTCGATCTCGCAAAACAAGAGGTTTTTCTGAAATATTAAGGAGGATGGAGAAGCCAGCAGCACCAAAAAGGCTGGTGATGCATTTATTGATCCAGAAGATTACTGCAAAGGTAATATTTCTTTTGCAATAGAGGATGATGTTCCTGGGATAATTGTTAAAATATTGGATGAGAATCAGAAGAATCTTTTTAGAGCATCATGTTTTGGATATTTTTTGGACATGTCTAAGGTTGTGGATCAAGGGCAAGTTGTACATTCATTATTGTTAAGGGAGATTTGTACAATTAATGATGAAGAAATAGCTGTTAAGGTAAATGGTGTAGTTTTGAGATTTGAAATAGATAAATTTGCTATTGTTACTGGTTTAAAGTGTAGTGGAGAGTTTGACTGGTCAAAGTTATCAAGTGATGGTAGTTAGTTGATTGATAAGTATTTTCCTAGAAATGTGAAAATCTCAAAGGAGTTGATAAGCAAGGTTCTTTTCAGAGCAAAGTATGTGTCAGATAAGGATGCGGTAAAAGTTACAATATTATATTTGGTTCACTGTTATCTCTTGTCGGGTATAGGGATTAAGATGGTGAGTAAGGAGGAATTTGTTGTTGTTGACAGTGGAGCATTTAACGATTACCCATGGAAAAAGGATGTTTTCAATATGACGTTAAAAAGTATAAAAGGGATTTTTCGAAAAGGTTCTGGTGCGAAGATGTACAAGATTAAAGGATATCCATTGGCTTTTTTAGTGTGATTTTATGAGTGTTGTGATAAGATTGAGGAAAGTTTGGTATATCAGGTGGGGTGGAATTCTTTAGATTTTGAGATGGGAGATTACTAATAATTGTAACTGGAAGGAAGTTGAGAATGGAATTTTTAATGACAAGGTAATTATTTTATATATAATTCTTTTTTTGTAAATAACTTGTGTATATATATATACATTTGTTTTTATTGATATATTGTTTTATGATTACAGTGTATTATTGTTTGACAAACCTTCATACATTGTATTTTACTATCAAAAAAATGTAGTGTATTGGATTTAGTGAAAATAAAATACATTATATTTTCTTTAAGTAAAAGAGTGAATACATTGTATTTTACACAAAAAAGAGAAAACAGTGTATTGAGTTTTTTCAGAAACGAAATACACTGTATTTTGTTTATGTAAAATAGTAGATTTAATGTGTTTTAGTCAGTTGAAAAGAAAATATAGTGTATTGAGTTTTGTTAACAGAAAATACACTGTAATTTATTCGTGTACAAAAGTAAATGCAGTGTATTTTAGTCAGATGAAAAGAAAATACGGTGTATTTTTTTAAAAAATAGGAAACAGATTGTATTCATATGATGTACAAGTCAATAAAGCATATCGATTAATCATACACTGTATTTTTCAATTGTTGAAAATAGATTGTATTAAGTTTGGTGCATAAGTTTATTCAATTTGTATAAATGTCACTACAGTGTATGATTTTTTTTTGGCTGAAGGTAAAAAATATTCGACCAACAGGTGATGAGATTAACTAGTTTGGTTCAAAGAATTTGGCCGGATATAATGACGAAGAAGAGACTGAGTCAGAGTCTGAAAGAGGTTTAAATAACATTCCAACACCTGCATTTGATGATATCCCAAGGGTTACTGATGATGTTCCAGATCCTAATAGTAATCATCCATTAACATTTATCAATATGTCTCAGCTGAAAAGCTTTGATTTCGGGAAGGACACACCTAGTGATGACATGAAGAAGCTGATGGAGTTGATGTTATCCAGACAATTGGAATTTATGAAAGAGATTAAAATGATGAAAGAAGATATATATCAGTTGAAGAGTAATTTGAAGGCAGAAATCAAAGAAGAAATGACAAAGATACATGAAGCAATTAATGCAATTTCTCAAAAACTAGATTGTATTGCAGGTAATTTTTTGGTATTTGATAATTTTTAAATGGATTTTAAAGTAATAATTATTAAATTATTTTAAGTCATAAATTTTCAATGTCATCAGGGTTTTGCTAGTTCCATGTTTGAAGGGGGGCAAAAAAATGAAGATAGTGAAAAGCATGTACATCATTTTTCTGATGAAGACGAGGATATGGAAGCTGATGTAGATACTAATGATAACGAAGAAACAAAAACTGAGCAACAAGCTATAAAAAAAAGTAAGCTTTAGTATTTTTTGAATTTATACATTATTTTTTATTACACTTTTTTTTAGTTGTGCTAAAACAAAATACAATATATTATCTATTAATGGCAATTTAATACACTGAATGAGAGTTTATAAAATTTAAAAAACTCCATTTATTTTGTAAACATTGAAAGAAATTACAGTTTTTTTATGTTTTTATGATAGGAAAATACATTATACTAAGGTTTGTCAGAAGAAAATACATTGTATTTTAGTTATGTACAAAGTAAATACATTGTATTTTAATCAAAACAAAAGAAAATGCATTATATGTTATTTATGTACAAAAAAAATACTATATTTTAGTTAAAAGAAAGGAAAAATATATTGTATTGAATTTGGTCAAAATAAATACAGAAAATATAGTGCATTTTAATTTTTTTATATTATTTCTTATTAAATAGGTGGCAATTTCAAGTAATGCCAAATAGTAAAGTATCATATTTTGATCATTCCAATTTCTCAAAGCATAAGCCATTAGGTGCAATAGGCTTATTGTCCTTCATACTCATCCATTGCATACTATGTTGAGTTTTTGTGTGTGTGTGTGTGTGTGTGTGTATTGTAGTTGTATATTAATTCAAGTACAATATTTTTTATTATTGTTACAGGATTTATATGACAAGAATAAAAAGATTGTGTTGGTATTAGAGTCTATTGATTTTTCATATGAAGATGTAGAACATCAAGTACAAGATGAAAATGTGTCAGAGCCTATAGAAAAACAAGAAGGCCATGGGAAATATGATTGTCATATTTTTTATGAAGTCGAGGATATTCATATTGAGAAAGATGTTATTAATAACGATGGAAAGAAAATAGAAAAAGATAATAAAAAACAAGTAAGCTTTTTTTCTTCCAAATATTGTGTAGTTTATATAAAATTTAATATAAAATATATTTAATTTTTATTAAAAGGAAATGCAGTGCATTTATGGAAGAAAATACACTTTATTTTTATATTTCGAAATACAATGTATTAATTTTCAGTTTTATGTAATAAAGTTTATTCAATTTTATGTCAAGAAAATATAGTATTTTGGATTTAATAAAAAGAAAATACAGTGTATTGAGTTTTATGAAACTGAATTCAATTGTTATTATATTCAATTTTTCATTTTTTTTGTTTTATTTACATGCTGAACTATGGGAGAGACAAACTTCGAGTTCGTTCATGAGGGATTTGGATGATGAGGCAATTGATTGCATAATTAAAGATGCAGTGATGATAATTAAGAAGGAAGAAGATATCAAAGTTAGTAAAGTTGATCAAACATATATTTTATTTTATTTTTTTATTTGTAAATATATATTAAATGAATCAAAATATTTTTTATATTGTTACAAGATTTAGATGCCCAACGTGAAAAAGTTATTCTTGCACCAGAGCCTCTCGATTATTTTGATATTAGCAAAAGGAGTATCAAACCATCCATGATTATGAAATCTTCTTTTGTAAACAAGTTTGGGTCAAAGAGTGTTTCAAAAAACAAACACATCAATCATCCATTTAATATTGGTGTTGAAGAGAGTATGGATCACCAAAAGTTAACCGAATTTTTAAAATGGATTGATGTGGGTTTGCTTAAGAAGGCCACTAAGTAATTGATTAAGAATTTTGATACTTATATTAAAAGTTTTCTTTTTGTATTATTATTTTTTTATGCAGTTAAAATTTATTTTTGTTTGTTTATTATTAGGGACAAAGAGCAAATATATACCCAAAAGTATGCAATGTTGGATAATCATTTTCATTTTGGTATTGCAATTATAAGGGACAAGAGATTGTGGTATGAGTTGATATATTCTGGAAAAGAGCTTAATAATTCGGTACGTAGATATATATATATATATATATATATATATATATATATATATATATATATATATATATATAGAGAGAGAGAGAGAGAGAGAGAGTTTTTGGTAAAGCTGCATGCAATAAAAATACAGTGTATTGAATGAAATAAACGAATTTTTTGCAAAAAATACACTATATATTAGTGTATAGAAAACAAAATACACTGTATTTTATTTATGTAAAAAATAGAATACATTATATGTTAGTGAAAAGAAAAAAATACACTGTTTTTGCTTATGTTAAAAGTGAAATACAATGTATGTCAGTGAAAAGAAAAGAAAATATACTGTATGAATGAATTTTTTTCACAAAATACATTGTATATTAGTGTAAAGAATATAAAATACACTGTATTTTACTTACATAAAAAACAAAATACACTATATGTTAGTAAAAAGAAAAGAAAATACATTGTATGTTAGTGTGAAGAAGGCAAAATACACTGTTTTTGACTTATGTTAAAAGTGAAATACAATGTATGTTAGTGAAAAGAAGAAAATATACTGTATGAATGAATTTTTTCCATAAAATAAACTTTATGTTAGTGTAAAGAATATAAAATACACTGTATTTTACTTATGTAAAAAATAAAATACACAATATTTTAGTATAAATAAGACAAAATATATTGTATTTTAGTTATGTAAAAAATAAAATGCATTGTATTTTAGTAAAAAGGAAAGAAAATACAATGTTTTTTACTTATGTAAAAAATGAAATACACTGCATGTTAGTGAAAAAAATAAAATACATTGTATGAATGAATTTGTTCCACAAAATACACTGAATGTTAGTGTAAAAAAGACAAAATACACTGTATTTTACTTATGTAAAAAATGAAATACACCGTATATTAGAAAAAAATACACTGTAATAAACACAATATATTGAACCAAGTTAAATGATATTGTATATATATATATATGTATATAATATATCAAATATTAAATCAATGAATTTAATAATGAAAATGGAAAACTAAAAGTATTTATTTGATATATTACATAGGATAATATTTTTGTAGAAATGTGATATACAGAGGATAAGTTGTGAAATTTGATTCTTTTATATATTAATTATATGTTGTATTTTTTTCAGCATTTAGATGTATTTTTTTACTATATGAGGAAGAAGGCGAACGTTGGTGCCAATGTACAATATTCATTTACGACAAATGACAACCTTTTTGACCAAACTATACAAGAGAGATACAGATTTTACAATGACAATGACAATGACAAGGACATTTCTTTTGTAAATGCCGGGCATACTGTCGCTGATTACATTATTGAAACCGGGACTAATATAGTATATAATACACCATGACTAAAAGTGGAACATGTATTTTTTCCAATAAATGTAGATTGCTTCTATTGGATTTTAGGAGGGTTGTAAATGAAAGAGAGAAAGATGTTTATATATGATTCATTGCGTTCGGCACGCAGAAAATTAGATATCCAGTGGACGGTTAATGCTTATAGTGTTTTGATAGGATATTTTTTTGATTGTTTGGCATTTTATGATGGAATAAGTGATGCAGAACCTAATGACAATAGAAAAGAAAATCATCTGATCAAGGTTATGTATGTTTAGAACCTTCCTACCCAAACTAATAGGTATGTTTTAAATATTTTTTTTATTTATTATGTTATTTTTTTCTCAATAAATTTAGTGATTTACTAATTTACGTTGTTTTTCATTTGTCTTATTTTTTATTTTTTCAATAATTGTGGGGTTTTTGTGGCAGCGTTTTGTGAGTATTTCATTGAAGACAAGACAATGCCTTTAACTTTTGATGTAGAAAAATATAGGAATAGATTAGGTCTTTTGTTGTATTTGTATGGGATAGGTAAGCAACAAGGAACAATTGAGAGTGATACGGATAGGGATCAAGTGAGAAAATAAGCTAAAAATAAGGCAAAAAGAAGAAGATTGAATAAAAAAATTGTAATGGATATTATAGAATTAGATTAATTTTGTCAAATTATTGTTTATCTACATATTTTTGTAATTAAGTTGTGTATATATATACATTTTTTTTGTTGATCTATTATTTTATGATTATAGTGTATTATTATTTAACAAACCTCCATACAGTGTATGTTAGTATAAGAAAAAAATACACTGTATTTTACTTATATAAAAAATAAAATACACTGTATGTTAAAGAAAATGGAAGAAAATATTGTAACAAAAACAATACATTAAACCAAATAAAATGAATGAATTTTTTTTTCAAAATACACTGTATGTTAGTGTATAGAAGACAAAATACACTGTATTTTACTTATATAAAAAATAAAATACATTGTATGTTAGAGGAAAGAAAAAAATAACACTGTAACAAAAATAATATATTAAACCAAATGAAATGAATGAATTTTTTTCACATAATACGCTGTATGTTATTGTCAAGAAAACAAAATACAATGTATTTTACTTATGTAAAAAAATAAATTCACTGTATGTTAGTGTACAGAAGACAGAATATACTGTATTTTACTTATATAAAAAAACGAAATACACTATATGTTAGAGGAAAAAAAAAAGAATAACACTGTAATAAACACAATATATTGAACTAAATGAAATGAATAAATTTTTTCCACAGAATACACTATATGTTATTGTCAAGAAAAAAAATATAATGTATTTTATTTATGTAAAAAATAAAATACACTATATGTTAGTGTACAGAAGATAAAATATATTATATTTTACTTGTATAAAAAATGAAATACACTATATATTAGAAGAAAGAAAAGAAAATAACACTGTAAAAAACACCATATATTGAACCAAATGAAATGAATGAATTTTTACAGTAAAACACATTGTATGTTATTGTCAACAAAACAAAATACAATGTATTTTACTTATATAAAAAATAAAATACACTGTATTTTATGGAGAAAAGAAAAGAAAATACATTGTAACAAACGCAATATATAGAAAAAAGTCAAATGAATATTGAAAAATGCTGAATATTTTATTGCTTAGGTATATCTCTGCATGTTTTTCCTATTGTGGCCATGTTTTCCACATTTACCACAGTTTATTATTTTTCTAGTTTCCCAAATTGCTTTAACTCTTCTCTTTTTTGGTCTGCCAGATCTCACTCTTCCATTTAAAGCTAATACAACTTATGACTGAACACTTATAGGTATCTTCCATGTAGATTGATCTGAAATTGGATTAATAATTTCTTTATATGTTGCTATCATTGTATCGTTTGTGTAGTATCTTGAGCAATATGCATAAGGATCCAAGTTTCTATCTTTTATCACTGCCAATGCATGAGGACAAGGCATCTCATTTAGTTGGAATTTGTTGCATGTGCATATTCTTTCCTTAATATTCACAACATATGTGTTTTGAAAATGGTAAACAATAAATTGAACATCGCTGGATGGAATAAGTCCAAGTTATCTTTATAAAGTTATCACGGTATTTTACTTATGTAAAAAATAAAATACACTAAATGTTAGTGTAAAAAAGACAAAATATATTATATTTTACTTACGTAAAAATGGAATACATTGTATGTTAGTGAAAAGAAAAGAACATACACTGTATTTTATTTATGTAAAAAACAAAATACACTGTATGTTAGTTAAAAGAAAAGAAAATACATTGTGTTTATTATGTAAGAAATGAAATACACTGTATGTTAGTGAAAAGAAAATAACATACATTGTATTTTATTTATATAAGAAACGAAATACACTATATGTTAGTTAAAAGAAAAGAACATACATTGTATTTTTTTATGTAAGAAACAAAATACACTGTATGTTAGTTAAAAGAAAAGAAAATACATTACATTTTATTATGAAAAAAATACAGTGTATCCGTTTTAGCAAAAAGAAACAAAACTATATTTTTTGTGTGTAAAAGATTAAATGTTATACAATACAACAATTTTATATTTTGTAATAGAATGTATTTTATATTTTGTAGAAGTTAAACAGAAATTAATTTAGAATAGGACATTTATACATTTAAGTTTAAGAAGCATCATTTATTTTTAGCGAAAAAATATAATTTTTTTATAGGTCGTCTTCGTGGTTTTTTAGTAATGTTGTGAAAGTTGCTAATGCTAAGTCTCTATTAATGTAACTCCATTATTGGATTAAAGCATGTATGTACTCAAGTAATAACACGATTGGTAAATCTCTTGCTGATTTTATTACAGAATTCATAGACTCAATAATATTTGATGTCATGGTTGAAAATCGATTACTCGTACAGCATAATTTTGACCATTTCTCATATCCAATATCTTTTAGGTATAGCCTAATACGTGCATCAACCTTGTCCAGCTCTTTCAGGTTATGTTCAAAATCATTTTTTGTATATGATGTAGCTACTGCAAATAACAACTCCTTAATTTTTTTGTATTTTTTTAATCTTGTTTTAACATTGTTCAATAGATGGTAAACGCATATACAATTACTAACTTCTGGATATACGTTCTTCACAACATTATTTATACTCTTATGTCTGTCTGACATGATGCACATTTTGGGTCTTAATCCATAACTCTGTCTGAATTAAAAAAAAATCATTCCCAGGATGCATCATTTTCTGAATCAACTACGACGTACGCTAACGAAAATATTTTACCAGCTGCATTTTGTGTTGATGCTGTGATTATTGTGCCTCCATATATTGACTTCAAAAAGGTGCCATCAACAACTACAATTGGCCTACAATGTTCTCAGCCTATAATAAATGCTCATAGGGCTATGAAAACATAGTGGAATGATTTGTCTTCTTGGGTTACCAAATCCATGATAGATCCACTATTTTTTGTTTTTAGCATGTATAAGTATCTGGGCAAAAGTGAATATGAATCAGATGGCTTATCTCTTATGGTTTGCAAAGCCCTTTCCTTGGACCTCCAAGC